>VXBB01008640.1:201804-229119 GCA_013399915.1 Illadopsis cleaveri
CGTTCCGCGGGGCCGAGCCGGGCCGAGCCGGGCCGTGCCGGGCCGTGCCGGGTGGGACGCGCCCGCAGCTCCCCGAGCCGGTGCCCCGGTGCGGCGGCAGCGCTGACTTTGCTTTCAGCGACACGATCGCATTGCCAGTGCTCCCACGGACACCCCGGCTGCGACTTTCCACTTGGGTTTGGCCCTGCACCTTCAGATCCAAAGACGGATCATACCCCTGCCTTGCCCCCGCGCTGCCAAATGCAAAGCTGTAATTACATTTTAACTCGCTGTATATGAATAAATTATTCGTATTTTTGTGCCATGCACGGTAAATTACTCTTAAGCCAAAAGGAAGAAAAAAATTTGTCTTAAATAATGGCAGACAAAGATGATCCTTCATTGAGGAGAGGATGATGCTGCAGGTAAGATTATTGTCTTTAATTACTCCCTTGCATTATAGGCTGCCCCAAACTACATCACTTTTCTCCATGAATGCCTGTCTAAAAATAAAAACAATTACAAGATTCTGAACTTAGTGTTCTTCCATTTCTCTTTGCATGAAACTTTGTCTCTGGAAAGGGAAGGAGTTGGAATCCAGCAATGTCCCATCCAGCCACATGGCCTCCTTATTTTGGGCTGGCATCAGGAGGATGGAGGTGGGACAAGACCAGCCCTTGCATGACCACCCTCCTCCTCACCCCACAAATGGCAGTGCACAAGGGAGGAGGTGGGAGAAAGTGGGATGAAGTTGGCCAAAGAGAAACCATTTCATTTCGGGGCAGCAGCACAACCTGTCAGGGGCTGGGAGATGAAATGCACAGAATATCCTGAACTGGAAGGGCCCTATGAGGATCATCAAAGTCCAGCTCCTGGCCCTGCACAGGACTCCCCAGGCAGTGGCTTGGACCTGGCTCTGCCCATCGGGGCTGCAAACGCTGTCCCTGATCCACAATGGTGCAGGAGAGCACAGCTTGAGCAGATTTGCTCAATGCCAGGGTCTCTTTCTACCCCTGCAGTGCTGCCCCATGTCCTCAGCAGATTCCCCACTCCCACCTCACCCGTGCAACAGCCGTGGCCTGACCCCCCTCACACTGCTCCTTGTGCTTAATAAAATTTCCATGACTGTTTCAGACCCACACTCCAGAGTCTCGGGGGATGTTTGTGCATGACATCACCCTCCCCCTCCTGTAAATCAGGCACTGGGCCATGTACAGCCATGACCCATTCATGACAGGGATAAAATCCAGATGTTCCAGTGCTACGTGCAGCTGGGTCATTTCCTTTTTTGGCTAAAAACGTGAGGCTCTGGAGGCTGACTGAAAGAGGAGCCCGGGGGCCCTTTGTACAGAAACCTTTTGCGGTTAATCCCTGGAAACAGCACTGCAGAAAGCCCGGCTTGTGCTGCTGCTGCTGGAGGACAGGCTCAGCTGGGAACCTCTGGGCTGGAGCTGCTCACTCACCCTCCAAGGCTCAGCACAGCACCAGAGCCCAGCCCAGGTCACAGGGCAGAACAGCAACAAAAATCATGCTAGAACTCCATGAGCCACCAGAGCAGGAGCCAGGAATGTGCACACACCAGTGTGCAGGAGCCAGGAATGTGCACACACCAGTGCCATGCTCCTACACAGAGTCACCCTGTGGGCTGTGCCCATCCTGCCACTGGAGCAGCACCCACGGGAGCCCAGCCACTCTGCTGGAAGAGCTGGAACAGGCAAGTCCAGAGGAAGTCACGGCAGCTGTTAGTAAATGTAAAGGCTCTGTGTAAAATGGTTTCATATGTTAGGGAATAAATGGCTCCCTGACTGACAAACATGAGTAAAGAGCATGCAGCACTTCAGGGAAGGCTGCCAAGAGGGACCACGGATATCCTGGCTGGAGGCTGCAGCAACAGCTACTCCTTGGAATGTCGTGGCATGGGCAGGCAGTGCATCCTGCAGGGCAGGGAGCCTGTCCTGCATTACGGGGCTGGCTTGGTACCACAGCCAGCCTGGAAGCACAGAGAGGTGCCCACGCAGGACTGCCTGCCTGTACAGACAGCAAGCATGGACAGATGGACACCCCCAGCCCCAGGAACTCACTGCAGCCACCCAGCAGGAGGAGGGAGATGCTGTTGCACTGCCACAAGCACAGGGCTGGCACAGCTGATGCTGGGCTGTGGTTTTGGGAAGGCAGGCACGAGCACTGCAGAGACCCGTCCCCAGAATGGGATTAGGAGTAAGGCAGGGCTGAGCAGAGCCCAGCACCAACTCAGCACTCTGCCCTGTGCCTGCTGTTCAAGACACATAGAAGAGCAAACATCACGAAAACAGTTTATTGTATAAAGCCGTAGGAAATACAGAGGACGCTGAGGTTTATTTAGGACAATTCCTTCTGGAGATGGCTCCAAGCTCCTCTCATAATAGCAAACACACAAACTCTGATTTGCTGTCATCAAAGCTTCCAAACAAGGATTCAACAAGGATCTGAACACAGAGTAATAACACTTCAACATGCATAACATTTTCTGTTCCTAAGTGAAGCCCGGGTGGGGGGCTAGCCCCTTCATCCTGTAGTTGTGTACAAAATGATGGATATTCATGACAAATGAGTACAAAAGGGAAAAAAACCTACAAGAACAGGTTTTCAGAAAAGCATGTGGCTGACTAAGCAGGAAAGCAGGGTTGGCGAAAGTGGCCCAGCGAGACAGAAGCAGAAGGATGTAGAGACAAGGCAGGCATGTGCATCCCACTGAGAGGGGCCTTAGCCCAGGGCCAGCTCAGCCATTTGGGCAAGGATTGCTCAAGGCCTCATGTGAGTCTGGGATGGCTCAACACACCCTATTTTGCAGTTAGGGCCAGCTGGGACCTGGGCAATGCAAAGTCCCCCCCTCCCCACAGGTGCCATCTTTGCTTTGGTTCTTGTTTGGGACACAGGGAAGGATGAGTGTGGCTGGAAGGAGCCACCACTCCCTGCCTGCCACTGGGGACACAGGCAGCGCTGGAGGAGCAGGTTGTGGACATCCTGCTCCCCCCTCAGATGCTCTCTGTGCTGGAGCCCTGTGCTCCTGCAGACCCTCCCAGCAGCTACTGATCACAGGCACAGTCTGTGGGCAATTCCCTGAATTAACAGAGGTCTCTGGTGTTCCCAGTGCCGCTGACAGCAGGGCTCTGCATAGCAGTGCCCGTCCCATGGATCCTCCTAGGAGGGATGGAGAAGGAATAAAGCCCTGAGTGCTCTCAGCTTTCAGCATGCCCTCCTCTAGGGCTCAGCCAGATGCATCTGAGCATCGGCAGGCCAGCACTGCCAGCTCCAGCTCAGTCACCCCAGCCATGGGAGGGCACAGCACAGGTGGATGGGAATGGGGCAGGTGTGGGTGGGCAGAATGCCTCGTACCTACAAGTGACTGGAACTCCTCATTCACAGCTAAGAGAGCATGTCCATGGTGGTGCTGAGCAAAGGGTCTGGCCTGAAAAACTGAGGGGCTACAGGATTCCAGAGGTGGATCCCATCTGACAGGATGTATGCCCTTCTCCTGGCCACACTCCAGCCTGGTGTCCCCAAACCTCCAGAACAGAAGACAGTGCCCTTCATTCCCGGGCCAGCTGTGCATATGGGAAGGCTGTGCAAAGCCAGCTGTGACACAGGCCAGCATGGCCAAGCATGACACTGCCTTGTGTCACCTAGAGCGAGGGAAGCACGTGGAGAAAGAAGAGAAGTCAGAGCTGTGCCAAGGGGTGAATACATGCTTGCCAGCGTGCAGATCCAGCAGCCCAGTGCTGAAGCCACTCCTGCCCTTTGCTCAGCTGGGGGCCTGGGCTTGTGCCTGGTTAGACTGGAAGCGAAAAGAAAGAGTAAATAATGGGGGAGGTCTTGAAGCTCCTTTTTTAGCTTTATTTAGCTTTGACTGCACAGAGCCATAGCACAGCGTACTCTAGCCTTCAGGGAGGGGGCACAGAAACCCCCTGAACACACTGCAGAGCTCGGGGTCAGCCCCCATCTCCTGTGCCTTGTGCTCTGCCCCTGAAATGCTGCCGGGGAATGTGGCACCAAGGCCCTGGAGAAGAGAGGCAGCCCCTGGCCCGTGGTGTCCTGGGGGCTCATAGGTCGCTGCTGCAGTCACGGCACAGGATCTCGTCGTTGTCGGGGATGAAGCCTTTCCCCACCAGCGAGGTGCTGCAGCGCGCGCAGTTGAAGCAGTTGTGGTGCCAGTGACGGTCCTCAAAGGAGACGTATTTGCCGCCTCCAAAGCCTGTGAGGGGGACAGAGGGCAAGGTCAGAGTCTCTGGGGAAACTGGGATGAGCTTCCTGAACAGACTGAGCCCTGGCCTGCTCATCTCCAGGTCAGGTCTTCACACATGGCACTGGTGAAGACACACACCCCAGGATCAAGGAGATCTGAAATGCAAATCTCCACTGTGGTGAGGGAAAAGCACTCAAATTGCTTCAGAGCAGACTTTGCAGGGTTGACAGATTGGGACCAGAATCACGGTTTTCTCTCCTAGGAGAAGCAGGGAGAGGAGCTGCACCATCACAGTGGATGAAGGCAGACAGAACTACTTGAATCCTGGGAAGAGCCATCCTGCCACCAGCTCAGGCCCAGGCTCCTGCAGAGACTCCACAGGAGCTTCCTTTCTCTGCTGGCAGTTGTTGGACTGGTGAGCTGTGACCCTCATCTCCCCAGGACTGCAACAAACTGATAAGGACCAGAGGGGAAGTGGGTGCCTGGGAGCTGTCCTCAGCCAGAACCATCCTCTGAGTCACCAGCTGATTCACAGCTTCTCCTGCCTTCCCAGCAGCAGGAACCTAGGAGCTGTAAGGGGAAAGGTCAAGTGGGGGAGGGCAAGAAGGAAGGCAGACTCTCTTAGGGGGTTCTGCAGAAGAGGATCCCTTACTTCCTCCTGCCTTAGGCAGGTGCAGCAGGTCCAGACTCCCCTGCACCAGGTGCAGCTCTAGGCTTTCCCTGTCTCTGAACAACCTTTGCACAGGACATGGCAATCAGTATCAAAAAAGGCAAGCTAGAGACATGAGATCATGCTTTGAGGGGTCACTTTGGAGCCTTTACCTGTGAGTAGAGGGAATTCCTCCCACAGGACACAGTTCACCACTGTGAAAGAGGCAGACAAAGGGACAGAAGTATCCCCAGGACCACTGCATCACAGGGCTCCTTGGAGGGCTCTTCTGCTCACCTGTGATGGGCTTTGTGCAGGCACTGCACTTCTTGGCATAGAGGTTCCCAAAGCACTTGATGCAGTACGGGTTGTCATCCTGGGAGGTGAACTGCTGCCCAGCCAAGGGGGTCTTGCAGCCCGTGCAGACAAAGCACTCCTTGTGCCAGGGCTCATCCCGGTAGGTCACTCCTCCCTTGGTGAGGGTCTGCAGCAGGAGAGCACATGCTGGTGACACACAGGCAAAGGGAAACTGCCCAGCTGGGGTGCTGGCACCTGAACCCTGCTCTGAGTTCAGGCAGGAGCAGGGAGTTCCCTGTCGGGGCTGTCAGGCCACACGTACCTTTTTGCATCGAGTGCAGCGAGGAGCGAACTTGCTCTCGTAACAGGGGACACAGTAATAATCCTTCTTGTCTGGGATGAAGGACCGTGACCCAATGGGCTGCTGGCAGCTGCTGCATATGAAGCAATGTTCATGCCAGGTCTGTCCATTGTACTCCAGCTTACGGGAGCCTGCAAAGAGAGCCCTGCAGTGACACAAGGGAGCAGCACCCGGGGACGTGGGGGGCTGGCAGGATGAACTGTGGTCCTGCACACCTGGCTTTATGTTTCCCCTCCCCTTGGCAGTTCAGGACCATGGGCAGCTGGAGAGACGGCCTCAGGCCCAGAGCAGAGGCACAAGGGGAGGGCTGCAGGAACTTGTCCCCAGCACTGGCACAAAGGCCATGGCAGACATGCCTGATGTAACCTGCATCTGCAGATGGTGCCAAAATAGCCAACTAAAGACACACACGCCTTTGCCTCAGGCCTTCTCCAGAGACACTCACACATCTTCACTCATTCTGTCTCTTCTTGTCAGCACACAGCAGAAAATGCCCAGGAAACCCTTTGTTATCTCCTCTCTCATTCACTTCCCCATGAAAAAGGGGAACAGATAGATGGGGCTGCTGTGGTCATCACAGCTTGCTGTCTTGCTGGACAAGCAAAGCACCCAGCCCTCTCCATGCAGCGACAGGAGGGCAGGAAAACAGAGACCCAGCTCCCTTCAGCTGCTCTCATGCTGACCTGCATCCCCAGTTGACACCGAGGGACCAGGAACTGCCATACTGGGGTCTGCCTGCTCCTACCTGGCATGACAGTCTTCTCACAGGCGACGCATTTGGAGGAGAACTCGCTGCAGTAGCAGTCGTTGCACAGCAGCTCCTTGCCCTGGCAGGTGAAGGGCTCGTCAGCCAGCGAGCGGTCGCAGCGGAAGCAACGGAAGCAGTGCTCATGGTAATGGCGGTCCTCGTAGTACAGCTCCTGGGAGTACAGCCAGCATGAGGAGGGCACCAGGGGCACCAGGGACTGACCTGCTTGTCTGCAGGGCCCCTACTCACCCTGCAGTCGTGGCCGATCAGCTCCTTGCACTCGTCGCAGGTGTTGGCGAAGTGCGCGTCGTAGCAGGGGATGCAGTACGGGCCGTTGTCCATCTGGATGTACTTGCGCCCGTACAGGGACTCCTTGCAGTTGTCACAGTCGAAACACTCTGTCATGGTGCCGGTCTGAGGGCCTCCCTCACCTGCTGAGATCAGGGCAGCTGTGGGTCAGGATCAGCTTAGGCTGTCTGAGGTGTCCCTGTGCAACCTGCCACCTCCAGAGGCCAAGGACCAGAGTCCCTGCACTGACCCAACAGCTGCTGTCAGCACAGGGGACAGACCCACACTGTGCTCCTGCTCTGGGGCTGCATGCACTGCCCTAAGAGCCTGCAATAAACCTTGCTTCAGGCTTATACACCAGTTAACAGCTGGAGCACTTCAGCAGCACTCAGAAAACCTGGACATGTCAGCATGCAGCTAAGCTCCTCACTCTTTGCTGCCTTCCTGGGAAGTGTAAAATAAAAAGGGAGAAATTTCCCGCATGAAAAGTTTTGGTTTGGCACCAAAACCGTGCACATGCCACGTGGCTGTGTGTCCACTGGGAGGTCCGAGAGCCAGGCACCCTAAGGGAGATCTGTCTGCCCAGCTGCCCTTCAGAGACCCACGCTCAGCCCTGCATGGTCTGCAGCAGGATTCCTCACGATGGCTGCCAGCTCTGCCTGAGAGGCTGCTAGCAGCTCAAACCCTGGAACTCCTCCAGAGGTTTAAAGCAGCTGCTCCATAGGGAAGCAGGAATGAGGCATTCTGCACTGTGCCTTGGCTGTGGAGCCCTGACCCAGCAAACTGTTCTACATGTGTTGTTCCAACTACAAACACTCTCCAGGGAGAAGCTGTAGGGGCAGATGGATGTTCAACAAGCACCTGTTGGGGCTTGGCACGAAGGAGACCTGACATCTCTCCTTGCTCCTTATTTCCCTCACAGACAACAGGTTTATGGAAATATTTTGCTTTCTTTGGAGCATTAACTCCAGAACAGGAGTATCCGCCTGTTTAGCTTAGCCTGGTTATTCCTAAACATGGAGTTTTCCACTTGCAAAATCACACCCTCCTTTAACCCAGGTTGCTGTCAAGTGTAGACAAGCCCACTGAGTTACATGGGAGCTGTCAGCTGCAGAGCACCTCCACTGCCCCTGTTCTTCAGGAACCCACCCACTTCACAAAGAGCAATTACAGCTCAATCTGCAGTTAAGCATTTAATGGTCAGGGAGCTCCCTACCAGCCCCTGCACCCCCTCCCCTGCTGGCTGTAGGTTGGGAGGCAGCCTCCAGGGCAGGAGCTGATCCAGACAGCTCTGACTCACAGCCCAGAGCTCCCCAGGGCTATTCTTGGCCAAGCCACACAGCTCCCAGCTGTTGTCAAGCCTGGTATGTGCCGATAGGACTGATGGAGAATAAATCCAGTGCTCCCACATGGCTACGTGACCAACCGAGGGGGAACAAAGTCCCTTTTCAGACACTCTTTTTTTTAACCAGCTGCCACCCAGGCCACTGCCCGCTCCGTCCCTCCAGTGTCTGTGGCTGTGGCCATGGGAGCAGCTCCACAGCATGTCCCTTGGGCATGGGTTTTGGGCCACACTAAGCCTCCCCCAAAGCTCCAAGCAGCAGCCCTGTGTGCTGCCTGCAGAACAAGGCAATGTCCAGTCTGTTACTGGACACGAGGCAGGCACGTGGTGGTTTGCTGCAAGGTGCTGAACTGGACCTGCTGCTCCAGCTCTGCTCCAGCTTGTGCTGGCCCCCCCAGTGTCCCTCCCCTCTGGGGCACCCCATGAGGTGCTCCTGTGACTGGGGAGCAGCTCTGCTGACCCCTACACAGCTCCTGGCTGCTCCTCACCCACTGCTACCTTCTCTGCCACTTCCCACTTCCCTTTGCTCCCTGAAGCTACCTGGGACCTTTCTCCCTGGGAGAGAATTAAATGAAATTTCCAACTCTCCTCCTCCCCCTCCCAGTCCCGGTGAAGGGAACTTTCCAAGGTGTGTCTGTAATAAGAGGACCTCTAATGAGCACTCCTGGCCTGGGAGCTGAGGCACTGCCAGAGCAGGGAACTTCCATGTTTCCCAACGGGCTGCACTTTAGCTCTGTGGTTCAGTAATACAGGCTCAGAGGACATCAGAAAACACAAAGGAACAAAAAACAACCTGAATGAAGAAGGCTGGGGTTTTACCAGTGATGAGGAATAAGCCTCGTGAGCACCACTACCCTGACCCTGACGCTGTCAGAAGAGGAAGTGAAAAACAAACCCTCCAGGAATGATATACCAAGGAGTACCCTAAAGTGGTGGGCCAGGCTTGCCTGCACTTGGAGCAGTTTCTCCCCACATTCTCTGTTGTGGAGCACACTGTGAGCTGAGTGCTGCTCCCCAGGCTGTGGGTGCAGCAGAGCCAGGCCCGGGAGCCTCACGTGGGCCAAGGCTGCAGACAGCACACACGGGAACAGACTTTGTGCTGCCTTTTCCACAGAACAAGAACAGGCCCAGGAAGTTTGCTCAGGGTTATTTGTGTTAGATAAGCTGTTTGCTCCCTTTGTTCTGCTCTCACATGCAGAGCTGGGCAGGGGCCTCGAAGCCCGGGCAGCGCCAAAGCAAACGCAGCATCCTCCTCCCTGGGATGTGCTGCTGTGAACACACCGGGAAGAGGAAGGTGGGACAAAAGAAATGGGGTCAAAGAAATACTAGAAAAGCCCACAATTCTTACTGTCATTGTAATGATGAACCTGGGAATTGCCTTCCTCATGAAGGAAAGAAGTAGAGTTTTAAAATGCACTAAAAACCCCTTTAACAGAGGCTCAGACATAGAAAGTACAACACAGGCAAACGCTCTTGTGCCAGTGAGCATGTGCTCATCCTTTGCACCACCCTGTAAACAGCAGCTGTGTGCTGGGTGTGCTGGGCTGATGTCAGGAACGCCTTCAACTGCTAACCAAGGTGTTGCCCTATAATGATGGGATTGCAGTTGCAAATAGAGTGTTTGCCCATTGCCAGATGGCGTCGGCCCGGTCCGCGGGGACAAGGCTTGCTGAAGCCAGTCCCTTGTACAGGGTGATGGTGGAGCTGGATGTGGGATATTGCTCAGCTGTCTCACTAGCTGTTGGAGGGCAAAAATAAACACAGATATATGCCTGTCAGCTGCCTCCTCTTTGCCTCTGAAAGATGTAGTTGTGCTCAGGGAGCAAAGGAAGTTCAGATCCTCTCCTGTGCCCATGAACAAACGGCTTTAGGAACAGGAGCTCCACTCACAAACAACATTCAAAGTGCTCCACGATGCAAATCTGATCAGTCTGGAGCAGAGCTCAGAATAGCCTCATGTATGGGAAAGGTCAGCAATTTGTCAAGGAAGCACAGCAAAGTCCACTTTCTAATTAGAGAGTAACATGCACCCAACACCAGCCTGGTGTCATTGTCTAAAGCCAATGGCTTAGCAACAGCCCCAGGAGATCATTACATTAATTTTAGCACCAATAAACCGGCGATTTGTTATGCAAAGGAGGTAATACAGACAGAGTAGGGCCTGATCCACACAATCACTGAAGAGTTTAACTGGCCTTTTGAGACGGTTCCTCCTACAATGAACTCCTTCAGTGCCGAGTCTTGTGTGTGTGCTGAACTTGTAACCCCATGTAACTTCACACCAGTTTGTTTTCAGCTCACCACCAGCTGCTCCACAGAGTCACCCCAGAGTAATCCACGGGGCTATTCCTAGGGAAACACTTAATCTTTCCAGGACACAGGAAAAGACCTGCTTTTGACTCTGTCAGGTCCCTGCCTATTCTCACCTCTGCAGGGCTGTCTGAACATAAATTAAGCAATTGGAGTTCACACCTAAACAGACACACAGAAGAGAAAGCACGACCTCGCTGGGGCAGGCAAGTACTCCCCATGTAAGGATGAAACCGTCCAGGGACATGGCTTTGAAAGACAGTCCTCAAAGCACTCCAAGGTCAGCAGAGGAGAAGAACACTTTTTGTTCCTGCTAGCTTTCCAGAACCATTATGGGTCCTGGAATCTGCATGAAATTGTTTCGGCCTGCTGCCGACCCTAAAAGGCAAACCAGCTGCTTGCTCTGAGGAGCAGCTCCAGCCCCTCCGTTGTGCTGGGAGTGCTTTCATTCCACGTTTCCTGACACCACTTCAGGGGATCTGCACAGGGTCACTGAGCACCCTGCCCCCAGGCCAGCCCAGGTTTTTGGGGGGTAGGGGCCAGCTCCCTGGGGTGCTGTGGGGGCTTCTCCACACATCCTCATGCTGCTGCCTACCTGTACCTTGTCACTCCCAAACCCACCAGCACTGCTGCAGACCTGGGGCATCCCCGGGGCTGTCAGAGGAGAGCTTGAGGCAGTTGGGGAGAGGTTCCAGAGCTCCCTCGGGGTGACCCAGCCTGCCAGGGGCACCCTTGGGAGCAGAGTTGCATCAAACCTTCACCCGCCTGCTTGCAGAAGCAGTGAGTCACTTCCTGCCCTCAGCTCTCGCCTCCAAGCTGCCTTCCAGCCTCAGCCCTCCCTGGGACAGCTCTGAAAGCTTAAGTAGGAAGGAGGGCTCCAGCATGGCCAAGGAGTAGATTCTTTGCAGGGACTATCAGGACAGCCACAGGCCTCACACAGTGCCTTCCCCATGGCCAGCACAACCAGAGGATGCTGCAGGTCATTTCTCCAACACACAGGGGAAGTTTGGTTCTTACAGCCAGCCTCAGAGGCAGGAGATAAGCAGATGAGCTGGGTGTATGGCCACAGCCTCCCTGCACCACTGGGGTGTTGTGCTCATGCATGTGCATACACTGAGCTCTGCTGAGCAAGCTGTACCTCAGCCTTTCCCCCAAGCATGGGCAGGACACTCTCCTGCCCAGAGCAGTCAGGTTGCTCCAGGCTCTGCAATAGATTGAGCAAAACGGCTGGCAGCACTGTGAAGAAACACCTTGCATTTTAAATAAAATAACTTGCTGTCAGCAAGGTAAGCAGCTTCCTGAAAATGCCTTTGTGAGGAAGAAGGAGCAGAATCTGTTAAAACTGAAGCAGTAGAATCTGACAAGCCACAAGACCTAAACTGTTGCATGATTTTAATACAGTCTTAGAATACCAAAATAAGGGTTTCCCATTGTTCAGAAGGGATCTGCGAGGTGCCCCATCCAAAGAACAAAGCCGTATCACAGACTCCTCGGGACAGCTCTGCATATAGATAAAGGACAGTGCCAAAAACACACCTACCCCACAAATGTCTGACTGGACTCTTAAATAGACCCACAAATGTCTGATTGTATTCTTAAATAGAATACAATCAGTAAGAAAATCACATCTGCCTCCAGCCCCCACCTGCCCGGAGGTGCCTGCAGGAAACGCTGCACTGTTTGCACAGCCCTGATGGAGACATCACACCCGGTCCAGGGTGAGTAAGAGCAAACTCACCACTGCTGTGCTGGGCTCCTGAGGTACCAGCAGCACAGGCAGAGGCACAAGAGAAAATTCAGCCCTTACTCCGGATTTACTTTCTTTAAGGAAAGATAATTCTACCAGGGTCTGAGAAAGAAGCTGGAGAGTCCCTACTACTATGCAACCATAAAATGAAAAACTGTGCCTAGGAAAAAATGGAGGGAATGGTTTCAGAGTTAAAAATTTAGTACTAAACATCTCCAGGGGTTAACTAAGTATTTTAAGTTTTGAACAAAATCCTGGCCCTTCAGAGGTGTAGCTAACAGCAGTAAAACTGTTTGGGAACACCAGGCAGCCTATGTCATTCTGCTGACATTAAATTGGAATGTTTGCTCAAGAGATCAACTGTTAATCTTATTCAGAATGAGCACAAAATAAGCAAATTCTGTGCACTCAACAGGAAGTCAGGAATTGAAATAATTTGAGCACTTTGGACCCATCACATTCAAACAGACCATTAACTGATGGAGGAAGTCTGAGAGCAGAGGAGCAAGATAGGAACACACCAGAAACTTCTGCCCAGCTCAACACAGACCCTTCTGTCAGGCAGTTAAGAAACCCACTGCTTAAAAACACGCCAGGAGAGATTCTGGCTTGTCTCTGAGGAGGCTGCACAGAAAAGAGAGACAGCCTGGCTGAAACTCCTCGTGACAGGTACCTTTCCTGCCACGTGCCAGTGACAAGCAGGGGACACTGGCAGCAGGGGACAGCCACCACTGCGGCAGGGGGTTGGCTGAGGGCAGCAGCTGCACACATGGTCACAGTGGCCATAAGAGGAAGAAAGATGCTGAAGCCAAGTTTCAGGGAATGTGACTGATCACAGGAGCGTTGGTGTGATCGGAGGAGCAAGAGCTGTAGCCCAGGGAAAGGGCTGCTCCTGTCAGTTCTTGAAAAGGAGCAAGGGACAGGTGTGCAATTACTCTCAATAAGCATGTTGTGAGCACGTTACAATCAACATTGTAAGTAAGTTTCATTTTGGACTGAATTGGTTTATGCCCATGTAACAACCCACAGCCATATAAATGCCTCACTGCTTATCCAACTTAACAATCCGAGGATTCCTGGCAATTGTGTTTTCAAGATCTCTTTGCCCCACAAAATAAAGGTCATATTCAGTACAACAGAATTCAAACATGAAAGCGTGACAGGAAATGACTAACTGCACACTGAGGCCAACGTACCTTCATCTTGGATCAGCTCAGCACACAAGAATCTTGCAACTCAAACAGACATCACAGCCTACATGCAGAAAAAATAATCTGACTGCTCTAGTTGCTAGTTCTTGGGGCCTGTGCATCTCAGTGTAGACATTACTGCAAAATAATGTAATTCCGCTCTATTTCCCTGAAGTTCTCTCACAACTGAACCCTTACACTGTAGTTTGCACTTTCCCTTCCCTGAGAGACAGATGCCTTTTAAATTGAGGATGAAGCCATTCTTATTTCTGAGTTGATACATAAGTTAGTATTTACAAAGCTTTTTGCAGTCCTTAATAAAGTATACTTTTGAGGTTATGCCTCTGTTTTGCCCAAAAAGGCAATCAAGGAACTGCCTCAAGCACTGGACGCAGCCCTAGTGATGGTGTTTCTTGCTCACGTGCTGAAAACCAATCTGTACAATTTGAGCCCTGTCCCCTATTCCCTGTCTCCCCAGCAAGCCTGAAAGCTCTTGTGCCGATTAAGGCTCTGCTCAGCTTCATGTTTCTTTTTCAATAAACAAAGCAACTTTGACTTCCAGTAGCAGGAAAAGACACATATCCCAGACATACTTTATTTAATGCACGCCTATTACTTAAAGGGCAAAGTGAATTTTTTCACCAAATTTGGTCAAAATGCTCCCTCTTCCGATTTGATTCTTTTGCCTCCCAAACACAACTTTTTGCAGTTGGTTTCTTGCATATGAGCAGATCTGTGGATGGAGAGAGGTAATGTGCATCTGAGCCCCGGCAGTTTTGTGCCTTTTGGGGCTCTCCAAAATCCGCAGAGAGAAAAGAAGAGAAAGCCAGGAAGGTGAACGGAGACACTGCAGTGACACTTTTGCACTCCCTCTCTCCCACAGATCACTGAGGGCCTCTCCACCTGCGCTGGCTCTTAGCCCAAGGAACACGGACAGTCTCCCTATAAAGCGCTTTTTACAGCTGCTGGTGTCCCTTGCAAGCAAAGGCAATGCCAGCCCCGCAGCACGAAGCATGCGAGCAGCTTCTAAATCTGGGGGAGGACTGAATCCTGGCAAAGACAAATTGTCTCATGTTACCACCCCGGGAACGGCTTGACGGTTCTCCGAAACAAAAACCTAGGATCATTTGTTGCCCGGGAGATGCTGTGTGTGCCAGCTGCAACCCTCCCGAAACAGGGCAGCGCTCTCAAGGGCAGCACAGGCGAGGAAAAGTGCGGGACGGGGACAGATGGGATGGCTGAGAGGGGAAGAGAACACCTTCTAGTCACTGCCTTGCCAGCCTAGAAGTGATCAAGGTCCCTTTTGTCACTGAAGACTTCTCTGCCAGGTGATCAGGTCAGCACGTGTCATTCACTTTCACGATACAGAGCTGGTTATCTTCAAACCATTCTCACACCTTTTAATTACTCTTAAGTACTGCAGAATTTAAATAGTAGAAGCCATCAGTTGCAATTGTCACGTATTTCACATAAAATCTCTACAAAAGAACTCCTTGCAAGTACTAAAGAAATTTGCAAGATGCAACAAGTGCTCCTATTTCTGCTGTGCAGAGATAGTCCTGGGGGGCACCCACAGAAGGGAAAACTGTGCCACATCCAAAAGACTATGTGGAAACAGCTATTTTAAGGGACACAAATGCTCACAAAATGTATTAATGCCTTTATATCACGCAGCTACACATGGAGTTTCCAACCCCATGCCCCTGCCCACTGGACATGTCCATCTCAGAACTGGAGCTGCTGCTGGCAGGCAGCTCAGCAAACACGTGGACTGACTGTGCCTAAAAACTCAGAAAGAGAGGAAAGGCTGTTCCTTCACAGAAAAAAAGTCCCACGTGAACAGAAAAGAAGTAACAACATCAAGAGTCCCTGATTCAAGTCTGTGGCTCCTTTACAGAACCTCATTCTCTCATTCCCATCTGAGATTTACGAGGAAATCTACATGAAACACATCTCTCACAGGTTAAAAAGGATCAGAAAGACCAGAATTTTCACTAAGAGGCTTCTCTCTTGGCAACTTTCAGCTGAAAACCAAGAAGAGCTTCTGTCTCAGCCCTTGAAGCAACAGATGTGAAGCAATGCCTGGTTTCTTTGCTGCAGGGAAGGTGCCCTACACTCATTGATGCTGATGGAAGTTGGGAAAAGCTTCCTAAAACTGTTCACATGCTCAAGCAGCCCGAGGATCAGGAGCTTCACTGCAATGCCAACAACCCGCCCTCTATTCTTGAACTGATCAGAACAAAATCCTCCATTTACAGGCTATTTGTCCCAAACTGGCAAACCCCGGAAACAGAAGCTCAGCCCAACTCCTTTACCTTGCATTGCTGAAAGTGATGGAGCAGCAGGAACCCGGCTGTGCCAGGGTGCTCCTCCAGCCCCTCACCTCACGGGCAGCTCCAGCAGGTGCCACCAGCCAGGCACTCTCACGAGTAAATCATCACTTCACTAGCAAACACTCAAGTGCTTGTCCACCAACAAAAGCAGTCACATCATAAACCAAGGGTGACATCAGCACAGGGATTGTATTTCCAAAAGGGGTTTAAATGTCATTACTTGTGACTAGAAATTGGACACTTGCAATAAAAGTTACTCTAAATTTTCACAAGAGACATGATTCCAGTTTCCTCTAGACATATTTCACTTCCAAAGCCTTTCTATTGCTCAATGTCATGATGACAAAAAAAAACAAACAACAAAAGAGAAGAAGCAAAACTCCTAACATAAAGTGAAAAACTCATTAACAACGTTATTAGGTGCTAACAAGGTGAGCAGCAGAACCTGGATTGTCACTTGAAAGGGTCAAGGTGGCTCAGTGTGATGTACTCAGGGCCCCATTATTCAAGATCTCTGCACTGCCCCCTTCCATTCTTATTCAAAGACCTACTCTACATCTTCTTCTAAAATTAAAACTCAAAGCTATCAAGGACCTGAAAGCATTATTTCATCATCCTGTAGTCGTTGCGGTTTCACATGGCACCAAGCACAACACAATCTGTGCACCTTCACCAACCTGACATGTCATGTGCAGTCATGATTTCCCACACTCAGCTCTGGGCTCTCCAAAAGCAACATATCCAAGACTTCTACACATGCACATTGGGCCAGATTTAATCTTTCTGTGAGTTATATGGTGTTTGCACAGGGTTGAGAAATAGCAGAAATAAAACTGCTCTTGGCTGAGATAGATGCAAAACACGCTGTGCACTTCTTGCTTTTAATGACTCCTGGTGAGTACCACTACTAGTCTGTGTGCTCCAGAATGTTCTGAGTTAGACACACAGCAATTTTCTTGATGTGAACTGTTCACTGAGTTAAAAGGAGCCACTGAAACACCTTTAGATTTAAATGCTGACTTTTATTTTTGAAAATGTCCATGTGTCTCCAAGGAAAGAGACAAAGGAGAATAAATAATCCAAATTTAAGGATACAAACTAAAGATTTACCTGGGAGGCAATTTAGCTCCCTGACTCTCTACTGCCAGTAACACAAACATATGTGATGATCCAGTGCAAGATCATTAATGCAAAAGGTCCTCAGTTTCCACAGAGCTGACATCCCACACCTCTCACTGGATTGTGGCTTCCTCAATTCCCTAACAGCTGTCAGCAGCAAAAACATTATTTACCCTTGTAATACCTGCAGGTCAGGGAGTAATGCTATCTCCCTCCTGGATTTGCACCTCAGAGGGTTCTGGCACTAGGCAGGGCCTGTAGAACTAAAAATGGAACCAAGATTCAAGTTCCATCTTTCTGCTCCTTCTGAGATGCAGCACATACCCCTGCCAGTGGAAACTGTGACACCCACTAACTTGTCACAGAGCTGCATCTATAGATTGCACAACCATAACTCTGTGACAAGCAGGAGAAAAGGGAGAAGGAAGAGAGGGACATGGTCGTTAAGGTCCTTTCCAAGCCTGTAACAGACAGACACAGTGCTGTGCTGTTACAGAGCACAGCTAATCCAGAGAGCAGATCTCTCAACCAACACCATGCCTCTGCTGGCTGCTCTATTTAAACTGGAGGGTTTAGCAGTGAGCAGGCTGAGCTGGCAGGCAGAACTGGAATAGGGCAGCACCAGGAAGTAATGCACCAGTTCAAAATGGGTTCGCTTTAAAGAAAGGAAAATGCCACGTTTTCCTTAAATAAGGGTAGTGGAATTCCAAGGTGAGGTCAAAAGCCTGGCAAAAGTCAGGACTTCAGGCTGGAACTGGGGCTCATGATGCTGGCAAACACAGTCCTTGCACTCAGGGACAGCTCAGGAGGACCCATTTTTGTTGCTATTCTTTTTTTGTTGTCTTCCCATCCTCAGCAATATCCAGGAACAATGCCATCACGTGTGGACCTCAGGGAGGAATTTTTTGTCTTCAACCGTGCTGAAGGTTAGGCCTTTCAGATACATATTTTTTTATGACTCCCTTTCTTCTGTTCCATTAGAAGAACTACAAAAAGACGTTTTTTACAAGAAGCCTGAGTGTACACTCAGGTCGTGTATGATCTGCAGCCACACAGACCTGAACCATAACAGAAATCACCTCTGACACACTCACATGAGGGAAATCTTGTGGGCTTGGATCATTCAAGAAATAAGGCTGCTTTACAGCTACAGGAACAACACATGGCCAGAATGAGTTCTAAACGGGCAAGATAAAGACTAGAAATCAACTGCTAATTGTTTTTACAGTTTGTATTTTGCATTAAAAAAGCTCCTTAAGACCTGAAGAGGCAGAGCTGAGCCTAGAACGGATTTTTGTGGCTAAACCTGAAAGCAGGGATCTAGAATAGAACTAGTCCATTACATCTCAGATCTTGATCCTGGGTTCTGCCTCAAGCAGCTGGGATTATTTCTCCAGTTAAGCAAATTCCTGTTTCTAAAATCCACTCTGATATTTAAATAAATCTGGAGAAGATGCTGAATAGTCACTCTGCTTCACAAATAACAAGATCAGAACTGTATTGTTTGATGAATTTCTAAGAGAACACTTGAAATTTGGGCAAACAAATTTAAAATATCAGGGTCATATTTACATTCCAGGGTAATAATTAAATACTTAATATCTTGTGGTTCCACTATTCTAGGTTTTTCTACACACCAAAATATTTAGTCATGTGAAAACCATCTGTAGCAGCTGGAAGACATTCATTTGGCCTGCCAAGATTAATTAGTTTAAAAATACATAAATAAAGTGTTCATTTTATTTCCAAAAAGCTGCTGCTCTTGGTTCTGTTAGGGTGCTGGTGATTAATGCTTATGGAAGGTTCTCAAAAAGAGGTACCAGATGAGAGTTTCACAAATATCTGTTAAGTAAAACAAAGCCTGTGTTTAGGTTAATGCTCTCCTGGACTAACCCAAGTCATTATTCACAGCAAGACAAAAACTAGCTTGCAAACACTTCAATCCCTATTTTTAGTCTTTCTCCTATGCTCTCAAATCCACAAGGCTGAAATCTACTGTTAAAAATTGATGAAAAGAAGATTTCTCTTTGGGACTGGGGTGCAGATACCCGTGTTTAAGAATTACAAGACCTAAGTCTCCAAGCATGTCTTTTCTCTCCAAGAAGTTCCTGCATAATCTTCATGGAGCTTTTCAAAGTCAAGTAAACAAGACACACAGCTGAAACTGTAAAAAGGGTTGAATTTGGCTTAGTATCCATAGGGATCATTTCTCTGGCCAACAGCTTGCAAAGGGTTATTTCTTGGCTCATCATTTTTGTTTTGCTGGAAGATGCTGAAGTTTTAGTGAAGTTTCTGCAGGGCATGCAACGGCATTCAACATTTTTTGTTCAGCTAATGAGTTAAGTCATCGCAGCTCTCCAATGGCTTGAAGATTATGGGTGTAGGAAAAGGGAATGCTCAGAGAGGGGAACTTTTGAGCAGTCACCACCAAACTGCGGTTAAAACAGACACCAATGACTCTATTCAGCTCCCAAACCTCAGACAGTTTCCATTTTCTCAATAACAAAGCATTTTTGTGGAATGAGGTAACAGCCTCCATCTGCCAGGTCGACATCTCCACTAGGATTTCTCAAGAGTGTGGCTGACGAGGGCTGGCCAGCAGAGCTGCCCGTGGCTGACAGGCAGGAGAGTCCCTTCTGCCTGGACAGGGACAAACTGCCATGGGACACACGGGGAGAGGAGCCTCTGTGGCACCATCACACAAACTCTCCTGGCAGTTTGATTCACAAGCAGCCTGGGCCAAGCTCCACACACTGCACAGCTGAAGAGTCAAAAGTCAGGGAAAGGCTTGAGACTTGTCACTACAGATGGCCAGGAACAGGCAGGAGGGAGCAGAATGAGTGCCACAGGTCCAACAGCCCATCGTGGGTGGGTCAGAGCAGAGAGTGTGTGATTTAGAAGCAAACAAGGGTCTGCAAGCACACACTGCACAGTGCAAAGGACAGGGCAGACATCCTGCTCCCTGAGGACAGCACTGCCCGTGGGACTGGCCACTCAAGCTGCCATACACCCTCCCACACCTGAAATGCCAAGTATCTGAGGCAGAGCAGTTACAGCCTCAGAACACAGCCTGGAAGAGGGTTTGGGTTTGTTCTTTCCCTGTTTCTTGAATCTGGCAGCCTATATTTTGACTTCTCAATTCCAGGGATGCTGAGCACCCAATCATTATTTTGATTTCAGGTAAAGCCAGCTCAGTTCCTTCATTTTCATCCAGATGAAGATTCCAGCTCCTGTCAGGACTCCCTCATCTGACTCTTGTGTCCCTGTGAGTGGCCAGTCACTCAGCTCTCTTGCAATTTTGAGACTCCCAGCTCCAGGTTCAACCCCCCCCCACATCTGGTTCTCCCATCTAAAGCAAGGCAATTTTCCAGTTGGTTTTCTGATGGCCTTTGCATTCCTGTAACACTTCCTCCTGAAGTTTAGAAAACGTTAACACTACCCTCCTCACTCTCTTGTCTAATTCCAGCTGTGTGCCCACATGGATACCTGGGTGAGTGGCACTTCCCTTCCTGGCCAGGACAAAGCATTTCCCAAACCCATTTTCTTCCTATGAGGAATGCTGCTGTCAAATCTCAAAAATCCACACTGCTAATACTAGCCTTCCACAAGGTCAGCCAAAGAGGACTTCCATCAAGGATGAGCTTTGCTGGAGAAGGCTCCCTGGGGATTATCAGAATAGTACAGTCAAGCCCAGATGGCCACAACGTGCTGAGCACATTTCCCGCAAACACAGCAGCAAGGCAGAGGCCTCTACAAATCAAAGTCCACCCTGATTTCTGCCATCTGCTCAATACTGAAGGCCAGGCTGAGGCCTTTGGGAAAGGTCAGGATAGTCTTACAGGCTCTCAAGATATTGCTTTTGTTCTCACTATTTGCTTCTCAATTCCTTCGTTAGAAGATACTAATCTCCCTGTAAGGCAGTTACTTGGAGCCAAGACTTTAGATATTATTGCAAAACATATGCTTAAAAGAGACTGGAAATTATGTTGGCAGTGTTACAGAGGGGAGCAAAGCACAGCTTTGGGTCAAAACAAACAAAAAAATGTAAGCTAGTAAGCAATTCCCATGCAAGAGTTTAGGAGAGCCAGCAAAAGCTTCTTCTAGAAAGAAAACAATGCTGTGAGAACGAAGCTAACGAGAGCTGGCTCTTGGAAAAATAAAACAGCTAGTAATGAGCCAGCAGCACATATCCAAGAGAATCTTTCTGGGAAACCAACCCAAGCCATTACGCTGGAAAGCCCTGAGGGACTAGGGACCTTGAGGCTAAAAACTGGCAAATTGCTTCATCAGTTAAGGTTGGTCTCAATGTTTCCTACTGTGTAAAAATAATTTGTTTTAGCCTACAGGTCTCTACAGAGCACTGGGTAAATTCAGGCTACTTCCTTTGGGAAGGGAAACGGAGTGTCTGGCAGAGCCCTGCCCAGTGGGATATTTTCAGGGGTTTCCCACCATCACTGACAGCCCCCAGGCCAAGACTGGCCCAGCACACTCAGGCCATTGGCTCTGCTGAATTCCCTTGGAGCTGCTGCACTGGGGCCAGATCAAGTTGAAGTGGGATGGAACATCCCCTGAGCTGCTCTGGTCAACATTACAACAACATGATAAATGCAAAACCACCTTCTGGAGGCTCGTTCACCCAAAATGGATGCAGTCAGGTCAATGATGCTGATACACCTTGTTTTCCAGAGCGATAAGGAGGAGACCTTGCTCTCTCTCTCTCTTTCAAAGATTAATTCATACACCCACAAGGATCTAGGTGCTGATACAGAGTGGCAAAGGCAAGGTCTGTCTTTGCAGCCCACTGGTTCATTGCCAGTCCAACTGGATCATACCAAGAGCACAAGACAATGAACGTGTGCTCCAGCCGGGTTTCTGCGTCAGCAGAGAAAATCCCCGTGTTGGCAGGGAATGTCAAGGTGCTGTCTAATGACTTTCTTTCTCTTCCAACTCCTCTGATTCATGTTGCCATCTTCCTTGCAACTGACCTAAATAACATGTTCAGGCAGCACTGGAAGTGTTTCCATCTCATACTGCAAGAACAGTGAGAGCTTTGCATCTGGAAAGGGAATTTCACAGGGAAGTCGCACCGCAGGTGAATTACCAGCGTCCTTCTCAAGAAAGGAACAGAAGCACCCTGTCTTATCCCATCAGGGAGACTTCCTGGCTGCAGGAGAACAAAGGTTGCCCAGGAGCAGGGAAAACACTTACTAAGTCTGTGCCCAAGCCCCAGCAGATCTGAACAATGTGGGCAGATTACTCAGTTACCTCATTTCCAGGTGTGCTGGCAGCATGAGCCATGACTGGCTTGGAATGAAAGAGGTAGAACTGTTCCTAGATCTGGACTTAGTCTGCATAATTTATGGTAATTATTGCTCAGTAGCCATTAATCCTTTGGCGCCATATCACACTCTCAGCCCTCAGTTGTAACCTTTTGGTCATCACAGATGATTCCACTGCAGAAGGGGCTGAAGGACAGGGTGCAGGAGCACACTGTCCCTGCAGAGCCAAAGGCCTCAGGAAGGGAAAAGAAGAGAAAGCCACTACAGAAGGACTTCAGTAGGTCAGCCCTCTCCTGACACACAGTATGTGTGCTGGTGACATATAGGCACTTAAACCAGCCTTGTCCCCAGACAATTACAGACCTCTCCAGCTCTTCCCTACAGCACCATCTGTAACTCAGGTGTCCAACAGCACTGCATCACTGGAATACAGGGGCAATCCCATCCCTGTCACCCCACAGTGATACTCTCCCAATCTCATTCTTCCCTTCACTGTAAGCTGAGGCACTTCCAAGAGCCATGCAAATATCTCCTATCCTTCCAACCCCTAGCAGACCACGGATCTCAGTGATGCCTTATGGCAGTGGCCCGCACAGGCTGTGTGCTGAGGAACTGAAAAATCAATTGAAAATGCATTTATTGCCAACAAGGAAAGTGACAGTGGGGAAATACAGAAGAGTATTCCAAAGCTGCATGGCCTGCCACAGCACTTCCAGCTTTCAGGTGAGGAAGTGCTCACCTGGGGCTGCTGCACTATACCTTGCAAGGCAGGCACTAGAGCCTCAGCAGCCAAACAGATGCCTTTCTTATTCTGAAGATACACATGAATACAGATACAGTTCCCTATTGCAATAGAAAGGAAGTTATACTTGACCCATACCAACTCTTTTTCAGGTAATTGAGCTTCAAAACTTCAGCAGAAAAGCTGCCAGCAAAACTTGTGCCTCTTTGTGCTACAGTTAGTCCGTAACAACTATTCTCCATGTGTTATCTCTAGTTTTTATTAGCTCATATTTACTTTGGCTGCACATCCAAGCAGTCATTTAAACAGGGTGAGAGAGGAAAATCTTGGACTCGAAACAATGGCCAAGCAGTTTAATCTACCACTGGGGACAAAGACTTGACTCCTATTGGTGTGTAGTGCTGGCAGGGTCAAGTGTAACATGTGCTGAAGGAAGCACTAGGGAAGCAGATCTCTGACTGTTCAAACAACACCAAGCATTTCCTTGAGCTATTCAGAGTTCTCTTTGCCCCTCCTGTGCAGGGAGAACAGCTCCAGCTGTCCAGTCACCTGCGCTGGCTTCTCCACTCACTGGATTCATGGCATTGGTGCCCGCCGACAGCTCCAGGTTAGATGCAGCACATTCCTCATTCCTCACAGCTCAGATGTTCAAAGCCAAGTTAGGAAGCAGTCAAGATCATGTCCTTGGCATCAGCACCAGGTTGGTGCTGGAAGATAATTTATATTCCTGAGCAGAACTGGCACTGGGCAGATTGGCCATAAACATCAACAAACTGCTGTTCCAGCCATGACACCAAGCAGAAGGGTCCAGAATTAATATCTATCCATGCTGCTAATTTAAGGGGGTTTTTTTAATATTTGGGAAGTTCAAAATACTTTATATAAAAGAACTCTGCAGTTTGCAAGTGTGGGACGATCTACAAGTAACATATTCAGAGGAAAATAAAAAATAAAATGTATGAATATTAACAATCAGATGACCACAGGCCAGATCAAGTTGAAGTGAGACTACACTAAGAACAAGAACGTAAATTTCAGGATTTTTATTCCATTGCTCGTTGGATTCTGTGTTAGGACATTACTAAATAATTCTTAACTATTAATTTAGCCCTAATGGATGTGTCCTTCTGATTCCTCCCCAAGTAATGTTATTCTCTTGGTGGGCCCCTGTGAGTAAAGGCAGAATCATTCCTTAAAATCGTTCTCCATTTAGCAAGTATCAGAAAAGTGGTCACTCAGCAGAGGCAGTTCTGCTGGGGTGAAATACAGGAAGGTGGAAGCCATGTGGCATTCTTCAATTTCCCCTTTCCTTCCACCATCAGACCCTTGATATTTTCTTCAACAGGAAAACTGACATTCCCCTTCCACGTAAACTGCTGACAATTGTATTTTACACCTGGTAAAACCAGAGCAAAACGGAAGGAAGAGAAGAAACAAAGACCAAGGATTTTTTCTCAGCAACTGCATCTCCACAGAATGAAGTGTTTTCCTTTCCCCACTTCAGAGCAGACAGAGTCCAGTAAACACACTCCAGCCTTTGTGGGAAATGCCCCCTCCTCACTGGCTGCAGGACAGCAGCAGCTTCCCAGAGAGCAGCCACAAAACCAAAATAGCCCGGGCAGCTTGGCCCTTCTGTCCACAACCTCACCTTAAAAGTGACCCTAAAAGCTCTTGGTAGCAGTAATCTGAAGATTAAATACTCCTGGTAAAGCTTCTCTGCCTCCTAACAACTGTTCTTCTCCCTTTTCTATATACAGCTGGTGTTTAGGGTTATAGCTATCCCCTCCTTTTGAAAAAAACCCCACCTGGGTAAAATGCTTAAATTGGTTTTGATGACATCACCAAGGTAAAACACTATGAAGTTCTCTCCGAATTCTTCTAGTTTGGCTATAGAAATTGCACCTATTTCATCAGAAGCAGTCAAAGTCCCCTGAGGAACGAGCCACTTGCACTCTGAGCAAAACTGCAAACATCATTGGCAGCCCCTTCCTGCCAGAGCACCTGGGCACTGTGGTGGGCACGGGCAATCTGAGAACAGCACATGTCAGCCAGGGATACTGAACACTCAACACCAGGGGGAAAAATGATCTCTTACTTGAGCAATTAAAAGGAATTATGGAGCTGTTTGTCCAGTTAAGAGGTTTGGCTTTTATTCAGAGCAGCCAGACCCCAGTTTTCTGGGTATCTTCTTTATCACACAAAAGGTGAAGCAGAGCAACACTCCTGTCTCTCTCCTGAGGTTACTGCTGCAACTGTGGCTCATCAAGCACAGCCTCATGTAAGATACAGGCAGCAAAAATCCTACAGACATCAATGAGGATCCTGCTGTACCACCAAGAAAATCTTGTGCATCAGTGCTGCAATTACCATAAAAGTCCTTTATAAGGGAGAGGGTGTTGGAAACACTTTGAGCATTGAGAGTAATCAATTTTTTCCACCTTTCTGCTGGCATTTCAAACACCAGCCAACCGTGTAACAGCAGAAACTCAGCTGCAATTAGGAACACAGCAGAAAGCATCTTACCTCATCAGGCAAGCAATAGAGCAAGCAAGTCCTGGCTGGGAACAGAAACCAGTGCTTCCAAAGTTGGTGCACTGGGAATTTTGGTAACCTGCCTGCAGGGAAGTTTTTTCTGGCTCCATCAGTTAAGGGTTCACCTCAGTCTTGAAGCTGCTATGTCCAAAACCAGAAAAGAACATGGCTAAACTCATACCCCTCAGAAATCAATTGACAACCAGTGAATACTGCCTACAGTCATACAAGATTGGTACACTACAGACAAAAGCCCATGCGTCATCAGGGTTGACGATGACACCAGCCAGGAAAGAGACTCCTGCCTTTCCCATAGGAGCTATCCTACTGCCAGCTGTGTTCTCAGACTGCAGGGCTGTTCCAGCACCTGCTCTAGAAGAAACCACATCACAAACCAGAGCCGAGCTGAGGGCAGATGTGCTGCTGGAACAGTAGTGACCTCCTGTCCTCCCAAAGGCTGGGGAACCACAGTGACCTTCAGCACCCCACTCACTGCTCAGTCTTCAGATGCTGTCCTGCAGGCAGAGGAAAAGCACGGATTTTACCCCCAAAAAATCCAAGACAGAGAGACAGGGATGCTCCAGAAGCTGAGATCATGGAACACTTCACAGGGTTTCCTGCTAGGGAATTCTGGCTGTTTCTAAACAGTGCCCTGCCTTCAGTGTGTCCCACCACTCCCTATGCACAGGTTTGTGGAGTTCATATTCCAGAACACACCTTTTGCTGTAGAGCATCTGCTATAATTAGTGCCCACAACTAACCATATCACTTATATTTTTGTCTCCCGTGCTATGCCACCATATTTAAAAGTGTACAAAATTACAGACTGAGCTGGGTAAGAAAAGAACTACTGCTGACAATTCTATGCCTCAAAGGAAATGGTCAGCAAGAAAAGCAAGGGAACAATACAGCCTCCATGTTAGGAAAAGGAAAGGGGATGGCACAAAAATAAGATAGGAGAAATGTCAGACTTCCTCTTTCCTCTTTGCCTATCATGAAGTTAAACCACATACGGATCAAGCGAATCAGGGGAATAGGGCAGTTTCAACACCTGGGCAGCTAGGAGAGCCACAGATTTCTACTGCTCGGTAGAGGAGTCAGAAAAGTAAAAGGAGTGTCCCTACACTTCCCTAGAGGCCAGTGCTGCCACCAGGATGCTGCATCCAAAAGAGCTTTGCCCTTTCCTCTGCTCCTAAGAATAGGTTTTCTTCTTTGGAAAGATTCCTTTTATCGTTTTCAAAACTGGGAAACACTAAACATAGCAAGTTCAGATTTAAGTAAAGAAACCTCAGTATTAAATCCTGCCCCATGAAGACACGTAACCCTGGCACACGCCATCCGTTTGTGCTGCGAGTCTGTGGAGAGAAATTCCGACCACCACGCTTCACCCGGGCTAACTGGAAAATGTATCCAACGCCCCTATGAGTTCTCAATGAAAGTGTCAGGGGTTAAAGTAACCACGGGTACAGAACTGGAAACGGATAAAGAAAACAGTAAAAAGTTACCTGTAAGAAAATAAAATCTGAAACATAACTGTGTCGAGGAAAAAAAAAATTGCAGAGATCCTGAGCTACTTTTTGATGTGAGATCCCAACTGTGACTTCCGAGTCTTTGTCTAACACACACACACAAAGCAGGGCTTAGAGTCTTTTCCCATTGCTACCATGGGATTCTCTGGAAAAATAGCAATCACTCCAGATGTGTTGAAAATTTTCCTGTGTTATATTTGAGCATTTGGTCAGTTTAATCCCGGTTTTGTTGCTCGGGTAAAGTCTCAGCACTCTTTTCATAAAACACTGCTCAAACTCCCAACTTCGCAGTCTGGCGAAGGGGCACGGCCCAAAGACTGTGGTTTTTCTCCTTTAGAAAAGCGGTGTGCGCCGCGCTGCCGGAGCAGAGCTCTCCGGCCAGCGATGTCCCAGCACCGCCACCGTGACCGCGGCAGGGTCCCGGGGGATGCCCGGACCCCAGACGGCACCGCGGACACGGTGCCTTCCCTCCAGCCCCCCCAGGGCACTCCCACCACCATTCGACCCGTCCAGGGCTGTGGGGCCCCAGCGGGCAGCACTTCCCTCTCCCGGCCGGTCCGGCCCGGCCCAGCCTGACCCACCTGGTCGCCGTCCCGGGGCCGCGCTGCCGCTCTCGGTGCCCCGACGCTGGGCAGACCCGGCTCAGCT
>VXBB01008640.1:229248-239484 GCA_013399915.1 Illadopsis cleaveri
CTTCAGTAAAGCCGCCAAGGCGCGGCAGCGCCCGCACCGCGAGCGGGCCCAGGTCAGTGCGCCGGGACGGGCCGGGTCAGGTCGGGCCTGGAGCGGAGCCCTCCGCGCTCCCTCCCCGCGCTCCCTCCCCGCGCTCTCTCCCCCTCACGCTTCCCGTCTCTCCCGTAGCCCGCCGCCCGGACGAAGCTAGGCTTGTTGGAGAAGAAGAAGGACTACCGGCTCCGTGCCCAGTGAGTGCGGCCCTGAGGGGCGGGCAGCTCTGGGTGGGTCTCCCCGCATCCAGAGGGTTTCCCTGCGATGAGCCTCGCTGGGATAGACCCGGCGCCTCAGCAGGGGTGAACGCGGAGAAGCTGCTGAACAGCTCGTGATTGTTGTTTTTATCCTCCCCAGTGACTACCACAAGAAGCAGAATGCACTCAGGGCTCTGCAGAAGAAAGCGCTGGACAAGAACCCCGATGAGTTCTACTTTAAAATGATACGTGCAGAGGTCAAGGTGAGAACCTCCATTGCCTTCAAGCAGGATTACACTTTGTTGCTCTAAGTAACATTTTTTTTCCCCTTACCTTGTTTTAATTAAAATGTATGAATTATTAGATAAATGAGAAAAGCGGTTTGATGCCTGTAGAAGGCTTTGAAGAAAATGAGGGACAAGAATCTGCTGTTAGCAGGCCCCACAGGGCTCTCCGGCTGGGATGGGCTGTCTATAAGTGCTGTGTTTGTCTGGTTGTAGGATGGAGTTCATGTAATAAAGCAGCAAAAGGATGAAATTACCCCGGAGCAGGTGAAACTGATGAGGACCCAGGATATTAAATACGTAGAAATGAAAAGAGTTGCAGAAGCCAAGGTAATCACTCACATTTTTAGTCTTTTCTTGTTTGCTCGGAATTGGGTAATTCTTATTGTTGCTGTTGGATATTGTGTTCAGTGAAGTCCGATTTGTACAGTGCTGGAAAGGACAGTGAAAGTTTCAGTGGAGTGCTGGGTATAGATCCTAAAGGTGTGGTGAATATCAAAAATGACACCGTGCATTGTTATGAAACAGAGTGATTTTTATGTAAATATCAAGACTTTAGACATGTATTTCTGCTTAGCGTGTTCATACAGAAATTGAGAAGTGCCTAAGGTTGGAAGAGTGCTCTCAGATCATGAAGTCCAGCTGTTCACCCAGGCACCACTGTGGTCAGCACTAACCTGTGTGTCCCCACGTGCCACAGCCACACACCTTTTGGACACTTCAGGGATGGTGATTCCACCATTTCTCTGGGCAGCCTGTTCCAATGCCTGACTGCCCTTTCAGGGAAGAAATTTTTCCTAATACCAAACATGAACCTCCTCCAGCACAGCTTGAGGCTGTTTCCTCTTGTCCTGTCACAGAATCACAGAATTAACTGTGTTGGAAAAGACCTTTGATATCATAAAGTTCAACCTATGATCTAACACCACCTTGTCAACCAGACCATGGCACTGAGCATCACATTTCTGTTTTTAAACACCTCCAGGGATGGTGACTCCCCCACCTCCCTGGGCAGCTCATTCCAGTGCCCTGAGATTTTTTTTTCTAGTGTCCAACCTGAACTTCCCCTGGTGGGATCCCCTCATTCTGTCACTAGTTGCCTGGGAGAAGAGCCCAACCCCCACCTGGCTACAACCTCCTTTCAGGTAGCTGTAGAGAGTGATCAGGTCTCCTCTGATCCTCCTTTTCTCCAGGCTAAACAGCTCCCTCAGGCATTCTTCATAGGGTTTGTGTTCCAGACCCTTCACCAGCCTTGCTGGACACATTTGAGCATCTCAGCATCCTTCCCCAAACTGAGGTGCCCAGAACTGGACACAGCCCTCGAGGTGCATCCTCACCAGTGCTGAGTACAGGGGAAAACACTCATTACTTGAGAGAAGTGACCAACTGCCCCTAGGCCACACTCTCCTGTCAGGCAGTTACAGAGTATAAGTTACAGGAAGTTACAGAGTGTTCTCCTCTCCCAGTTGAGGACAATAATCTGAAGTGGGTTGTTGGAATATTTTAGGCTGGCAATCCACAAAAATACGATCCTCTTCTGAAGATGTTGTATGCTCTGACGTTGATTCACAAAACAGTATCAAATTCTCACTGGGGATTAAAAAATCAAAGCTGATTTTAAACTTTCCTTCCTGCTTTTGCTGGTGGTTCCATGGCACTAATTCCCCTTTGCCAAACGGAGGACTCAGTTGTGCATGTGTGGACTGTGACCCTCTGTCTGGAAAGGTTGTGAAGACATGTCATAAGTATAGACTAGATGTGTTTTCAGAGAATGGAAGAAGGAAGGAGGAGCTCAGCTGTTTGTAACCCCGAGGAACAGACAGGAATGTCCTCGGGGGAGACTTGATTTTACTCTCTCTGAATTTGGCCAAACTTGGACTTTCCGCAGAAAATCGAGCGGTTGAAGGCAGAGCTCCACCTGCTGGACGCGGCGGGGAGCGGCCCGCGCCGGCATCTCTTCTTCGTGGACACAGAGCGGGAAGGTGAGGCCGGAACCGGTGACTTTTTTTTTTTTTTTTAAGGAATAAAAATTCTAGAAATCCCTTTTGGTTACTAGCTGACTCATCACTTGTGCAGGAGCTATGTTGCTGGGGCTCCTGTTGCTGACTGTGGCAACGTGTTTGCGTATCGAAGGAGTCCACGGGAGTTTATTTCTCTTTTTTTTTTTCTGTATAGTTCAAGAGTTTGATATTGCTGCTCACCTGGACACCGTTCCTGAGCTCGTGGATAGAGTGTACAACCGACCAACCATTGCAACACTGCAGAGAGAGACAGTGAAGGGACCTACTGATCCTGTCCACCTAAAGGTACTGCTGCTGTTTGTCCTGCAGAGTTCTTTGTGGTTTACATCTTTTATATGACAAACACTAAAAAAGATTAATTGCACCGTTGTGGAGGTGAACAAAATTGTTTTCTTGTTGTAGTCAAGATGGCCACTGCACTCAGAGTGCTTCATTAAAAACTTCAGAGGGCCTCACGTACCAGCACCACGTTATGTAGAAATCTTTCATTCCTTTTCCATGTAGCAATCCTATGGGCAGCTCCACACAGCTCTGGCTCCTTCTCTCCTTCTTCTCTTTTCCTTCTGCAGTTCCAGCTCACTGCTCTCTGTCCCTCATACAGTGGCTCACCATTTCTGTCCCTCACACAACTCCTGTCCCTTCCTCCTCACAGCACAGCCAGCAGACTCCAACTGACTCTCTACCAACTAACTCACTCCTTTATCACACCCAGCAGTGAGGGCAAGGCTGTTCCCANCAGCTGAACTCTCTACCAACTAACTCCCTCTTTTATCACACCCAGCAGTGAGGGCAAGGTTATTCCCACTCTGGTAATTAACACAGCTGCATTATATTGGAGGCAGGATTACCCTTAGCTCTCTGTCTGTCTTCCCACATTTTCTTAAAACTTCTATTGGTGACACAAGGCAGTAGTGGATGTCACTCAATCACCAAGTGACTGCCTGGAGCCTGCAGTCACATCTTCTCCTGGCCTAACACAGAGTACTTTTCCCCTGTATCCAGTCCATGGGGAAACCACCATAAGTTGTGATGTACAGGCCAGAAAAGATCTGATGTGGATCTGATTAGGCAGTGTCCCTGCAAATCTGAGGTATTTCTCCTCTGTAAGGGAGCAAATACCTATGGGACTGTCTTTTCATTAGACTGCTGCAGTTTCAGGTGTAATTTTTTTCAGCATCCACTGTTAAATATCCTCTCACACTTCCCCAAAATCCCTTGCATCCCTGAATTAGGTATATAGCAAGAAGTTTATTCTAACACAGATGTCTCTGTTGCGTTGTTCCTGATCTTACAATATTTTTCAGTTTGGTTCTGAGCCCAAAGTAGCTTGAGATTTTTCTCCTCACTTTCCTTCCTAAAGCCATTTAAGCTATAGTCTCACTTCCTGGCCTTCCTAATTTGAGTTGTTTCATGGTTCTTCAGCATGAATTGCTTATGCAACCAGCTTTGATTCTGACATTTTAGTATCACAGAAGTATCACACTTATCTTTACAGCTGTAGATTCTGCTCAGGTAACTCAGATCTGTTGGACAGTCCTGTGAGTATGAGTCAGTTGTGTGTAAGGTAAAAATAGTTGTCTGAAAATTGCCAAGTGGTAAATTTTTAACCTGTTTTTTCCGACTCAGATGTCAGATAATAAACACCCCCTGGTCCCTTTCCTCCTGCCAGCTGTCTCAATTTGACTTGTCAGTAAAGCAGTTGGACGAGTGTTGTAGACTGACTAGTTTTCTCCTAAATGTCTGAGTCATATTTTAAGCATGTTGGGATCTGTTCTCCTTAATTTAATTACTTAGATCACACCTGCAGTAATGCTGTTCCTGTGCTGGGAAAGCTATCCACTCTCATTAGGCAAACTTGACCCAACAAGTTGCATTTTGAGAGGCCTGTGCAGGCTCTGAGCACTTCAGGAATTAGTCTCTGGTCTGTCCCTTTTTTTGTTCTCCCTCCTTTGGTTAAAGTGGCTTTTCATTAGGGAGCCAAATGTTTTCTTGCATTCGACATTGAAATTGGGAGGATTTAGACCATAGTGTCTTGTTCATCTCTGTCTTAAAACAGCTTTTTTGTTGTTGTTGTTGTTTCCAGAAATTAGCCCAGCAGAGGAAGAACCAGTATGACCTCCTGAGGCAGCGCATTGAGAGGGAGAAGGCCATGTTTGTCATCTCACAGAAAATCCAGACACGCAAAGATCTGCTGGTGAGGGATTTGCTTCTGGTTCTCCCAAGTCTGTTCTGTTCAGGCCATTAGCTCTGGTGTTGTGTGTGTGGTGGATGTTGTATTTGTTTCTTCATTTGTAGTGGTAACTCCTGAAGATAAGTAATCCTCCTTTAGTATGGAAAAAGCGAGGAGATGAAGCATTCCAGTAAATTCTATCTGCTAGTCCAAGTCTCACCTTGTCAGCAAGGACAAAGACTCAGCTGTAAAATGGTGCTCACAAGGAGTCCAGAGTAGTGTCACTAGGAGTCAGAAGCAGAGAACCATTTCTGTAAGTTATGAGAAGGTCTTAAAAACCCAAATGACCACGGAAAATACTTGTCTCAATGGGACTCCTGTTCTCTGGTGCTTGTGAGCAAAGCAGATTGTGTCTAACAGCCTGAAGGGGAAAAGAGCAGATAAAATTATAATCCCCACCTAAACAGTGCCAAGTGACCATTTTTCTTTTATGGTCAGACCCAGACAGGCACTCTGATTTGTGTGGGTGGGTTTTTTTTTTCTCCTTGCTTGGCAGCAAATATTTATACTTGTTCTTTTTTCCAGGACAAAACTCATAAAGTAAAGGTGAAGAAAGAAACCACGACTGGTCCAGCTATTTACAAGTTCAAGTTTCAGCGGAAACGTTAATTTCATGGAATAATTGTTACAGTCTTTGCTCAGAAAGGAGGAGCCATATCCCCTGGAGAAGGGCTGGTGTCAGCCTGCTTTTGACTGCAACTCAGCACTTTGTTAAAACAAATCACTGTGGGCCTGTGGTAGCCATCAGTGTGTTTCATCTAATTAATTGATTAATAAATCAGTGTGTTCTCTTGATATTTACAGTGGGAAGCCATGGGGTTTGCCTAAGTGTCCTGGTAAGATGCACCATAAACAATCAGGGAACAGTCAAGGTCACGGTGGAACGTTAGGGAGGTGGGTTAAGCACAGTCCAGGGACAGGGAAGATTCTTGGGGATTGTCAGCTCTGGGGCTGGGCAGGACCTGTCCAAACCCATGAGAGTGGAGCTCAGCTTTTTCAGCTGTCTTTGCAAGCAGGTTAAAGGTAAATTACCCTCTGATCGTTTCCTCAACATCCCCCAGTCCCTCTCATTTTCCTAGTTGCACCATTCCATTGTGTGCTTTTCCTCCAGAGTTGCTTCAGTTCAAACTGAGGCAGTGCCAAAATTCTGTGTAAGGAGAAACAATGCAACAGCCAAGTGTGGGACAAGAGTTTGTCTTCTGGGTTCTCCTTGGGCCGTTGCACTGCCAGGGATGGGGGAAGTGCAGACACATCCTGAGTGTCCTGGAGCAGCCCAGGCACGTTCAGAGAAGCCTCCGTGTGAACATTCCTTTTCTTATCTCTCTCCATCGTCCTGTGGCTGCCAGCGATGAGCACATGGTCTGCACGGGGGGAAGGAAAAAAAAAAAAAGATGCTCTTCTCAGGCCTTTAGTTACTTAGTAGCTTTCCCAGCAGCTCAGCGATGAAAGGCGATGTTTTTATGTGCTTTAGCACAGCTTCAGTTGTTCCTGCCATGCAGAGAGAACTCTGGGGAGGATTTTTCAGGGGAGCATCCATGGAGTCTGCAGAACCCAGAGTGTGCGGATTCTGTAACGGGGTGAGCGGGAGGAGAAGACAAAGTCCTGCGTGTGAGAACAGTTCGGTTCGGCTCGGTCCAGTCCAGCTCAGCTCAGTCCAGTTCGGCTTGCTCCAGTTTGGTTTGGTCAGGCTCAGTCTGGCTCGGCTCAGTTCGGTTCGGTCCAGACCAGTTCAGCTCAGNGCCGCGCACCTCGGGTGGGCCCCGCTGCCTGTGAGCGGAAATCCCTTTAGGCTGAGGTTTAAATAGATAAATATTTAATCTTTGCCCTTGATTAATTTTACCTGCATCCAGAGCGTTGCTGGGAAGGCTGGGAAAGCCAAGCAGCGCTTCTGCTGGGAGACCCTCAGGGAATNTCAGCTCAGTTCGGTCCGGCTCGTTTCAGCTGGGTTTAGTCCGGTTCAGCTTGGTCCAGTCCAGGTCAGTTCAGCCCGATTTGGCTCGGTCCAGCTCGTTCTGGCTTGGTTCAGTTTTGTTCGGCTCGGCCGGGTCGGCTTGGTCCAGCTTGGCTCGGCCTGGTTCAGTTCAGCTCGGGTTGGTTCGGCTCGGTTTGNCTTGTCCACTTGTGTCCCACTGCACAGCAAGTGCTGGAATGGGCACAAGTGCCCTATTCCCTGGAAGAAAGGCATCTCTTCCCAGTTTGGTGTCATGGGGTGCAGTAGGCAGTAGTGAGGTTTTCTTTGAGCAGTCACTGCTCGAGGGCCACACTGCTTGTCCTGGGGGTGGGGGTGTCCCCTGGCACCTGGGAGCTGAGGTTCCAGCCAGGACACACAGTCTCGTGATCACGAGGTGGGGTCTGGGTGGCAAAAGTTGTGCCTGTTTTGATTCACTTTTCCATGAAGGTTTTACCGAAGGAAAACCAGAGCACTGTTATATCTGTGGTTCTCACACTGAGCAGGCTTCCTGCTGCAGCCTGACCTTCAAAGCCTGGGTACAAATCCCACAGCCTGTGGAGTGGTTTATCATCTTGTGGCCACAGCAGACTAAAAGGAGGTGCCAGCTCTTGTGCACAAACATTTTTCACCTATTCCTGCCTGCAACAGTGAAGGATTTGGCGAGTGCTGATCTCTGAACTTCTACATTAGCAGACAGGGCTGACTCACACCTGCTGCCCTGCAGAGTTCCCAGTGGCTTCCAGGAAAAAAGTCCAGACCTTCTCAAAGACCTTGCTCTTTGGCTCCCAGAGCCTTTAGCTTGGTATCCTCATACTAAAGCACTGAAATGTTTCTGCAAGGATCTGGAAAGAGCCAACACCTTATAACTGAATCAAAAACCCAGCTCACTGGGCCACAGCACAGGATTTAAAGTGAGACATGGGTGGGATCTGCCCTCCTCTAGCTGGGCCCTCATGGGGAAGGACAGCGAGAAAATGCCCACAGCTATTTTTTGTTTGTGATAATTATAGCATCAAAAGCTGAACCAACAGGTTCTTTAACAAGGAGATTCCCTGCAGCTTGAAAGATACAGCTATCAAAATTCCCCAGAGATTCACAGCTCAGATTTTAGGTGACTCAATAATATTGTGCCATATAATAATCTTGTGTAATTCCTTGTTCAGGTCCTGAAGAACTCAATTGATAATGACTGTCTATAAACGTTAATAGCAGACTACACTTGCAGAATTATCTCTAGGCAGCTGCAGCAATATATTTTACTAGCAGGAGAACCATCACCAGCCCTTAGGCTTCTCAGCTGCTTTCCTGTAGGCCCCATTTTCCTGAACCAGACTGCAGAGCACAGGGGGGTCCCTGGGGCATGGCAACAGCAGCTGACTTGCCTGGAGAGGCTCTGGATCCCCCCAGGACAGAAACTGTGGAAGTCTCCATCAGTGGCCATGAGCTGTGGCAGCCAGAGGGACCCCCAGAGCCTCTGGAGACCCCCCAGGCTGTGTTCTTTCAACAAGGGAGAGCAGGGAGGCTTGATCCCACCCATCCCACTGCCCACAGTGCTGCCCTGTGTGTTACCATCGCTTCCCAGGCACCCTCTGCATCATCCCACTGCTCACCCAGCAGCTGCTGCCATTCCAGGGTCACCAGGGGCACTGTGGACTGGGCTCAGGGTCTCCAGCTGCAGGACTGGCTGCCCTGGCCCTGCTGCTCCCCAGGATCCTACAGCCAGGTTCAGCTGAGGTGCCTTGCCCAAGGGCACCGAGGAGAAAAGGGTGGTGAAGTTCCTCCACTCAAGCCTGAGCAGCTTCACAGCAGGGAGTTGAAAGAGCAGAATGTAAATCAGGAATGACTAATTGCTGCTCAGCGTGGCTGCCCTAAACCTCTCTGTTGCACAGCTCCTTGGCCACCTGGACCTTTCCCCACCTGATTAGGAGCAGCATACGGAGCTGCTGATGTCTGGGAAGAGCCTGGGCACAGGGCACTGTCCCTGTTCATGCTGCTACACTTGGACATAGCCACCCATTCNTTGTTCGGCTCGGCCGGGTCGGCTTGGTCCAGCTTGGCTCGGCCTGGTTCAGTTCAGCTCGGGTTGGTTCGGCTCGGTTTGATCCAGTCTGGTTCGGCTTGGGTTGGTCCGGTTCGGTNAACAAAACAATCCCCGCCAAATACCATTGCAGAAGGTTTCAAATAAATAAAGAAATACCTGCTGCTGCTTCTGTTGAGAGACGCCAGGCACCAAGAGTTGACCCGGGGCTGGGCAAGCAAGGTGAAAGCAGCAAATATTTGCTTTGTGGTCTCACAGTTGTGCACCTGAAGCCGTTAGTGCCTTGAGAGAACCCAGGTGAGCAGCATTGCTCCAAGCAGGCAGGAGCCCATTATTTAGTGAGAACCTATTCCCAGGATGTCCCTGCCTTGGCAGACCTGAGGACTGCAATAGTGAATTAGTGCATACAGATCATCATTTACTGAAACACAAGCCCCGATGCACCTTTCTAGGGAAGCACTAATTTATTATGCATTGTTATTAGCTGCAGCAGGGCCTTCATTAGAGCTAGAGTTAAGGTCTGTTTTGGCTGCCTCATCAGCATCAGTGAACTGCGTCCCTGCGAGGTTTGATACAATTTAATTAACCTAATTAAAAGCTCTGATTGCAGAGATGATTGGGGTAGAGCCAGCAGCAACTGCATATTTATAACGAGCTAGAAGGTGTGGGACTGGAGCCAAATGATATGCATCTCTAATGAGCTGGTGCTATTGAAGTGTGGATTTGGAACACTAACATTTATTTTTGGCAACAATGGCCAGTTTATCTTCATGATAGAAACGATCACGGGTTGATTGGGTGTAGCAGGGAGCTCAGCACTGTGCTCCCTGGCCTTCTCCAGACCACTGGCAGGCACACACCAGCACCCACAGCCCACTTGATCTCCCCCCAGCACTGCCAACACCTTCCCCTGCAGGCACAGCACCCACACACAGCCCTGCGGGGGACACTGCAGGGACAGCGTGCCCCAGCCCCACACAGCAGCCCCAGACAAGCCCTGGAAGGTGCCAGCAAGTTTCCCTTCCCCAGCCACCACCTCCTCCAGCCCCACAGCCTCCATCTCTCTCCCAGACCTCCTGCCCCACAGCCAGGGCTCCTGGTGTGGGTAACCCACCTTTGTTACTCCTCCAGGTATCAAATAATTCATGCCCTGACCTGCTGGGCACCAGGCACAAGTGCCCTGATAACACAAAGCAGCCTGGAGCAGAGATCAGCCCCAGCACTGGGGCTCCAGGGCTGCTGCTACCTGGGCTGGAGAGCACCAGCACCTGCCCCTGGCTCACCCACAGCAGCCAGAACCTCCTGATCAGTGATAGAGAGGCTGCCAGCCCCACCAGCTGTGTCAGAACAAATGGGAACCCCCATTCCTGAGCTTCTGTCATCTCAGTGCTCCTTCTTCTCTCCACATTTAAAGGCTACATGGTGCTTTTAGGGGTCCAGTGCACCCAGCAGCAGCAGCAGTGGGACGTCCCAGGCATTCTG
>VXBB01008640.1:239519-255569 GCA_013399915.1 Illadopsis cleaveri
CACCGAGGAGAAAAGGGTGGTGAAGTTCCTCCACTCAAGCCTGAGCAGCTTCACAGCAGGGAGTTGAAAGAGCAGAATGTAAATCAGGAATGACTAATTGCTGCTCAGCGTGGCTGCCCTAAACCTCTCTGTTGCACAGCTCCTTGGCCACCTGGACCTTTCCCCACCTGATTAGGAGCAGCATACGGAGCTGCTGATGTCTGGGAAGAGCCTGGGCACAGGGCACTGTCCCTGTTCATGCTGCTACACTTGGACATAGCCACCCATTCCCCTCCAAATTCCATTGCAGAAGGTTTCAAATAAATAAAGAAATACCTGCTGCTGCTTCTGTTGAGAGACGCCAGGCACCAAGAGTGGACCCGGGGCTGGGCAAGCAAGGTGAAAGCAGCAAATATTTGCTTTGTGGTCTCACAGTTGTGCACCTGAAGCCGTTAGTGCCTTGAGAGAACCCAGGTGAGCAGCATTGCTCCAAGCAGGCAGGAGCCCATTATTTAGTGAGAACCTATTCCCAGGATGTCCCTGCCTTGGCAGACCTGAGGACTGCAATAGTGAATTAGTGCATACAGATCATCATTTACTGAAACACAAGCCCCGATGCACCTTTCTAGGGAAGCACTAATTTATTATGCATTGTTATTAGCTGCAGCAGGGCCTTCATTAGAGCTAGAGTTAAGGTCTGTTTTGGCTGCCTCATCAGCATCAGTGAACTGCGTCCCTGCGAGGTTTGATACAATTTAATTAACCTAATTAAAAGCTCTGATTGCAGAGATGATTGGGGTAGAGCCAGCAGCAACTGCATATTTATAACGAGCTAGAAGGTGTGGGACTGGAGCCAAATGATATGCATCTCTAATGAGCTGGTGCTATTGAAGTGTGGATTTGGAACACTAACATTTATTTTTGGCAACAATGGCCAGTTTATCTTCATGATAGAAACGATCACGGGTTGATTGGGTGTAGCAGGGAGCTCAGCACTGTGCTCCCTGGCCTTCTCCAGACCACTGGCAGGCACACACCAGCACCCACAGCCCACTTGATCTCCCCCCAGCACTGCCAACACCTTCCCCTGCAGGCACAGCACCCACACACAGCCCTGCGGGGGACACTGCAGGGACAGCGTGCCCCAGCCCCACACAGCAGCCCCAGACAAGCCCTGGAAGGTGCCAGCAAGTTTCCCTTCCCCAGCCACCACCTCCTCCAGCCCCACAGCCTCCATCTCTCTCCCAGACCTCCTGCCCCACAGCCAGGGCTCCTGGTGTGGGTAACCCATCTTTGTTACTCCTCCAGGTATCAAATAATTCATGCCCTGACCTGCTGGGCACCAGGCACAAGTGCCCTGATAACACAAAGCAGCCTGGAGCAGAGATCAGCCCCAGCACTGGGGCTCCAGGGCTGCTGCTACCTGGGCTGGAGAGCACCAGCACCTGCCCCTGGCTCACCCATAGCAGCCAGAACCTCCTGCTCAGTGATAGAGAGGCTGCCAGCCCCACCAGCTGTGTCAGAACAAATGGGAACCCCCATTCCTGAGCTTCTGTCATCTCAGTGCTCCTTCTTCTCTCCACATTTAAAGGCTACATGGTGCTTTTAGGGGTCCAGTGCACCCAGCAGCAGCAGCAGTGGGACGTCCCAGGCATTCTGGGCAGCCAAGGAACAGCAGCAAGACTGCCAAGCCACTTGGAAAATTTGATCCATGCTAATTATGCTGAAAAAAGCTCTTCTGATAATGAGTATGAAATGGAAGCGTAGCTAATACTCATCTCTGAGTGCCATTAATCTTTAAAACTGGAACAATAAGTGAAAACACTGCAGGGCATATGAAGCAAGGTGTGATTCACATCTGCTCCTCCATGGCCGCCTGATTTATTGGCACAAGGCAACTTTCCTGCACTGTTTCAACAGAGCTGCATTACATAACACCATGGGCTGCTTTACTCTGCCTGCCTTTCCAATCAAAGTGTCTCCTCAGAGCTTTCAGTGATCCTCTGTCCTTTCCTGGGACATCTCAGCAGCACAGGAGACGAGTCCTGCAAAGCCATGACTCTCTCCCAGGTGATGGAGTGATCATCTCCAGAGATGCTTCTTTCCTCCTGGCCGTGACAGCTGCTGTGGCAGCAGGGACAGGGTTCCCCAGCCCAAGTATACTGGGTATACTGGTGGGGCAGGGGGGAATCCCAGGGCCCTGTGCAGCCAAGGGGGCTGGAGGGGGGCTGGAGACAGGGGGAGGGAGGCTCCCTTTCCATTCCTGCTGTGACAGATGCTGGAGGTGCACCCCTTGGAAAGCCCTGGGGTACCTGTCCTGTCCCTGCACTGCACAGTCACTCTGTCACTAAGCTGAAGCTCTCCAGGCCCCTCTGCCACTCAGAAAGATGCATCCCTCTCACTTTTGATGCCTTTTATTTTCAAATAGCCCTCTCTGGGACTTACTATCTTTTATTTAAATTGTGGATTTGCTGAAGTGACCTTTTAGCTGGCTCTGAGGAGGGCTGGGTAGCTGCAGTCCCAGGAAGACTGCCGACCCTGTGGCTTTGAACAAGTTCAAAGCGTGGCTTGCCTTTTGGCCATACCCCTCAATAGTGCCTTTGCATGGATTTTTCTCCCACACTCCTGAAAAGACATCATCAGAGACATTTCCCCTCACAGGCTCTTTAATATTTACAATGACTTTGTGAATAGATAATATATTCCACCTTTTTTTTTTTTTTTTTCAGCCTTTTAAAAGCACATGCTCCCTGTGCAGTTGGAGGGAGCAGTGGATGCTGTGTGCTGGCTGCCTTTGAGGCTGGGAGGACAAACAGATCTGGGGGAGAGATGAGGATTGCTCTGAGCCCACAGCTCCTGGCAGTGTCCTGGGGCAGCCACAGACCTGGGGTGGCCCTGCTGAGTCTCCTACTGCAAAAGTCCTCAGAACCTTCCTCCCACTGCTGACTGAGCCCAAAGCTGATCATTTTGGTAGCTGGAAGACAACCCAAATGCAAAACAAAATGCTTCTAAAAACTGTCCCATAGATTGCCAAGCATCTTATAAAGCCTGGCCATGGGCTTGAGTATATCAGAATCATATGGATGCTTTTTGTCAAAATTGTTCTAAACCAGGAAGGCAGCAAGCAGCTTACAACCCAGAAGTGTCACAGATGTCCTTGTGAAGGCTTGTCCATAATTTTGTTTATTCCAGTCTGTAAGTCCAGGAGGGGCTGTCAGATCCTGTGTTCTGCTCCTCTCTATGCTGCCATCCACTGCACTTCACCCAGAGAGCCAGGACCAAGTCCAGCAGCTCCAGCTGGGTTTTGGGTCGTCAGTCCTGAGGAGGCTGAGCTGCAGCAGCCTCAGGAAGGAGGGCTTCTGATGGCAGAGAAGTGCTGAGGGGAAAGATGCCTCAGTGTTCCCAAGAGCTAACTGTGATCTCTGGGGCAGGGGAAGGCAAGAACTCCACGACCCTTGGCATTTTCACTTGGACATAAACTTCTCCCTTGCCTCAGACCTGGTGAATGTATAAACTGCAGACCTGTGTGAGCAGAGCAGAGCCAGAAACGCCAGTGGAGGTTTCATGCAGAACTGCAGGTTGGGTGAGAGGACCCTGAGCAAGGAGCAACCTCCTGCCACAGCAAAACACACCAGGCCAGGTGTTCTTTAGGGCAATGATCCTTCCTGGCCTGCAGAGATGACAGGACTGAGGCTGAGGCTCAGGGGCTTTCCTAAGGATGACAGGGCTGGCCTGAGGTAGCCCCTGAGGTGGGCTAGCCATGGTGAGGCTGGTGAGGCACACAGCTGTGCAGAGGGGAACATTTTTTTCAGTCCATGTTGCCCTAACAAACAAATGTCCTGGGATACAGACAATAATGTTTTTATGAGACTCTAAATTCTAAACTGAAATGCTCTTTGTAGTGGACTAATAGCCAACACGTGTCCCTTCATCTCATGCTGAACTTTTGTGGTCCTACAAGGGTAAAAAAGGCCCTGGTGAACATTTACACTGAGCACTTTGTTCTCACAGATTTGTAGAGCAAAGAGAATAATGTATTGAGACTCTCAGCCCGTGCCAGTTTGGCTTCATTTGTCCTTCTGAACTTGCCCTGAGAGATAATGTTTCCTTCTAATCTGCTGCCGTCCACCTACAGCAGGGACCGAGTGAATAATTCCCCCCAAACAAGCCTTTATTCTTAAAACTCTGCCTGGCCCTAACCCTTTCTCCCCCTTACAGAGTAATTGTTGTGTTCATTACATGCTAATAGCCCGTGCTGTGTTCCAGCCCACACTGGCTGCGGCCACACAAACGGGGCTCAGGCTGTGCTGCTTTGGGATAATGCTGCTCTTTTGGCATTATTTGAAAGAATGTGCCAGCCCTCTGAGCGCCAGGCAGGCTCTCTCCCAAGCCTGCCCGCCCCACAGCACAGGCCAGGTGCAGAGGCTTCACAGAAATCAGAAATCTTCCAGGGAATGAGGCTTTTCTCTCCACACACGATAATAAATGACTGCTACCCTCCTATAGGAAGAAGGCACAAGGAAGAGGAAACAAGACATCTAAGTCTCCGGTTAATGAGACAAATATTTCCTATTCTTTTCTGTTCAGGTGCTTATGTCACCCTTTCACAATGATATTTTAATAAGCCTTTTGTAAGCTCTACAAATTGCCCTTTATATCTGCAGGAGAAGGGAAGCTCCAGGGGATGGGCAATGTATGCACTGAATACACAAGAATTCAATTCTAGCCTGCTCCTGGAAATCACTCTCCAGAGACATCTGGAATGGGTGCCCCTCTGAAAACACCCAAGGGAGAGGTATTAGTAATTTTAGTGGTGGTTTCACCATGCCTTTCAAATGGGACAAAGCTAAGCCGAGGTCAGGCCCCATGGTCAGGGACTGACAGGCAGCTTTGTTCCTTTGTTCCTAACCCCGCTCCTGAGCTGAAGAAACGGCCAAGGGTCACTCCCTGATACCTCCCAGAAGGCTGCAGAGACAAAAGCCTTCAGACTGTGCTGGTCTAAACCTTGGAGTTGGCTGACACAGTGCTCCTGTGTGAAGGGGAGGCTGCAGCAGCTCTTCCCCAGTGCCAAGGGATGTGTTTGTTTCTGACTGACACCTGTCTGGTGTGTGGGTGCCACATGGCTCATGCCAGTGCTCAGGGGTGGGACAGGGAGCAGGGAGAGCATCCACAGGTGCAGGGGAGCCCACACATGTGCATGTGAGCACGCATGCACAGGTGTGTGTGCTGAATGCAGTCTGTGTGGGCTGGCCCCAAACTAGTCCATGCATGGCAGGGGGGTTTCTCTCCAGGAAATGTAAGGAAAAAAAAAAACCACCAAACTCCTTTCACCTGCAGGTTCACACAGGAGCGTGTGTATGCAAAACCAGGCAAGTACCTGCTGTACACATCAGCCCCAGTGTGGGGACAAACCCCGTACAAAGCAGAGAAAAACCAAAAAGACACCGTGAGAGGCTTGGCTTCTCCATCCTGCACTCAGCCCTACACAGCCCTGCCTGCCCCAAACCTTCTCCTCAATCCCCTGGCTCAGCCCCTGCCCTGTTCCCAGGGCTCCTGAGCTCACAGCTCCTCAGCCAGAGCGCAGCATCCCCCCACAGGACAGCGTGTTCTGAGAGAGCAGAGGCTCAGAAAGCCTGAGCAGGAACGGCAGTATCCTTTGTGTATCATGAGCCTGGGCTCCTGCCAAATTCCTCTGCACCCACTGCCTCTATTAAATGCGTCAATCATTTCTTGGCAATCCAAGCCCCAGAGAAGAGTTGAGAGGCAACTTCAGGCAGTTCAGTGGCTTTCATTAAAAGGTAAAAATACACGCTGAGCAGGAGCTGGGAGCAGGGCTGAGCTCTGCCTGCACAGAGAGCAGGGCTGCCGAGCCCTCCCTGCTGAGGGAGAAAGAGGGGCAGCAAACAGCAGAGCTTCCCGTGGTCACAGCCTGTGAAATCCCCACAGTGGCCCCTCTCAAGGACAGTTGTAGATCCTTGCCTGTGGATCTCAGTCCTGTTGGGTGACTGGGAAAGCAGAGGGGACTGAAGGTCGTGAGCTCCTCCTCACACCAGAGGCACCATTAGAATGTTGGTTCCTTTATTTTCTTCGTGTTAGAGCCAGGATTAATACACGGGAGTCACGGTTTCGTGTTTGGATTCAGTGTTTGTGAATTCTTATCTATATTACAGCCTCACAAGTTGTGAGCTTTAACTAGCAAGGTAGAAAATGGAGGTGTCTCTAACTCTTTCCAATGTTATTTAAGAGCTAATCACCCAATAATGAGATTACCCCTATATTATTTATACTTTTGACCACATAATTGACCACCCAAGCTCGGCAATGTGGACCCTTTCACCCAATAAGAAAAAACCACCCAAAACCATGAAGAAGAAGGACTTAGACAACACCCTAAATCCTCCATATTGCCCCATATATATTCTAGATCATGTATAGTCTAAAGCCTTAAAATCTAAGTTTCCAGAGTTTCCACAGAGGGGGAGAGTGGAGGTGCAGGGGATGCAGGAATGGCTACCCTGGTGCAGCTGGGCAGGGCTGGGGTGATCAGCTGGCACTGCACCCCTGGGGCAGCAAAAGGTGCTGCCACCAGCAGCCACCAGCTCCTGCCAGCCAGCACAGGGCTGGAGTGCAACCCTGGGGGGTTCATTGCCCACCCTCCAACAGCTGCAGTGGCCAAGGGGCTGGGTGGGAAGGTGCCCTTGGCTGCACCTGCACCAGGGAGCAGCAGGGCTCTTGGGAATAGAACAGGAAAGTCCAGGTGACTCAAATATTCCTGGCACAGAGCGCAGCTGGTGGCAGCTGGGAGAGAGGAGGACAAACAGGCAGGAGTGGAGTCTGGGCAGAGAACTGTGGAGCTCAGAGAGTGGGGATGAGGGGCCTGGGGACACCAACAAAAGTGGTCACTGGCGGAAGGAAGGGCAGGAGGGAGCCAGGCCACCAGGGGTGGTGGCTCCAGGGGTGGTGACAAGAGGAGCCACATGGACACCAGTGTCCTGAGAGGCTCCCCCTGCCAGGAGCTGCTCTGCTCAGGCCACTGTGCCTGCCTGGCCACATCCACAGGGCTCCTGAGAGTCGCTGCCTGCCTGTGCCACTCCCATTCAGGCAGCTCTGTCTCCTCTCCTGCTGCTCTGTTCTTTCCCTTTGCCTCTTCATGCAGTTGCTTTGATCTGCACTCCAGGGGCTCGGTGCTAAAAATTAATGTTTCATGGATGTTGCTGCCCATGGCTTGAAAAATGGCTTTTTTTTCCCCCCAGGTGGTGGCTCACACCAGCTCCTGAAGGACTGTTCTGCTCCAAGTTAAAAAGACAGGCCAAAACCCCTTGTGTTCCTCATGCCTTGGTTTAGGGCAGGATGGGACCTGCTCCTGCCCTGCAGAGCTGTGCTGGAGGGAGAAGCTGGGGCTGCATCTTGGTGCCCAGGCCATCCCAGCAGGCTCTGCCAGTCCCCAGAGCAGCCCTGCCCTCCTGCCTGGGCCCCACCAGCCCTGCCTGCTCCACCAAGGCTCACCTCTGCTGCCTCCTCTGTGTTGGTGAGAAAGGGGCCATGGACAGGCCATGGGCTCATTCCCCTGGGATGAGCAGAAGGACCAGAGCCAGGTGGAGTTTGCCATGCCCTCCATGCTCTCTCAGAGGGGCTTTCTCCCCAGGTTTCTCTACACCCAGCAGTCAGCAGAGAGCACTGGCTGTCCCAGCTGCTGACAGAGAGAAGAGTGAGCAATTCCCCACCACCCCCAGCACCCATCTCCCCTCACAGCCTTGTCCAGGCTTTGCTGGTGGTGCAGGGGCTGGCAGGGGTCCTGTCCCATCTCTCTGGGCTCTCTTTTTGGGAGGCTGTTCTGTGCAGTGCCCTGGGCAGGCATCAAGCTGGGGGCAGGCTCACAGCCTGGGAATATCCTGGGTCCTCTCCCCTGTCCTGCTGGGTGTCTGGGGAGGGAAGGGATGCAGCGCCCGGGGCAGCAGGGTGGGTGCAGCAGGAAGTCAGGCCTGCCAAGCTGGGTGTGTAGCATGTGGGGATGCTTGTCTGGGCTCCCAAAGCATTTTCCAAACACTTTAATTATAGTGATTTATATGGCAAAAAGTGTGGGGGCGAGAGCTTGGGAAAGGCATTAGCAGGTTTGTTCTGAGGGCTCTAATCAGAGGTAGGCGATGGGGAGGGTACAGCACTGGGGCTCTACCTTGAACTGCGGCGTCAGGACAGGTTTGGAGGATGCAAAACTTCCCAGCTGTGCCAGGGATGTGCTGAGGGCATCCCTGAGGCCTTTAGTGCTCCTCTGGGAACAGCCCTGGCACCAGGAGCACCAGCAGATGTCCTGTGCCTGTCCCTGGTGCTGCTCCTGAGCCCAGCTCTGAGGCACTGGGGCTCCCTGCTCACCCCTCAGCAGCCCCACACAGCTGCAGCCCCACCTGTGCATCCCCTGTGGAGGCAGAGCAGGCACACCAGGCCACAGCTGAACGTGGCACACAAATGTCTTCACTGCAGTCACCAGAAAATGATCGACAATCCAACAGCGACTCAACGTTCTCATTGGCGTTGCCTTGAAAATTAATAACCTTGTCTGGCTTTGTTTTGCAAAACACTGTCCTCAAATCCCCACCACGGCACAGAGGAGCACGCTCACATGCACACACAGAGTTTCCTGCAGCCCCAGCAGATGCAGAGACCCCTGTGTCTGCACGAACAGCAGCTCCTCGAGCCCAGGAGCACACAAACCCCTGTGTGAGCTCAGGAGCCCGGCAGCCAGAGGCTGAGCACTACAGGGCATCAGTGCTTGGTCCGAAATCTCAGCCCCTCCAAGCTTGGCTTGTTCTGACCACACCATCACTCCTCCAGAACTTTAATTGCGCCAGGGAAAGTGACAGAAATCTTGGGCTGGTGGCACCAGGCTGGCCACAGGCACCGTGCGGGGCTGCAGTGGCTCTCAGCGCTGTGGGGATGGGGAGCGGCAGCGCTGCGCTGCCTCCGAGCCCTCCGAGCCTCCGCGGGATGCGGCCCCGGCAGCGCGGCCGCGGCACATGTCACCGCCGCTGCAATCCCGCTGCCCGGCCTGTTTTCTGATAAATAACCTTTCGCTGTCCTTTTTGACAGTGATGTTTACTGATGTGTGACATCCCTCACAGCCAGGTCTGGCCTCCGAGCGCTGCGGTGCCCCGCACACTCCATGGCCGGGGAGCAGGGGGACAGCGGCAGAGGCGGCTCTGCTTCTCTCAGATGCCCACAAGCCTCCCTAAAACGCTTCCAGACGTGTCAGGGTGGGGGCTAGCTGAGCCTCCTGGTGGGAACAGAGTGAAAACAGCGCTTTAAATAACCCTCCTTCAGCTTCCCCGGGGCTGCACTGTCACACGGCAGCGCTGGGCAGCCCCTGCTCGGCCCCTCTCCTCTCTCCCAGGAGAGGTTTCACCAGAGGCTTCACCAGGATTTCACAGCCCAGCTCCGGCCCAGGGCACACAAACCCCTCTGCACTACCTGGGGAGGATTTGCTGATACAGGGAGAAGCAATCATTGCTCTGCCCACAGGCTCACGTTATCACTTAATTGAATCCAATTGATTGAGGAACTAAAAGCCTTGGCTTGGATGGTGCCGGGGAGCAGGGCAGCGTGCTGAACCCTTAAAAGCATTGGCATCGAGGGCAGACACAGGCTTGCTCTCCTAAAGTGTCTCACATCTCACAGTGCTCAGGAACCAGCAGCAGGGCAGTTCCAGGGGGTATCATTTCATGCTTCAATATTTCATACTTGTGCACAACCAGCCTCTTATTCTTGCCCTGCTGCCCTCAGTGGGCAGGCTGTGCTCCCACAGGGATTTCAGGGGAAGGAAGTGTGCATCTGCAGGGCGATGTGGGGGCAGCCTGGCTCTTAAGTGGTCTAACCACGAGCCCACACTGCTGGGAAGGGAGCCCAGACGACCTGCTGCCCAAACACAAGCTGCTGTGTGTGAGCAGCTGCACCCAGAGCTGCCTGGGAACCTGCATCCCCCGAGCAGAGCTGGGGAAGGAAAGATCCAGGAGCAGCCCTGTCACAGCTGTGCCCTACAAGGGAGTGGGACAGGCACTGAGGTTCCTTCAGGTGCAGGAAAAAGAGAGGGAAGCAATGGGCAGCTGCACCTTTGCCCATGCCTGAGCTGACAGCAGGCAGGGCAGCCAGCTGAAAAGTCCCTGCATGCAGCTGGCACACAACTCTGTCTCAGGCTGCTGGGCCATCTCCACACCAAACAACAGCATGAGCTTCACAAACTGCTTTTCTGCTGTGATCCTGACCATGGGATACCACAGGGGTCAGGGATCTCTCCTGGGACTCTGTTTACAATGCCTCTGCCCAGACATGCTCAGCCTTGGCTCACCTTGCACTGGTCTTTCTGATTTGATTGCATTTTCTAGGAATTCAAGACTGGCATCCCTGCAAAAGGCAGTGCCTACTTTATTAACTATGCTGCTTTCTTGTCCACTAATTAAAATCAAATTATATCTGATGCACACAACATACTTTGCAGTGAAAGAAACCTCCTTTCCCAATCTGCTCTCTGAAGCAATTTATTTAGCCCACTGAGCTGAAAAGAGTGCAGCCCTGCAAAGACCCCAGGGATGCTGAGGACCCAGCTGGCTGGAACTTCTCCTGGGCTCACCTTTTTGGTTTCATTCCAGCCTAGAGCCAGGGTCCCCCAGGGCTGAGGGGAAGAACGAGGGAAAAGTGATCCCGAGGGATTGGCCCATGGGGAGGTGAGCAGCAGCAGCCTTGGCTGCTCCTTTTTGGGACCATCTGTCTCATCTGCCACGGGCCTGGGCACCACCAATGCCACCAGCAGGTTTGGCTGCCTGGGGAACAGGAGAGGAGGAGTTTCCTCAGGGTGATGCAGTCCCTGCACAAGGGCACAGCTCGTGGGGAGCAGGAGCCCAGGGCAGCCCCTCACAGGAGGGTCCCAGCAGTGCCAGCCCTCCAGCAGCACTGCAGGGTGCACCCACAGGTTCCTCAGACCCTCTGGCTCAGGCAGATCAGAGGATCAGGGGTCAGAGACAGATCCCATCCCTCTGCCCAGCAGCACTGGCAGATCCCTCTGCCCACAAGCACTAAAATGCAGGCACTGGGCTCCCAGGAAACAGCACGAGGCTCAGCATGGAGCAAGTCACCCAGGAAAGAGGCTCAGGAGAGAGGGGCCAGCCCTTGCCTTGTGTCTCTTCAGTGAAGCCAGCTACTCTCAGATTTTTATCCTTAGGGGAAGGGTAAAGTTTCTGCTTTTAGACAAGGCTTCCCCTGTGGTCCTTGTGCTGGGGCTGGCAGGAGCCATGTTTGCAGTAATACATCATGGATGGAAGGTATCTAATGATGTATTGCCCTAATACATCACCATGGCAACAGCACTCTAATGATGTATTATTGTAGTGTGTTACCCAAGTGCCCATTCCTGCCGATGATGTATGGTGAGGGTGGCTGTGCTCTGCCAAGCCCACATGCAGCAAAGCTCTCCTGCCTGCCAAGCACCTCCAGGAGTGTTGCCTGCCCCTGCATGGGATGCACCACTGGCTGTTTGCTCCCACCTTTGTGGGCAGAGGTGCTGCCTTGCCACCCAAGGGTGGGGGAGCTCCCAAACTTGGTGGCCATCACAAGTTCTCTGGCAACTACCAGGACTGTGGTCCCTTTCCTCCCCTCCCCACAGCCAAGCTACAGTGTCACTTGTGGAGCCCTGAAAGGCAATTTTAAGAGCATTCCTTCCCTGGCATTTGGAAAATCCAGAAGGGGAAGTGACAGGCTGGTTTGTGCATTTCTCCAGCCTCTTCCAAGGTATTAAGGCCACACAGTGCTCTGGGTTTGATCATTAACAATGAAAATACCAGCTGGAATTCTCCTGCTGCCTGTGACAGGGACAGCATTGTTTCCAATTCACACTATCTTTTTGACCATTCAAATGCCATCAATTCAGTCACCCCAATGCGTAGGACAGTTATCTGAAATGTTTTCCCAAACAGCTTAGTGACTATAGAGCAACAATTCATGGCATTGCTTGGGGACATCTGTGCAAAGCAACGCTCAGTAAAGAGCTCGTGGCCAGCTGAATGCTCCCTGTGTGGACTTCAGATTCCAGAGAGGAGCAGGGAGAGCTGGCAGACAGAGAGACTGAATGAATGGCAGGAGAAATCATTTCATCTATGCAAATCCCTGCCAAGCTCTCAGTGCAGCTGCTGTCAGTGGGGAGCTCTGCCCCTCTGGACTGACATGGAAGATTTTATTGAGCATTGAGACACTCTCTGCTCACTGTGCAGGGGCTGCAGCCTCTGGTGTCCTCCACAGCCACCACAAGCATCCAGGTGAATCCTCCATGGCAGAATCAGGGCCCAGTGCAGGTTCTGTGGGATGTCCCTCTGCTCTGAGATTCCCAGGCCTCAGAAAGTGGAAGCTAATGGCACCCATGGCTTATTCCTTCATGGAGGAGCAGCAGCAGTGCCTGTCTCAACACAAGTCCTGGCACAGGCTGTCCAGGGCAGCAGTGGAGTCACACCCTGCAGGCTGTGGGGACAGTGCAGCAGCAGTTCTGTTCACACCTCTCCCACAGCAGCCCTGTCACTGGGCTCAGCAGACACACCTGGGAAAGCACAGATCATTCAGGTCACTGTGAATACCCACAGCTGAGGGGACAAGGTGCCTCAGAGACCCAAACTGGTGACACTGCAGAGGGGGATCCCCTGGCACAGACCAGAACCCCAATCTGGCCACAGCAGAGCTTGAGATGTCAAACCTGCTGTCCCCCAGGGCTGTGTCAGACTTCCCTCAGCTGTACCTGTCAGTGTGGGTGGAGAGGGATGCAAGAGGCCTCCCCTCCCTGGGCTGCCTTTGCTGCACCTGGGTACATTCCAATCATCTCTCAACGTTCCAGCAGTGACAAATTACAGGATCTTCAGCAGGGAAAAAAAAAAAAAGAAAAAAAAAAAAAAAAGTGAAACAGAGTGACCAAAAAAGGCATGATTGTATTATCAATAATGTTTCCAGTGGCTGATGGATGAGGACACCCAAATGATTTTTAAGATTTCAGTAGAAACCCTCCAAATGGCCTCACAAAGGCAAAATGTTTATTAACCCAGGGTCTCCTGAGAAAATCCTCCAGGGATGTGCACGGCCATGCTAGGTATGGGCCAAACATGTGCTCAGCATCATGCAGCCCATCTAACAGGAGATGAGACAGGATCTTTTCTTCATTCCTGCAGAGACAGGGGGGATCCTGAGAGCGTTTCAAGAGGGATGGACAGACAGACACACTGCTCCATGGGACTCCCCTCTTCCCTTTTCCTTCCCAGGCCTCAGTGCAAATCTTCCTAAACAGCTCTGGGAACAAATAGCTTTTTAAAAACTGCCCTAAAAGCCCTCTGCTTTCACTAACAATAAAGAGTAGGGAACATCAAGAAAAAGATCACCTCCTAATTCTTCGGGGAAATGAATTTGCAGAACAGGCATCCTGTCTTGAAGATAAACATTCCCCTCCCAAGGCAGGCACAGCCCTTGCCCTGTGCACGGCAGGACATTCAGCTGATGGTTTTGTGATGCCACACATCCAGCACAGCCTTGGAAATGCTCTTGTGCTGGAAACATATTAGACAACATTGTCATGTATTGAAAACTGGCAAATCTCCAGGCTGGGGCTTCAAGGGATAATTTGTAGATTGAATGTTAATGAATATTATTGTTATCTTGCAAGGCTGTGCCGACTGTGTTGCCCATTGCACATCTTGATTTTTACTTTTTTTACCCCTATAACAAGCAGCATAGGCAATTCCAGCACAGCTGATAAGTCAGGAAGCCAGTTGAAAGGGGGAAGACACATGGGAAAAGGTGATTCTTTCTGTGCCTATGTCACTGCCTCCCCAAACTCTGCTGCTTCCAACACCTGCTGGCACAGGATTGTTGTTTGGAGTCCTCTCTGTCCTTCCTGCAAACTCACCCAGCCTCAGTAGTGCTGCCCCATCCATGGCACGTGGAGGTTAGGAGCAGGCATCAAGGGGATCCTCAGCAGCATAAATCTTTTACCTCCATGGGGAAAGAGGCATGGAGGGGAAATACTGACATTTCTCCAGCCCTGTGCTGCCCTCAGAGCTGCCATGTGGCTTTTTGTGCAAAACATCAGAGCAGCAGCTCAGCTGAGCACACCTGCAGCAGGTGCTCCAGTGTCACCCCGTGGGATTGTCCCCTGCAGCTCAGGGGACCCTCACGGGCAGGCTGGCCCCAGGGGCCACTCACAACGGGCTGCAGCCCACCATGATTTATGTGGCACTTGTACAATTGATGTGCTTTGTGCCTGGGGACAGTTAAATGGTAGCTCTGTCATTAGTTTAAGCAGAGGTTAAAGGTGATCAATAACAAGGGTTTCACGCCCAATTGATCACCCTTTTGCTATTTATTTCTGCCTTTTGCTTTCCATTCCACGGTGCTTTTAGAAATAGTAATTAAAGACATAACAAGCGTTCCACCAGGCAGAATATCAAACACTCCAGATATTGATTCAGTTCTCTCCCTTTTAATGCCGTTGACCTGCGCCTGTCCCCAGCTGGGCCAGCCTGCAAGGCAGAGAGCCCTGCTGGGGGCAGAGCCAGCCCCTGCCCTGGGCAGAGGGTGGAGAACAGCACAGGGCTCTGGGACAGGCAGCTTTTAGCTGTCAGGTGCAGGTCTGAGGATTCTGAGCCTTAGTGCTTGGCCCATCCCATGAGCACAGACCTGGGCTCTGAGGGGAGCACAAGAGAAGCAGGATGCGAGGTCAGGTTGGGTGACAGTTTTCATCCCGTTGCTCCCAAATGCTTTGACACCCGGGCCCATGGCATGGCATGGGAGAAAACATGATGAGAACTGTCCTGAACGCTGAGCATTCTCAGGCTCCTGGCACTTCCAGCTCTGCAGAGGACACAGAGGCACACGGGACGAGGACCTCAGTCCCGAAGAGGAGAAATTCAGAGCTGCATCCTGACCCCCACCTGGCAGGAATGAGGGCAGGGGACAATGTCCAACCCCACGGCATGTCATCGCTCCTCCAGACAGCTCTGCCACATCCACGCCACGGGCCATGTGCGTAAAAATAACCCCGCGCTGCTGTGAGCCAGCCGGGAGCGGCAGAGCCGGCGCGGGGCTGCGCCTGTCAGCCCGAGCTGCAGCTCCGCGCGGCTCCCGCCTCATGGGGAGAGTTCCAGCGCCGGGTGATGCCCTTCCACAGCGCTTATCCTCAACACAAACAGCCCGTCCTGCTCTCCACAGCCCTGGGCAGCAGGATTAGGAGCGTTTTTACCCGATCAGGAACGCTTTTAGCAGATCAGGAGCGTTCCCATCCCGGTGGGAGGGGGAAGCAGCGCAGCGATTTTCCGTCCCTGCAGCGCAGCTCTGAGCCGAGCACACGGGAACGCTCTTCCCACCAGAGGGACTGAGAAATCCCTCTGCAGCTCACGCTGCTGCGGCTCTTTTTGCTGAGGTGGCTCAGCAACCCGTGTAAATTAACCCTTGCAGCTCAATGTCCTGTTTTATGACATCACTTCATGAGAAGTAAGAACACCGGGGGAAAAAAAAAATATCCTGAACATTTCTCACAGTCCTTAAGAAAACGAACAGGGGATCTGGGAGTAAAATCCAGTAGCTCTGAGAGCATTTTAGAGGAAAGCCTGTGTTGTAGCAGATCTCAAAATCACCCTCGTGCACTACAACTCCCTCATTGCCCATCCTTCTGTTGGTTAGTCTGTAACCAGGTTAATCTGAAACATGACTGAAAAAACATCTCCAATTTAAAACTAATGATTTATTTAAAACATCTCCCAACATAAAGACATCTAATGCAACAGCCTGACTCTCTATCCTGCAAATCACTGCAAAAGATGCAAATGTGTAAATTAATTTCCTGGAGTTTTTTTTGTCTGGCTACAAATTTATGATCCAGCATAATCTCAGTCGCATAGCCTTTAGTGTGACTGAGAGGTACTAATACACAGTGAGCTCCAGGTAATAAAAATCACAGGGCAGATTTTCTCAAAAAAAAGAAAAAAAAAAAAAAAAAAAAAAAAAAAAAAAAGAAAAAAAAAACCCCAAAAAACCCAAAAAAAAAAAAACCCCCAAAAC
>VXBB01008640.1:262171-282171 GCA_013399915.1 Illadopsis cleaveri
ACGGAGGCGGGAGGGCGCTGCCCGCGGGATTGGCCGGCGGGGGCGAGGGGCGGGGCTGCCCGCGGCGGAGCGGCCGTTGATTGGAGGAGCGCGGTTCATTCATGCCGAGCTGAGCCGGGCGCACGGGCCGGGCGCGGGGGCGGCGCGGACCCTTTGCCCCTTGGATTTTGGCTGCTGAGCGGCAGGTGGGGAACGATGGCTCCCGCAGCCGGTGTGCCACTGGTGCTTAGCCACTGATAGTCAGAACCAACTCGGGACGTTAAAAGTCGTGATTGAGCTTTTCGGTAAACTTGGACCCCGGATAGATGGGAGCGCCTTCCTAAACGCTCCATAGGATACAGCAGTAAGGGCCAAGGAATGAGGATCTGAGATTGTTTGGGCGTCATGGGAAATGTGGGTCTTGGATGCTGCCTCAGAGGCAAGTCTCTGAGCCGGTTTGAGGGTTGGCACAGGATAAAGGGTGGAGGAATTTGTGGGAAAAGACAATGACAACAAGAAACAGACATGTCTGGCAGTGCTGGGAAAGGGGCAAGGGATGCCTTAATTAAGCCAGCTCCAGACTTCATCTGGGGCTTGAGGCCCGAAGTGAATCAGGGTGGGCACCAGGAACATTCATCACTTCTAAAAATTAATCTTTGCCTCTGTGCTCTGTCTGTAAGGTGGGAGCAGAGACAGTGACCTTTGCCAAGGGCTCGGGTGAACAATGAACCGTCGGATCAATATGTGTACGAGTGTAACATGTCAATGGCCGCACACGGATGCCCTGCACTCTCCTCAGCTGGCCAGGGTGCCTTGCTGCTGTTAAGGACATTAACTGCAGCCTCCTGAAGGGCTTTTTGTCAGGCGCCACATCCCTTCCCTGTGCGTTGTAGGCACTTTGTCATTTCAGTGTTCCAAAGCACTGGTTTGGACTTGGGTTCTCCAGTCCCCTGCTGGGACTGTTGGAGCCAGCAGACAGAAGAACCAGTTTTGGCTTCTGGGTTTGTGGGGACCAAGCAGGGCTGCTGCAACACCCCAAAATGGCACACAGTGTGCAGCACACAGCACAGTGCCCACCTCTGCCTTCCCTGGTGCCTTGTCCCGGCACAGCGGTGACCCTGAGGGCTGTGACAGTGCCACAGGCTGACAACGCTGCCCACAACCACCCTGTGATCCCCACACTGACCCTCGTCCTGCCCAGGCAGCTCCTGGGTGGGATCGCACAGGGCTGGGAAGGTCGGGCTCCTCCTGCGGGCTTGCAGTGGGCGGGTGGCACCTCCCAGCCCCGCGGGAGCCGCTCCTGCCTTTCGGCAGCGCAGGGCCAAACTGCAGCCACGAGGTTGGTGCTGGTCCATGGAGAGAGCTCAGCATCCCATCAGGGGCCTGGGGAGCTGCTGGACCCCGCTGAATCATGGAAAGAGCAGCTTCGGGAGTGACACACCGTGCTGCTGGCAGTCTCAGCCATCCACTGTCTTTGGGGGGAAGTTTGGAACAGAACACATGGGGTTTTTTTGCTGTGGAATTACACGTAATTGGTTCCTTTCACTGAACCCAGTATCTCTTTTCAGGTACACAGCCCTAGAGAAAGGCTGGACTTTGTAGGAAACATGGGTTCCAATAGATCATGGAGCATATTTCATTTGGAGAATAATTTATCCTTCTTATTTTCCTGAGGAATCCTTTGCACACGCTGCATACGTTTGTAATGAATAGAAGCCTTTCAAATGATTCAGTGACATGCTGTAAAATATCATACTTGGTTAAGCATTTTCTGTGTATTTTTTCTGACCTAGACTCATATTCATGTCAAGTCTCCATGATGCAGTGCTATAATATTAAAATTTTTGGTAGCCAATTGCTTTTGATATTTATATCCATTTTTAAGGGAATCGCAATGAATAAATGTGCCCAGCTCTAACTTTATGCAAAATAAGCCGTGTATAAATCAGTAAATCATTAATAGAATGAATCATTTCCAAAGGCTGAGGACTGGATTGCATTTCAAACTTTCATCTGTTCGATATGTTTCAGAAATTACCAAAGGAGAAAACACATCGTGTGGGATAACTGAGGTCCCCATCACAGGCTGTTTACACAGCAGTGCTGGTTTATTTATGTTTGATCAAATGATTTTTGTAAACCAAGGCATTGTGCACCCATTGTGCTTTGGGCTTGTTCTGCTTAGTAGAAGTACAGTTTAAAAACTGGGAACAGCAAACAGCAGAGGAAGATGAGAAATTCCCATTTAATTCCTCCCTCAGTGATTCCCAGCTGCAGAAGTCAGAGCCAGGCGGCAAAATTCTCTCTTTTATTAAACAACATGAAGGAGATAAAAGCAAAGGAGAAGGTGCTGGCCCTAAGTGAAGAGGACAGGAAGGATTAAGATGCCTGTGTAAGCACTTCAAGAGCCAGACCTGCATATCTGAGTTCCTGGTCTCCCTGTCTCCACTGAGGTCTGGGACTGAGGAGCTGCACAGCTTGAAAGACCCTGCTAAGATTTCATTATGTTGAAAATGTCTAAACTGTCTTCCCTGTGTTTTTTGGGTTTTTTTAAAAATAATTTCTATGTTATCTATTCTTATTTTTACATAGCTTTTCAGAGCCATACCATCCAGCAGATCCCTGTAGGAGGGCATCCAGGTTTCCTAGCAAAAGCTAGTTCCTTCATTAAGCCTTGCCAGGGATATTGGCATGCAGTCCATTCCCCGTTCAAGGAATAAACAACCCCATGGGCAATGTTCGATGTGATTCATTCTCTGTGTGGCTGTGACAGCAGCAGAACCTGCCTAATGCAGCTGGATCCGAGGCTGGTGGGAGCACTGAAATAACGAGGAGGCTCAGCATGGAGGGGCAGAGCTGGGAGTGCTGTGCACAGCCAGGGACCTGCTGTGACTGCAGCACGTGCCCTGGCCAGCCCCAGGGGATGGGGAGGCTCAGGATGGCTTGGGATGAGAGTGATGAGGAGCTGTGTCCTGTCAGGACATCCCAGGGAAACCGCCTCACCTCTGGGCCTGCAGCACTGAGTGAGCAGCTGCTGCTCCTGGCTGGGTCCTGTAACCCTGGGTTTGTGCCTGAGATGTTTTAGTTTTCTGAAATTCTTTTCCCTAGAGAATTTTCTGTAAACAAGAAACATGTTTTTGTGGTTGTAACTTTAGTTTTTCATTCCTTTTTTCGTAGGCAGGATTTCTTGATGTCCGTTCTGGTCTGACCAATGTGATTGAAAATATTTGTCTTTTGTCGTCAATCAGATTGGTCTGTGTAAAATAGTGTATAAAGGGGACACATCCCAAAAATAAAGGAGTCATTTTCAGCCTTCTGAAGTTCAGAGTCTGTGTACAACAGCATCAGGGCCCATCCCAGGCACCAGCTGGAACAACTGGAGCAGGGGCTTTGCACCATTTCTGCATCAGGGAAAGACTCCAGCATTACCTGTTCTGAGAGGAGGCCAAGAGTCAATTCTCCAAGTAGAATCTGCCTGTAAGTCTGAAACTGCCCTGAGAAGAGGCAGCATTTCCCAGCATTTCTAGCGTGTTGCCTAAATGTTTTTCATCTAGGACATCGAGGAGCACAGATAAATTTTTACAACTTTTGGGGTGGCTATACCTTTGGGCAAAATCTTATTTTTTGCTTTGCTCATCTAAACATGCAGAATTCTTAATTTAGTGAGTGACAGTTAACAAGTTAGTGGCTGGGACAACAGTGCATTTAGCCATAAAACANCGCCTCACCTCTGGGCCTGCAGCACTGAGTGAGCAGCTGCTGCTCCTGGCTGGGTCCTGTAACCCTGGGTTTGTGCCTGAGATGTTTTAGTTTTCTGAAATTCTTTTCCCTAGAGAATTTTCTGCAAACAAGAAACATGTTTTTGTGGTTGTGACTTTTTCATTCCTTTTCCTAGGTGGGAATTCTTGATGTCCGTTCTGGTCTGACCAATGTGATTGAAAATATTTGTCTTTTGTCGTCAATCAGATTGGTCTGTGTAAAATAGTGTATAAAGGGGACACATCCCAAAAATAAAGGAGTCATTTTCAGCCTTCTGAAGTTCAGAGTCTGTGTACAACAGCATCAGGGCCCATCCCAGGCACCAGCTGGAACAACTGGAGCAGGGGCTTTGCACCATTTCTGCATCAGGGAAAGACTCCAGCATTACCTGTTCTGAGAGGAGGCCAAGAGTCAATTCTCCAAGTAGAATCTGCCTGTAAGTCTGAAACTGCCCTGAGAAGAGGCAGCATTTCCCAGCATTTCTAGCGTGTTGCCTAAATGTTTTTCATCTAGGACATCGAGGAGCACAGATAAATTTTTACAACTTTTGGGGTGGCTATACCTTTGGGCAAAATCTTATTTTTTGCTTTGCTCATCTAAACATGCAGAATTCTTAATTTAGTGAGTGACAGTTAACAAGTTAGTGGCTGGGACAACAGTGCATTTAGCCATAAAACAAGAGATGAAGAGAACTAGAGAATAAATCAAGGAGAACAGTTAATACAAATGTGTATGCTCACTATGATTAGCTGTAGTCATATACAGTCCTGTAATTATTTGAAAATTGTCCAGAAATATGTTCTCATGAGACCAAAATGAATGCAAAAAAAATGCTGTTGTGATCTTTTATTGAATCAATGAAATTTAGATTAGGCAGTCACTAAATTCCTGTTTACACAACAGACCTTAATGGCTCCAAAGGAAACACTCAAATGTAGTCGACAAATAATCCCTATTTATGAAAGCCCCATAATATGCATTTACATAATCCCCACTTTAAAAAGCTATATCAGCTCTAAAGTTCTTCAGCTCAGAGATATGCCCAAGGGGATCAAAAGTAATAAACAAAACAAAGGGAGAAAAAGATGCACACACACATCCACCAACACGCACCGCAGCCCTCAGGATTATCACACGCAGGAGGAGGCAGGGATAACCCACCAGCTCTCCTCACCTCTCTCCACCTCCAGCAGGGTTTGTGCATGTGCACAGAGATGAAAACATGCACATGCCCATCTCCACAAGTGGCTCTGCACGGCTTGGAGCACGTGAGTGGCACTGCAGTGTCTCTCTGCATTGTGTCTCTCCTGGTCTTTCTTCACAGATACAATATTGGTTCATCCTGGATGCCCAGGAAGTGCCATAATGAAACAAAAACAGCCCTACCCGTGTTTTGAGGTGTATGTGGCAGCTTTAGAAAGCAGCTGGTAGGACATGGAACTGGTGGGTTGTGCACTTTATTCCTCCTCAAGTTGGCTGGACAGTTGCTGATATTCCCATGTGATGGATGTGGCATTTTGCTGTCGAGGTGCTGTCCTTGAGATAAGAGGTATGAATGTTAATGTTGCTGAAGGGTTTGAATTTAAAAAAAGCTGTTCTTTACTGTGGCAAACAAGCTGCTTCTGAAAAGCTGATTATTCAGAAGTGTGAATTTTGGAGACTGATTTCTTCCCTTCTGTAATTTTATCTTGTCTTTGCAACTACCCATTGCTTGGGAACAAAATGTTATGAGTCTTGTCTGGTGAAGCCTGAGTTTTGCAATTCTGGTAGTTGGGTAAAATCTATATTGGATTCAGTAAAAGTAAGAAAGGGAAAACAGATTTAATTTCCAGCTTTAGAGAAATACGTTTGCTGCCCGTCCATTCTGAATTCTCTGTGTGTCTTTTGCTTCAAACTCTTCCATTAGTGTTTATAATATAAATGAGAACACAGAAGACAGGAATATTGGTGTTTACCCTCAGTGAATGCCAGCACTCAAGTGCTGTGGAGTTTTGTGTGCACAAAACTCATCCTTGCCCTGAGTTCCCGTGTGGTCATCCAGCTGTGGTGGTGCTGCAGGCAGAAAAGGGGGTGATAGCTGCTGAGCCCCTGCCTGCCCTGGCTTCTCCCCATCTGGCCCAGCCCTTCTCCAAAAGCCAAATGGGATTTTTCTAGTTAGGGGTAGGGCAGGGTCTAGTGTCCCCTCTTCTCCTTTGCTGCTGTTGGTGTCCCTGCCTGCTCCCCTCATCCTGGGGAAGTCTCTCCTATCTCTGCATAAGGGCCAGAAAAAAATCTTCACCTTAAACACAGACTCTTTCCTGAGTGAGGTCAGTGGTAACAGGAGGGCTTAGCACCAGCTGCCTGAGGCACTGTTTCTTCCCAAAATAACACAGGAGGTTGGTAATTTCCCTCTGTGTGTTCCCAGCTCAGTCCCACCTTAATAATGAAGTTTTTTGGTTTCAGTGTAAGGAGGATCTTTGCAGTTTACATAAAGCAACCGCATGAATAAATAGTTTAGAACAGATAAGACCTGGGGGTGAGTTTGGTGGGGGTTCAGCAAGAAAGGTTGTGCATTCAGCAGGTAAAGATGTCTGTGGTTGTGGCATCACTTGATCCTCTCAGTCTAATATCAGCTCAAACGGAGCAGAGGCAGCTGTTGTTTTACTGGAGTACAGTAACAGGATCTCAGGAATCCCCACACCTGCACCTGGTCACACTCAGAAACTCTCTTGTGCTTGTCCCTCTGCAGCCAGCACAGCAACCTGCAAAGAGCCATTGCTGAGGAAGGGGAATTGTGCAGAGAATGGTTAATTTTCACATTTTCCAATCATGTTTGGTGTAGGACATGGGTGTTCTTTATTCACCCCTCTCCACACTGATTACTCCAATGGTGAACAGTTCCAGAGCTGTCTCTCCATATTGACAGGCCACACTTCCCAGCTTGGCTTCCCAAACTGAGATGTTTTGAGAAATGTACAGATACAGAAAAACAGGGAGGCAGAAATTTTCTTTGTGGCAAAGCTGAGGTGCCAGTGTTGGGAGATGAAGGGATGAATCCCTGTAATTTTGTTGTTACTACAAATTATGCCATGTTTAAACACTCCACCTCAGGCTTTGATCTGCTATATTGGTGCTAATCCATATATTTATGCTTTGGCAGTATGGATTTAAAGTGAGATAATTCAGGTTATTGTCAAGAGTCCTTCCCATCTTCTGCCTGAACTGTCACTGGGTCATAATTGTTGCACTTTTGGTGACTTTTCATCAGCCCTTTTGTGATAACTGAGGCAGAGGGTGAGTTCAGAAGGAAGGAAAACATCAAATTTTAACGAAATTAACTTCTCAGGTGAGGATGTGCTTCTGGAGAGCAGGAATCAGGCAGCAGCCTTCAGATTATTCTGCTTCTCCCTGCCTGCACCCCAGCACAGCCAGGACCCCACCCTGGCTCTTCTCACACTGGGAACACGGACCTGGAATTCAGCAGCAGAGAGCTGATGCTGCTGGTGGCTTTTCACTGGTCCCATTCTCTTCAGAGGAAGGGAAGAGGTGAGCAGATGATGCCTGGGACAGCATCTCACTAAGTCAGTGCTCTTTTGTAATGATGATGCCACAAAAAAAATTAATTTCTTTATCTCTTTTTCAGCCAAGCTCAATGATGAAAATATCAAACCTGGCCAGTTCTGAGGCTCATCTTTGACCAGCTCACACAGTAACTTCTCTTCATGTGTTGCTTCTCAGCAGCCTGCAGGTTCCTGCCCTCCCTTTGGCCATTTTGCTAATCATTTAAATAGTTTTATTAACCTGGACTTCCTTCAGTCCCACTTACGGGGGGTCAGCACCATGGAAACATCAAAGATGTGGAGGGTCTTACCTGGAAGACAATGTTTTCTTGTGCAAACAGCATTGAAGTGAGTGGGAAGAGCAGGTGCTGTAAAGGTATTTACAGCCAAATTCACACTGCTGCCGTTGGGACAGGAGGAGAGGAGGATGAGGATGAGGATGAGGATGGGGATGAGGATGAGGATGAGGAGCCTGCTCAGTGCTTTGGCAGGGTGTTCCATCTGTGAGTCACAGCTCTTCAGGAGTCACACCAGCCCCTTGGCCAGACAAGCTTTGCCTTCATTAACTCTTTCCTGCAGGAGACGTAGAAGCCAATTAATTACAACTTAGACTTTATTCCATTAAACTGCTCTAAGCTCCAAGGGAAGAGCCTTAAGATTCTACTCTGATCCTGTTGCCACTGACGCCTGTAAAATCCCTCCACAGACTTGGATGGGAAGAGACATTAATTCCAGGTTTCCAGCCTGGAGCATGGCCACTGCCAGGAGGGCCGTGCCTCGGAGTGCAGCCCCTCTTCCCAACCAGCACCTGCCTTAGGGAGATGAATTCCCTTCAGAGAATTGTTTCTGTGCTTCCAGTGCCAATGGACCAAGTGGCCATTCACTGTAGTCACTGTCAAAACCTTGCTCCCCTGCCTGAGCTCAAACCTCCATTCTGCTGCTCCCTATAAAGACAAACCCTGAGCTCCTCATCTTTCCAACTTCCATTCTGCTGCTCCCTGTAAAGACAAACCCTGAGCTCCTCACCTTTCCAACTGAACCAGCTTTGGTTAATTGAATTTTCAAAGAGGGATCATCACATCTGGAATGACAGACGTCACACAGTTTTGCTTCTAGAAGAGAAACCTTCACAAGCAGAGACTGTTACAGCTCCACAGGGCTGGGAAGTGGGCAAGCCTTAGAAAAGAACTGTTCCTCAGTCTCCTTTTCATGGGCTGTTTGTGCTTCCAAGAAGGCAGAGGACTGGATGTGGGTTGCCTGTGTCCCACTGGGCTGCATTGTTGACGAGGCAGGAGTGGTTCCTGCTGTGTTACAGGAACAAGTTCAGTGCCATCACCTGGTGCAACACTCCAGACGTGTCTTTGCACAGGTTCTGAAGCCATAAGCCATTGTACTCTGCACAAGCAGCTGGGTTTTTTTTAATGGGCAGATTGCTTGGGGATTTGGTGTGGAATTGGTACAAGGTGATGAAAGAAGTGATATCATTTATACAGCAAATGAAAATGCAACTGTTCTGGGTGCAGTTTTGGTCACTGCAATATAAATAAGCTATTAAGGAGTGGCTAAAGGAGGGCAATGAGGAAGGTGAAGGGCCTTGAGGGGAAGCTCTGTGAGGAGCAGCTGAAATCATTTGGTCTGTTCAGCTGGAGAAGAGGAGACTCAGGGGACACTCATCACAGTTACAGCTTCCTTGTGAGGGGAAAAGGAGGGGAAGGTACTGATCTCTCTGGTGACCAGTGACAGCACCTGAGAGAATGGCCTGAAGTTGTGTCAGGGGAGGTTTTGGTTGGATATTAGGAAGAAGTTCTTCACCCAGAGGGTGGTTGGGCACTGGAACAGGCTCCTCAGGGCAGTGCTTAGAGCACCAAGCCTGACAGAGTTCAAGAAGTGTTTGGACAACACTCAGGCACGTGGTGTGACTCCTGGGGATGGTCCTGTGCAGGGCCAGGAGTTGGACTCGATGATCCTTGTGGGTCCCTTCCAGCTCAGCTTATTCTGCCATTCTGTGATTGTGGATGTAGGACAGCAGAGTTCAAAGTCAGATTTCTCTTTGTTCCTGTGTGTTGCAAGTAGCTTACTGGCATAGGCCCAGGACTTCTCAGACTGGTTACAGGAGTGTCTCATCCAAGCTCTGATCAGTGCCACAACTTGTATTTCTTGTATTTTGTTTAACTGCACTGTGGGCCATCAAACTCCCACTGCAGTCAACAGGCCCTCAGGATCTGCTCTTTCTCTCCAGTCATGGTGCAATCATGTGTCATCTCTTCACTCTGCTACTGTTCTGAGCTCTTTTCTTCCCAGTCTCACTTATTTGGGTCAACATTTCCTACAACCTTCTCAACAAAATTCTTAGCAGCAAGACAGAAGATTTGCTTTCTTCCTGCTGCAGCTTGGATGAGTCCCAGACTGTGATTGTCAGGAAGTTCTGGTGATAGCAGCACAGCCTTCCCAGTGGGAATGGTGCTCCTCTTGCTTTTCACACACCTGAGTGTCCCAGGAATGATGGGTTCAGGGGCTCTGCCTGTTCCTGAGAGCCCCGTGAGCACTCCCCTGTGAGTCTGGGCTGTTAACAACTGCACCCCCACTGCTGGCAGGCTTGGGCTATGGGCAGGTTTAGACACCTGTTACAGTTCTTATCTGGGCGAGGCAGGGCTCACAAAACGGTTCTGCAGACCTCTCAGCTGCCTCAGACACAACAGCTGTTTGTTCCTGTGTCAGCACTCTGGGTGGGTGGAGCACCAGTCACATTATTAGAGGAATTTTCTTTCCATACCAGGCAGTGAAGCTGACTTTTGCTAGAAATGTGCTCTTTTTTCTTTCAGATTCCTGTCCTGAGATCCAGAAGTTACGTACAGTGACTTAAAGGTAGAACATGAGGAACTGCATTGATGTGGAAGGTTGTGTTCCCCCTTTGCACTGCTGCAGAGCTGCAACTGCCCCCCTGACACTAGGGAGTATTTTCATTAGATACCCGACCTCTGGTTCTGATTAAATAACTTGTATAATTAGATTGAGACATCTGCTTATCCCTGGGGGAAGAAATCCCTTTCAGCACTGGACTAAGTCTGATTTGGTTAATTACCTTAGCAGTACTCTATTAATACACAGTTGCTGGATGGCAAGGAACTGTGGTATTAGGTTTATTCCTCCTTGCTTTCACAATACTGTAGTAAGGCAGTTTAGGGATTAGGAATCAGGCACTGAGCCCAGTATTTCCCTCCTCTTTTCACTCATGTCAACACTCTCCCTCCTTTTACTCTTTAAATATTCCCTGTTTAACCTGCCTGTGAATACAGTTTGCAGGTTCTTTGTTGTTCGTGTAAGGACAATCTATTCCCTGCTCAAAGCATCCTGTGGCACTTGTGAGTAATTAAAATTCTCAGGGTTCTTTAGCAATGTGAATTTCTCTCCACAAATGATTACCACTGGCACTGCTGTTTTCCAGTGCCCCCTCCAGAAGCAGAGCAGTCCACAAGCAGATGGACAGGGTGGAAGATGGGGACAGCAATGTGGGAATGCACTCGGGTTTGTAGATGTTGTCCTTTTCCCCAGGCACCTGCAAGGTTCAACATCTGTGGGCAACTGCACTGCAGAACTCCCCCCCACAACTGCAAGAAACCCACATTCTGTCCTTTGGTCAAGCTTGACCAAAAGTGGACAAACACATGCTGGAAAAGGAGCAAGTGAGATTTGTATCTAAGCTTGGGAAAAGCCCCCTGAGGAGAGGCAGGAGCTCTGGGGCAGAGCTCTGTCCTCGGGGTGTGCAGCTGGTGCCTGCTGGCAGTGGCCAGTGACAGTGACTCCCTGCACTCCCACCAGCCTGAGCACCCCAAAATCTGAGCTGACTATTTAAATAGGCTGATCTGGGGCCCCCAAAACACTTCTGGCAGTGGTGAGAGATGAAGCAGGAGCATAGGGAACATTATGCAATAGAACATTTTTCTATCCACAGATGGAAATACCTAACGAGAGATAAATCATCTATTTGATAACCAAGCCGTTATAGAACTAGAGACTCAGACTTCCCAGGGAAAATTCAATTCTCAGAACCAATAGTATTTACTATTTATGGGACTTGCCAGCCTATCTAAAGGCTCATCCTTTTTAGAATGCTCTGTGGGTAGCCAGAAGGTGCTTTCAGAAAGAATTGTCCAGATGCTTTTTAAAGTAAAAAATATATTTAGTGCAGAATTTAAGTGTAAATCATACTAAATCTGTGATTTTTAGAAAAAGGTGATCGGGGTGGAAATCATGGGTGAGGAGAGGCACAGGAACATAACATCAGATGCCTACAGGAGGTCAGAGGGAAAATGCTCTGTCCAGCAGCAGAGGTGTAGGGAGGACTGTCAGGACAGTACAGAGCTTGCCCCAGTGCATCTCCAGAATAGTCCCAGGGGCTGGCAGCTTGCAGAGATCTCCCTTGACAGAAGTGAGGTTTGTTATTCAATAGCCACTAGCCTTTTTTAACCCTTCCATAACTTTGTCTGGGTTTTTTTGTTTGTTTGGTTTTTTTTTCTATTTCTGTAAACCTTCAGCCTGCACAACATTCTGCAGCAAAGATTTCTGCAGATAGACGAAACACCGTGCAGAGAGTCAACCTTCTCCTGTTTGGAGAACCAGAACCAGTGAACAAGTCACCTCTGGGTGACTTCTTCATGCTACTCACAACTCCAGAGGCTGCTCACAGTCCTGCAGTCACATCTTCTCATGCTGAGGAATCACAATTTGTGGAGCTGTACCTCCTGTGGATGCTGTTCTATAGCCCACATCAACCCAGATGCACATTTCTGAATATTTTCTGTGTATATAAATTCCTTGTCAAGTAGGTGAGAGAAAGGATTGAACAATTCAACTGGATTTCTGTGACCTGTGTTCCCAAGACTCCTGGGCCACCCAAAGCAGCAGCCAGGAGAGAAGTGCCTCTCAGGGGGTTGAATCTGCTGTGGGGCAAAAATACATTCCATTTGAAAATATTTAAAGGCAACGAAACTGAACAGGCTGGTTTTTGTTAGCATCTAAGCCAGCCCTTTGCTGGGCAAATGGTATCAAAAACCTTTCTCACATTCCTTCTGAACAAACCACTGGGGAGGTGGGCAGGCACTGGGAGGGAGGCAGAGTGTTCGTCTCAGCCCCCCTCAGCACAGAGTGCAAGGACTGGTCTCCAAACTAGTTCCAGTTTGCACCAAGGAACTTTTTGCCTCTTCTTTTTAGGTCAGAAGGCGAGTCCAGGTTGGATTTTATCCTGGGTACTTTTCATTCCTTGTAACTTTCACATGGAAGCATGAAATATAGCCGGATACATTTCAGGCAAGGCAATGGATTACCTTGTACCGACATGCAGGCCCAAGGTGTCCATTATTTATAGACCTCATTTTCTTGGAGCAAATTTGCATAGATGAGCTCCCAGTGGATGACAGGCCAGAGCTGTGAGGCTCACGAGTCAGCACGGTTACAGGGAGCTGGATAATCCAGCAGCCAGGTTTCACTTCGTGTTATGTTGCACCAAGACAGAACCAGCCTGGCCCACAGGTTGTGGAAGAGTCTGGAAAAAGAAAGGGGCAGAGGGAAATTTTGCCAGAAAACTGAGACTGCTGACTTCTGGAGGCGAAATGTCGTGATTCCTCACATCACTTTGCCATTATGACTGCTTAGCAAGTCCAGTGACCACATCCAGAGCTGCAGCTACAGTGTGTTTGAAGGATTCAGGCTCTTTCAGGGGGCTGAGGTCTCATGTTGTCACTTGGAGTAACTTTCAGCTGGAGAGAAAGCAAACTGCTTTGTCAGAAGCTGCACAAACACTCCTACACCAGGCTGGAAACACACACTGCCAGGTGTCAGCTGGGTGGATTGCTGCTGTTGTCATCAAATGAATTAAAGTATTGATCTGCCAGGAGCCAGAATGTCAAGGGAGACTTGTTGTTTCCCTCAGTGCTGGCAGCTCAAAAATGGTCCTGTGGGGATGAGGCTTAACAGGGCATGTGGCAGGAGAAGGGTCTACCTGGTCCCTGTCTGCAGCTCAGCTCTGAAAGCCAGGGAGCCACCACTGTGAGGGAAAAGGGATCACAATATTTACCTGCTCCTGAGAGAAAAGTGTCACAGAAGCCACATGAAGCCAGTGGCTCATGAGAAGGAGTCAAGAGCTCATGAGAAGTGGTCAGGGGCTCATGAGAAGGGGTAAATAGCTCATGAGAAGGGGCCAGTGGCTCATGAGAAGGGGGAAATGGCTCATGAGAAGGGGTCAGTGGCTCCTGATAAGGGGCCAGTGGCTCATGAGAAGGGGGAAATGGCTCATGAGAAGGGGTCAGTGGCTCCTGATAAGGGGCCAGTGGCTCATGAGAAGGGGCCAGTGGCTCATGAGAAGGCGTAAATGGCTCGTGAGAAGGGGTCAGTGGCTCACGAGAAGTGGTCAGTGGCTCATGAGAAGGGGTCAGTGGCTCATGATAAGGGGCCAGTGGCTCATGAGAGGTGGTCAGCGGCTCATGAGAAGGGGTAAATGGCTCATGAGAAGTGGTCAGGGGCTCAAGACAAGGGGTCAGTGGCTCATGAGAAGTGGTCAGTGGCTTCTGTTCCCTCCTGAGAGCTTCTGCAGGGAGAAATGCTGAGTGAAGGGGAGTGATGGGCTGGCACAAGCCATGCTGCCCTGCTGTGCTCTGGCATTCCTGCCCCTGAGCAGGTCACTCCAGGGGTGGGACCCCTCTCCTCTCCCTGCCAGCTGCAGCTGTTCCTGCACAGCCCTGCAGCCGGGGGTGGCACAGGAGCAGCTCCATCACCAGGGACAGTCTGAGCAATGTTAGATCCAATTGCACAAAGCTGGATCATGTACCACAAAACCAGATTTGCTTTGCTAATCCTTTGATTGATTTTAAGGCCTTGCTGAGACTAAAAGACTGTTAAGAGATTTGTGCTGGCAGCACCTCCCAGCACAGGAACCAACTCCCCTGCCGTGCACCTGGTGTTTCCTGGCCACGGCCTGAGACCCTCCCCAGCACAGATCAGCCTTTAGCTCCCCCATTTAAATCCCATCAACCTTCTCCTTGCTGAGGCTCTGTCTGGAAGATGAACACTCACACACAGAGGCCTCACAGAGTGCCAATCCCAGTGCAGCTCTCCAGGCACTGGCTGGAGCTGGGCATCCCATAAAGGCACCACTCTGGTGTGGAATGCTGACCCCTTGGCTGCCACTGAGAGGGCAGAGGATCTCTCATCATAGCCCTCAGCAGCTTCAGCCCCATGTGCTTGTCTTTTTCCCCATAATATAATTTCCTCTTTGAATCTCTGAATCTCACTGTTAGGAATTCCCTTCCCCATCTCTCAGAGCATTAGTGTTGCCTTGTGCTCAGCCTGGCAGGAGCCCTGCACCACTCCTTACTGTTCCCTGTTTCCCTGCTCCAACATCCCCAGCCCGGTTTGGATGGGGTACAATGTGCTGAGTGTGCAGACCTGAAACACTTGCTCTTGCCTTTGACTACTCATGTGCCTGCCTGTTTTTCCCAGCACCTGCCTCCTCATGTCCAGATTCAAACTGCAGATAATGTAGCCTGGCTAGCCTCCTGGGCAGGGCTGTGTATGCTGGGAGAAATGCTGGCCTTGAAAATTGGGTGTGAGTCTGTGGGATTCCTCAGATACTTTCTGCCACTGGGATTCTCTGGAAGATGCTGAAGTCAGACTCTCCGTTCCAGATATCTCAAGTTTACACCAGGAATTATGCCCAGTGCCTGGCAGGCCACTGTCCTAGACCTGGTACACCAAGACACAGATGTTACAGAAGCTCTCCAAGGAGACTTTCTGAGTAGTTCTGAGCATTGCTGCACTCCAGACTTTGCCCAGGGCTTGCTGAGCCCCAGCTGGAAGAGCCACCCAGCAGAGACCATCTTCAGCACAGGGTGGTGCTGGGCACAGGTGCCACTGAGGAGAATCTGGGCATGCTTGGCTGTGGTGGACTAATCCTGAGAAAAAAAACAGATGCCAGCCTCTCCCTGGTGCTGGCAGTGCTGCCCTGTGCTGCACAGGCTGTAAGTGGAGCAGGGAGATGCAGCCCCCTGGGTTTCCTCTCTTGGTTATGCTGCAGCTGCAGACATGAAGGTTTTGAGCTGTGCCCTGTTTATGTAGTCCTGAGCATCACCACCCAGTCTGCTCACCAGGCACAAACAAAAAAACCCAAAAATGCTGCTGCACAGTTCCAGCAGGGCAGGAGGGTGGCATCTGGGCCACCAAGCTTTCAGTCATTCAGGTGCTGCTGCCAGATCCACCCCGTGCTGCAGCACAGGCAGGGCAGCAGCCTCTCAGCCCTGTGTGCCAGGGGATGCTTGTCCCAGGCCCAGGGCACACCTGTGCACAGAGCAGGAGACCCACCACAGACTGCAGGCTGAGCCAGCTGAGCAGGAGGTTTGTTACAGCACCTTGAAAGAGGATGAAAAACTCAGGGGAGGGCTCGTACAGTGCCAGAGGCAAATGAAAAGATCCCAAAGCAAGACGTGAGTCTAAAGAACCAAACTCTTTTTCTGGCTCCAACGCCACTTTTTTTTCCCCTGGAACAGAGCTGAGAAGTCTCAGAGATCTGGTAGCTTTTGCTGATGTGACTTCAAGAGCAGTGCACATACTGAAGAGCACAGAACGGGGATGAAGGTCTGGTGAGATTCCCAGAACAGGGAATGCTCCAGCACAAGTTTGGAGGGTTTTTCAACGAGCACACCAAGCAACTTTACTGCTTGTGAGGATGCTCAGGAAAGGGAGAAGCAAGAGACTGCAAACCATTTCATGCTGGTATCAGTTCCACGTTACACAGTGGAGTAAACAGTGTGAAACACCAGTGTAACAGGGGCTTACTGAAAGTAGGCTGTGCCAAACGATTCCAAAATACTGCTCCACCTGAAACAGTGTCTTTGCAGTTGCTAGGATTAATTTTTCTTGCAATAAAACATCTGATACAATGCGGCATAATGAGCTTAAAGCAGGGAACTCGGAACACAGCTCCCAAGGGGCAGAGCAGCAGGGGCTGGTGAGCAGGAGGGAGCCCAGGTTCATCACCAGGTTCATCCCCTGCCCTGGGAACTGCCAAGTCACTGGAGGGGAGCAGACTGAACCCACAGAGGGTCTAATTCACAGACGCGTTCCCCTTGTGGGGCAGGGATGGACAGCAGGATTTCGTGAGCCTCTAACTTCAAAAGATCCATGGCCGTGGCGGGCAGAGGATCAGCTGGGATCATCCAAGCTGCCTCGTTCCTGCTTTTTAAAATAGTCTGAGAATTGGGAAGCTGCAAGACAGGAATGTGGGCAGAGACCTGACGGATCCCTCAGCTCAGCTGAGCAAAGCCCTGTTAATAACCTGAAACCCCCGAGGGAGGGAGGGAGGGACAGCCAGTTCTGGTTTTGCCTAACCAGGGTCTCCTGCCATTACAACATTATAATATCAAAGAACTTTGTGTTGAGAATTAGATACAACAGCAAGTGCACCCCCAAAAGGACCAGTCCTTAAGATCTCAGTGGAGTTTGCTGCAGGAGGGCAGAATTTAAGTCACAGTCTGGAGAAACAAAGACTCAGAGGACAGGATCAGTCCCTAATTACCTCGCAGTTAATGCGAATATGCAGGAGGATGAGGAGAGGGAGGGGCAGGAGACACAAGCATGAGAAGGACTGGTGTGAAGCAAGGGAAGGGAGAGTTTAGGCTGGATGCAAGGGGAAAATAAAAAGGCCTTAAAAATGGCTGATGTAAGACATTCCTACAGGCAGAGGGCTAAAAATGCAGTCACAGGAAATATTTCCATAAAAGTCAGATGCAGTCTGAGCAGGGAAGCTGCCATGAATGATTCAGTAAAGGGCCTGGCTCAGAGGGGTCCATCCCAGCCCACCCTCCTCAGGCATTGCTGGTGGCTTCCAGACAGCCCTGGGTACTCTACTGGGAAAATGATCATGTAACCAAGGCATCATTTTCAGCACGAATTCTTTGGACATTTAACATACTAATATTTAAAAAACAACGGAGATGTGTTATTTAGAAAACACTCCAGAAGGGAAACTCTCTCTTTTTTCCAGAAAAAAAAAATGTATTTGCAGCAAGCACCAGGTGCTGCTGTGTTTTAATCTGAGTTAAGAGACTCCTGTTGGAGCTGCAGTGCTGATTACTGTCCATAAATCATGCTCAGCCTCACATCCCCTCCATCATATCAAGGCACCCCTTCATGAGCACACCCAGATAAACATCCACTCAATTGATCACGTTCACTTGGATTTCCACTCACCCATCCCAGCCTGCAGCTGCATTATTCTGCAGTGCCCACAGATATTTACAGTTCTTATTTCCAGTAACCCCAAACTGCAAACAGAAAGTGGTTCCTAGGTACAGCAGATGAAATAATGTAGAAAAGCAAATCCTGTGATCCAAACACCAAGTAACAAGAATGTGCTAAAATAATAATAAAAAAGTTAATATAGAACCTTTTGTGCAATTAGGAATAACCTTATTAATAATTTGAATATTTTCCAGTGAATTGTCTAGCCTATCTCTCATGAGACTAACTTCAAACAGTTTGAGAATTGGAGCTTGGCTGCACTTGTTATGGATGGAGCCAGACAACAAGAACAAGTAAACCAAATGGTAACATAAATTTCAGTGAAAACATGATTCCACCCTGTTAGTGAACCAAAGGTTTTGGCTGAGAATGAACATTTACCAGACTGTCCCTTTGTATGTAATGAGTCAAGTCCAATTTCCTATCATCAAACTTGTAGATGACTGCAAAGAAAAATGTTTGAGTTGAGCTTTAACGCTGAATTTTTGAGTTTGCTGATTGTGGATTGTTTCACTGCCCAGGTTTCTCCCCTAGTCTGAGTCTTATTTCTGCATTTCAGGAATTAAGCAAGAGGCACATCTGGCAAACAGGTTATTTTGAAGGAGACTACGCAGAAATAATTGAAGGAATTTGGACCTGGCCTAAAATCTCTGAGACTGGAGCCTCCTTTTCCTGACAGGATCCAGGAAGCAGTGCTTCCATATTTATTTAACACTGAGAATACATCAGTTTGTTCAAAAACATGGAAGTTCTAATAATCTCAAGGTTACATTTATCGTTGTGGTAGGGTTTAATGAGAATCACTGTCTCCCATGGGAGATGAACTAGTGGTTCCAGCCACAGCAGCCTGATAAAAACTCCCACTAACAATAAACATCTTATCTTTCCACCTGACCTTGTACTTGGCTACTTCCTAAAAGAACTGTCTAAAGTCAGGAGGACCTGCTTTGGACTCACAGCTCAGCCCTTGAGTTTCGGGAGTGGACCTGGCCACAGCTGAGGAGAGTCTTCTGGTTCCTTCCCACCAAAAAACTTGTTTATTGTAGCCTCAGATGAATCTTTCCTATAACTGTGGTTAACCTCTTCCTATAGTTAGGCTTCTTATGATTCACCTATGCTAAGTATTTTGCAATTAAACTCCCCCATAGAGCAAACCAAGCCTTTATTACAGCTGCAGAAGTCTTCTTTGTCTGGCTGAACCGGGTCTTCTGCTTTGGTTCCCAGGACTTTTTCCTAACAAGTTTGCAAGCTCTCATCCCTGGATTGCTGCTGGGACCAAAAGCTTTCATGAGATGGTTTTAAAGCACAGACAGAAAAGGTGGTGATGCTGGTGAGGCGGGGGGTCTTTCAGTCTGCTTCATACAGGTCTCTGTTCTTTGAGGTTAGTAATTTGTTCTTTGGTGAAAAAACAAGAAAAGATTTTTATGAGATAGGTGAATCTCATACATTTTCCTTTAGCACAATGAGCTCCCCGCCCCCCAAAAGAGCAAAGTACCTATCTCGGGATGTGGCCAAAATCACAAACCAGCAACTTGCAAAAAAAGGACATTTATAACAGTGAAAAAAAATCTGTGCCACACCAACAGCTCCAAACAGAAATGCAGGAAAATAAGGTCCAAAATGTAATATCACACTGAAAGACACTTCTGAGTAAAAAATCAGTATTGACAATATCTAATTATTGGTGAAATCCATTAGGAAAACATTTTATGTTCTGAAAGACTACTCACAGTTCAACAATCCCTCAGGTTTTCTATACGAGGGTTTAAAAGCTTTTCAATAAATTCAGGGGAAGAAAAGAATGCTTTACTTCCAAGCCTAAGCCAAAGTTTGCTGTGTAGTTAAAAAGAGTAAATGAACTTGTGGATGTGACTCCTCTGTTTCCTTCTCACACAGTGTCTTCTACACTTGAACGACAGAGCACAGAACCTGAACACGAAGGCTTCATGTTTTATTAATGGTGTCCAATTCATTTCCTGTTTTCATGCTGATAACCTACTGGGGGAGAGGAAGGGAACTCAGGTGGCAAGACCTCAGATCCATTTTTGTTACACCCATGAACAGTTCACAAGTGGGTATTTCACTAGAAAAATCTGTTTGTTGCATGTATTATTGCATTCTCTGGGAAGCTTCACTCGGACGGCTTCTCCAGTGCTGGCAGACACCTCTGAAAGAAAAAAGGTTTTCAAGGCAAGTTCTCTTCAAGGTGAAAGCTTTTAGGTTTTACTTCACTCACTGCCCAGTAGTTATTTTCACTACTGTCCTTTCTACAGGACTAACCTTATAGTACACAAAAATTACTACCCTGGCAGAAATCTCCTTGTCAAACAAAATTCACTTTAGCAATATTGTTCTCTGTTTCTAGAAATGCCATTTTATCCCCCATTAAGACAAAGCAACACAGTGGTCAGCCCAGTAGATAGTCACAGGGAT
>VXBB01008641.1:394-18588 GCA_013399915.1 Illadopsis cleaveri
AAAAAAAGAAAAAAAAATGTATGAAAATCACCTTATCATTTACAATGCAAATCTCGGAATGAAAGTTAGTAAATTAAACTGGAGATTCACCTAAATTAAGCTGGCATTCTATTCTGCTGCTTCAAACTCTGAAAACATTGCTGGCTGACAAAACAAGCCCTGGAATGATTAGCAAAACCCCTCCTTCAGAGGCAGCAGACAAGCAATCCCTTTGAACCTTCACAGCACATCATAAACGCTCAGCAGAGTTACAGTGTGGCAGTCCCAGTGCTATCAATTATTTACCCTTTTTCTGTTTACCTTCAGGCAGCAAGTAATTATTTTTAAATATTAATTTAGTTGTGTCATGTACAGTTTGTGGTTTAGCCCTGAGATCTGAGGTACAGAAAAGCAAACTGCAGCTCAAATCACATTTAGCTGGTGACGCATTGATAGCTGGATCCCCACTTCAGCTACAGTCAACTTCTCCCATCCTTAGAAACAGAACTCTGCTCATTGCAGGAAAGTGAAAGCAATTTTCTTAATAGGAAAAGACACTCTTTTTTTAAAAGCCTAAAACTCTCGGAAATTGAAAAATCTATTTTATTCTAAAAAGTTTGGGGTTTTTTTTTCAGATGAAGATTTTTTCTCTCCCCGCTTTTTGTTTGCCACAGAATTTTCCCCCAGAGTGTTTATTTTTCTTTATCCTCAGCTAATTTGGGCTACAAAGAAGTTGGCTGTTGTTTCTGCAGCCCCAAGAGAAAAAGGTCTTGGAGACCTTGACTTGGCTCACCTTCCTGCAGTGAAATCAGCACTTCTTGGAACCTGCAAAGAGAGGATGCTTCTTAGCTCATATGAATGCCTCTCCACAGGGGGCTGGTTCTTTCTTTTTAAAAGTTTACACAAGAAAAACAAATACTCAATTTGATGCCTCTGCATGAAGGCACAGAGAGATCAATGCAGCATCAAGTTCAGAGAAAAACTGCTGGTTCCACTGATGGCAGCAAGATTGGGAGCTTCATTGTTGAATTTTGGAGCAGTTTAGTTCGCCCTGTTGCACTTTCAGCTTTTTCTCAGCACAAGTTCTTGTGAAAAACCTTGATTTGAGCTGTTTCTGAGACAGAATCAGGCAGAACTGGAACTCTGGCAATCAAACTTGTCAATGCCACAGGCATTGCTGGTTTTCTGGTGGCACTTGTCAGCCTCGGCCACCCATTTCCCATCCTGCTGGGTTCTACAGGATCCCATCAACAGCAGAGGCAGCCCCTGACAAAGAACCTGCAGTCACAGTTTGAACTGAGGTGCTGCACTGAGAAACAAAAATGAGAAACTGCACTGAAAAAACAAAAATGAGCAAAACCAGAAGGAGATTCAGGAACAAGCTAAGGTGTAACACCATTCCAGTGAAGGAATGCTTGTAAAATTACCTGAGAGTGAATATCATTGTTTCATGAAGGGGAAAAACACTTCTGCTGAGGCCAAAGTGTCACAAAAGTTGTCATCAAACCTGCAGCAAAATCCTGTAAACAGAAACAGAAATTTAGTGTTAACTATTAAGGCAAATATGCTTGAAACTATTAGAAGATCAGTTGTAGAATTCACTTCAGCCACACGTGGTAAACAGTGTGGGCTTGTCACAACCTGTACTTTATTTTGCCTGTCTGTAGATGCCTCCACAACAACATGACACAAACTGAGGGGACAGAGTGAGGCTCCTGACATTTATTTAAATTAATGAACTTCCATAACTTCTATCTGATCCATGGGCACTGTATCAGTGTTTGCAAACTTCTCTGAGCCAGGGAAATAACTTCAATTTTTTTTGGCTTTTCACCCATTTACCTCAGGAACAGCAGTGACCAAATGCTGCCTGGGCAGATGCCAAGTTTCTCTTAGTCTTGGTGAAGACATTTGGATCACATAATTTAACTGACTCACTTGTCCAAGGTGAATGGCTGAAGAACCAATTTGTGTGTTAAGGGTAGTGATGGTGAGTCTGCTCTTCTCACCCTGTTCCTGAAGTAGGCAGAAAACCACAGATCCCAAAAGTGAATCAGTTCTTTCAAAAGTATGAGCTGAAGCACCATGGACCAGGTCTGGAAACAGCCAGAAGTGTGAAATACCCCTCCTGTGTCATTCCTGAGTGTCACATACCTTACTGCATTGCCTGCAGTGTGAGTGCAGCAATCAGACACCTTGCTTTTATCAATTCAGGTGCTGCAGGAACTTAACAAGACCCAAACATCCCTGGCACCTGAATTCAGACTTCAGCCTGACTGTCTTCTTCTCACAGAAGTGAATCTCACAATTTATTGATGTGATGTCATTGTGGAGCAAACAGGAATTCCTGTGATGCTGTATGAATTTTACCTGGTCACCTGTTATTTTTTAACACAACTTTCTACAGGCAGTTCAAGCAGACGTAGAAGTTTTGTGCCTGAGAGCCCCTCGATTCCTCCATCTTTTAGGAGTTATTCACAAAAAAAGCGCTCTTCTGTGTGTGAATTCGGCTGATACCCGAGGCAGAGGAGGGCTGAGGAGGAGGAAGGCTGAGGAGCAGAATGGTTGAGGAGGAGAAAGGCTGAGGAGAGAAAGGGCTGAGGAAGGAGGAGGGCTGAGGAGGAGGAGAAGGGCTGAGGGAAGGAGGGCTGAGGCAAGGCTGAGGAGGAGGAAGGCTGAGGAGCAGAAGGGTTGTGGAGAAGAAAGGCTGGAGAGATAAAGGGATGAGGAAGAGTAGGGCTGAGGAGGAGGAAGGCTGANCGGGCCCCGGCCCCGCTGCCCTTGCCCGGCCCGAGCGCACGAACCGCCCCGGGAGCCTCGGGATTGTCTCGGGAAGGAGAACCCGACAGCGGGTTAGGTCAGACCAAGTGTGGTGTGTTTGGTTTTTCACTCCAGATGAATTCTGATTCCCACAGACGGTTCTGAGGGACAATCAGGGCAGCCAGGAAAGCAGTGACATGCAGAAATGGCAGATAAAATTGCAATGGAACGTCTGTTGACATTGATTTTGAGCCTGCGGGCAGAGATGAATGATTGAAACACTAGGCTTGTTAAAGCTAGAATGCTTTTGATTTCTCTTCTCTGTGCTGAACAAGATTTAGCTGGAGGGAAGTTAACAATCAGCTAATTGACATTGAATTAAGCATGAAATGCAGTATAACTACTTTTCTTCTGAAATACTCCTCAACAATGTTTTAACAAGGCTTTTAATTATTGATTATTGCTTATAACACACAGTAGATCTTTTATTTGTTTTTAAATCTCATGTCCTTCAAAGGTATCAGCTTGAGTACTCTGCAGTTCACCTCTCTGCTAATGGAAACCAAATAAATAGTCAAAGAAAAACTGCAACTTCTTCCTGGCAAAGCATCATCAAAGGTTAATACATCAGTTATCTGGGTCAGGTTAAGGAACAGATATTCCATAAGAATTTTAGGAAGTCCACTAAAGTATCCTTCAGCAAAGGCAGGGAAATTGAGAGAGAACCATGGTGCATTTACAGAGAATCCACTGACCTGATCCTGCCTTGGGGACAGGTTGTGGTTCAGCCTTGGCAGGAAGCTCAGCACCAATCCACAGCTGACTCACTTTGCTACAGCAATATGGGGGAAACAATCAGAAGAGTGGAAATGTGAAATCTCGTGTGTTGGGATAACAACAGCTCCAGAGGTAAAGCAAAAACTGCATGTGCAAGCAAAACAGAACCAGGAATTCATTCAGCTTCCCATGGGCAGGCAGGTGTTTGCAATCCCCAGGACAGCAGGGCTCTGGCACACCTCAGAATGACTTGGGAACACAAACACCATTTCTCTGAATGTTCCCCCTTCTTCCTCCTTCCCCACAGCTTTTAGTGCAGAGCATGATGTCAGATATTGTGGAATATCTCCTTGGTCTGGTGGGGTCAGCTGCGTCCCCTCTCAGCTTCTCCTTCACCTTCAGCCTCCTCACAGAGGAGGAGCAGTCTGAGAGGCAGAAAAGGCCCTGATGCTGTGTAAGCAGTATTTGGCAATAACTAAAACATCAGTGTGTTATCAGTGCTCTTTTCATCTCAACTGCACTGTATGAGCTACTACGAAGAAAATTAACTCTAGTCCCACCAAACCTGGTACGGAACAGTAATAACACTTGAAGAACTATCACATGCATGAACAAAAAAAACCCAAAAACCCCAAACAAACAAACAAACAAACAAACAAACAAATCAACAAAACCCCCCACAACAAACAAACAAAAAAACACCCCCCCAAAAAAAAAACCCACCAGAAAACCCAAGCTCATTTGCTGCATCTGAGAACCAGGAATGGCACTGACAGCAGTGGGCACAATAATTGCCAGTGCAGCTGCATATGCTGCATGTCAGGCAGGGCACGGTTACTGCTCAGCACACACTGGGGTAGAGGTGGCAAAATCTGTGTTGCTGCTTGCTGAGGAGAGTGTGAGAGCCCGAGGTTCCTCAGAGAATTATATTGAATGCATCAGTACAATGATCAGGAAGAGATTGGTGAAAGCCAAATGGAAGAAAAGACAGATTTTTGTGTGTTTGTAAGAGCTCAGTACTGTGGCAGTGGACATCACTCCTTAGGGTGGCTGGTGTCTTGTGTGTGAGATGTTCTCATTTCCTTACAGAGGCACAAAAACTTGGGGAAATCAGTGTCTCCAAAGAGACCTCTACTCTGTCAGCCACTTTAATATAGTGGTCCTTCTATCTCTTATCTCCTTGGTCTTGTTTATCCAAAAATCCTCCCCTGACACTGAGATATCATCATAGTCAAATGTTCATCACTGTAGGAGCATCATCACCACTATCAACACCAAAATTTTTTGTAAACTGGGAGTCCCAAGAGCTTTCATGCTACCAGGCAGGCAGGTGTTGCTGGGCTGTGAGGAGAAGGCTGCAGACAGCAGGGCTGAGCCAGCTGGGGCCTGGTGGGAGCAATCTGTCACTGAGCACAGCAAGGTGAGTGTGCACACAACAGCAGCTAAAGGCTCTTGTGGGAATTCCTCTCCCAGCTCACCATGAATGGGACAAAGAAAATATTTCCAGTGGCTCTCAATATATCTAGCAGATTGCACTGCCCACAGACTTTAATTCTCTGAGGGGAAATTGTAGCCCTGGTTCCGTGCCTGAGGTGTTTTGGTTTTCTGAAATTCTTTTCCCAGGGAATTTCCTGTAAACAAGAGAAATGTTTTTGTAACTGTACATTGTTTTCATTCCTTTTCCTAGGAGGGACTTCTGCTTGATGTCCCTCTGCTCTGACCAATGTGAAGAGGTTTGCCTTTGTTTCACCAATCGAATTGGTCTGTGGGCCTGTAGAATAGTATAAAAGGGAGANTGCCTGAGGTGTTTTGGTTTTCTGAAATTCTTTTCCCAGGGAATTTCCTGTAAACAAGAGAAATGTTTTTGTAACTGTACATTGTTTTCATTCCTTTTCCTAGGAGGGACTTCTGCTTGATGTCCCTCTGCTCTGACCAATGTGAGTGAAGAGGTTTGCCTTTGTTTCACCAATCGAATTGGTCTGTGGGCCTGTAGAATAGTATAAAAGGGAGACACATCCCAAAAATAAAGGAGTCATTTTCAGCCTTCTGAATCACAGAGTCTGTGTCGTTGTGGTGTAAAACAGCACCAGGGAAATCTGTGGCACTGTGCTCCCTTTCTGTCCTCCAGTGCTGCACTGCTTTCCTGCTGTGCTCATCAATAGCCAGGAAATAAGTTTAAGGTTTGGTTTCTTAGTTGTTTTTTTTTTTTAAATCAAACCTAAGTTGTAGAGCACAATTTATCAAGCAAGAAACACTGCCTAGAGGGAGTGGAGTGCTGAAAAAGGCACAGTATTACTTCAAGCTCTGAGTTCACACAAAGCATTCCCATTCAGCAGGTGTAGACATCAGAATAAATAGCCTTCTGGCAATCTTCCAGATGGCCTAAAACTCCAGGCATATTTAGCTTGATTACCTTAGATTTTTTTTCAGGCTTGCTGTCTCTGCACTTACTTGTTCTACATCCCTTGCCAGCTAAAGAGAACCAGCTGTGTCTGGCCTATTGTGTGAACATCTGGTTCTGACTGTCATATCCAGCTGTGAGTCTTCTGCATCACAATTCCATTACCTGCCAGTACAGACAAGTGCAAAATAATGAACGTTGGAAGAAGCAATTTTTAACTACTCCTTCACAGGAAAAGGGGGTCTAAATAAGTTGTGTCTTCTCAAAAACCACGTCCAAGAATAAATGACCAAAACAGGGAGAATATTGAGCAGGTGCTCTGAGGTGCAGCAGCCAGAGGCAGTTATGCACTGAAAGGATGGGCTGGTTGTTATTTCCTTGTCAAATGACTGCTTTAACCTTTAACCTGCTTCAGCCTATTTTGCTGGATGCCATGCAGGTGTACATCCTAGCTTTAGTAGTCATCAGTGACATGCTGCCTCTCTGAATCCTGAGACCAGTTTCAGGCACTTTTAATACAAAAGCAAGGCTCAAGGCAGCACGTGAATGACAAGGAGGGCTGGAGATGTGAGTTCATATCCCACAGGCAAGCCTAGGAGACTCAGGCAGGCTGGGCAGGTGAAAAAATATTCAATTGCCTGTGCTAAGTGGCTGCTGCAGCTGGACCATAACAGAGAGCCATGGCCCCATGCAGGAGGAGAAAAAAGGAGAGGGGAATTTCACACATGTAGGGGCCAGTGGTGTTACATGTGCTAACTGGAACCACTGGTCTGGGCCAGACTGTTCTCAGCTGTTCCCCAGTGAGCCCAGGTATGAATTTGGAGGGAAGAAGAGGGAAGAAAAGACCAAAAATATTAATATTTTCCTGCATGCCTTTGGCTCTGTTGAAGGGGAGGTCAATTTTCTAATCCACTCAGCTCATGGGTGTAATTCATAGCACACAGAGTCCACAGTGCCACAGGAGAGCCTAGAAAGCATTCCCATCACAATATAAACCTGGACAGTGATAGTGTTTTTACCAAAGCACCCTGTGAGGAAGATGGAACAGGAATCTTGTGCCTCACATGTCAGTACAATTGCTGAGCACACAGCAGGATAAAGCCTCAACCTGTGCATCTCCATTGCAAGAACTTAACTTTATGCTACATTTTCATTTTATCTACTGATCCTGGTGCAACTACCACATCCTGTGTGGTGTATTTGTGGAATATCTGGATATTTCCAGGGTATTCCCATTGGGATAACCTGTTCCATATTCCCTGGAAGCCAGTCACTGGGAGATGCTCCTCCTCAGACAAGCACACTCTGTCCTGTACATCACAGTGATGTTTGGCCTCAGTGCTCCTGCACAGAGCTGGAGGCAGTGCTGCTCTTACCTGCCCTTCCAGCTGCAGCACTGTTCCTCTCCTGGGGGAAAATTACAGGTTCTTCTCAAAGAGTTCTCATCTCCCATACATCTCTTAGCTACTTGTGCAGGCTGCTGTTCTCATGGGGAAAGTGTTCCCAGCACTCCACTCCTCACTGTTCACTCTGGCTGATGGAACCATGGGTTCCACAAATTCCTCCATCCCCCATTCTCCTGCTCTGGATGCATTTACTTGTCAAGGCCAGGGAATGCAATTAGAGGGAACAGGTCCCAGGATGCCTCTCCCACTTCTGGCAGCTGACAGAAGGTGTGAGCTCAGCACAGCTGAATTCCACAGCTCAGTCACTCCCTTTGGAAACCCTGCAGTGCATCCATTGTACCAACAGGTCACAATGCCAGCCATGGTGACCACTTGCAATACCAGAGCATGGAGCTGAAAAGGACAGCAGCCCTATTTTATTATCCTCCAAGAAGAGTCTCCTTCCCTTGCAATCACTGGCACTTCCATTTCTCCCTGCCTATTAGCAGTAAATCACTGACTACAGTCTTCCCCTCTCTGGTGTTTGCTTTGGGATGAGGCAGCCTTGGACAGCTGAAAGCTTTCCCAGTCTTGATTTTTTGGTTGGCTCTTTTTGTTTCTAAGGGAAGCTTTCAGACCATACTGAGATGGTCTCCTTCACTAATCATTCCTGATAGCCCAGCAGGTTCCCATTGTACTAGTTACTCTCAATGTTAATATTAGAATTGTTATATATAACATAGAAAAAAGGACCACAAATGGATGTGAGAGCAGTGTGTGTTTCAATAGCTTACAATGTTGTGAGTTGCTTTTGCTTTCACAGGTTTTCTGCCAACTGGGAATTTTCCCTGAAGGAAATTTCAAAAACCTCCTCAGCCTCTAGGAAACTATTTGTTTGGCACAGTCAACTTAGGAGCTCTTAAAATTTTGTCAAACACATCAAACCAAATGGCCCCCAGGTAAAGATCTTGCGTAGCAAGTTTCAACCCACACAGGTTTCTAGTGCTAGCTTGTGAACCCCTGGAAAAGCAGCCCTACAAAGGACACTGCAAACACAGGGGGACCCTCTAGGGCTCTGATCTTCTACCAAAAATGAACAGAAGTAGTTTTCTTTACTTCTGCAGGTCTGGTGCACTGGTTGTGTGGTAGCTGTCTATCCATTTGTTTTGAATTTCACTGTCTTTGAGGCCAAGACTGTCAGTCCTTGTTACAAAGCCCTTTATGAAATGGGGACCTAGTCCTGCCTGGGAGCTGCCTGAATATGGTTCATCACCATAACCAGCCTCAAGGCCTGTCTGTCTGTCCTCCTCTCACCCCAGGCTTTACAAAGTGGTGAGCAATCTTTCTGCACATACCTTTGCAGAGCTCTATCTCGTGGTACAACAACCACATCCACTGTTCTCAACAGGCTCTTCTTGCAGGAAGCTCTGGGTGGAGGATGTCCAGTGCCAATGGGAAGAAGGTTCACTTCCAAAGGATGCTGATGCAGAATGAATCCTTGCACACCCAGCCTCTGTACCAACCCACATTCAACAGAGATGAAAATACTGTGATCAAACCTGATAAAATGAATTTCTATAGATGCTATGTATAATCCAAGATGAAAGTTCCGTTTTTCAATTATGCAGAAAAATGGAAATAAATGATGAATTACTCGAGACACAAGTGTGTCTTCATGTAGGCTGGTGCCCTTGACACTTGCAGATGTCTTTGTCATATTTACAGTGCAGTGTGAGCTCAGGTAAATCCAAGGACAACGATAATTCAGAGACACAGAGCACCATGTCATGGCCTCACCAATGTCCACGTGTGTCTCCTTTTACTGTACCTACTAAAGCTTTAAACGACAAAAGGTGACATACTGTATGTGTTTTATCTCATTATTAATTAAGCATATTTATCTCTTAAATCAGATGTGACTTGCACCACAACATCAGTAATTAAATTAAATATTGATGAGTGGTGGTTGTGTGCCGAGGCTGTATGGGTAAGTGGAATTGCCATATCTAATTAACATCCTGCAGAAGTAGCCCCATTAGGTTTCTTAGTTAAATCTCAAAATAGTAATAGTAACAAAAGTGTGACAACACTTAACACTAATTAATAGGAGCCTCATCAGGTTTGATGAATATCTTCACCCTCTTTTGAAGGCTGTTGACTAGACTTTTGTCGTATTATTGTGTGGCTGTGTGCTGTTTAGAACTGGTAACTCTACTGTGCTTTACCTTCAGCTTTGTGTGGCAAGGCTGCTTATTTGCCCCTTTGAAGAGGCAGCTCCTAAGATGGACCCTCCCTGCCAGTGTTTCAGCAAAGGATCAGCCTTCCTTCTTCTCAGGAGAACATTTTATGTGCATGGGAGAGTCTGTGTCTGTCTGGAGAACCCACTCACCCCGTGTCAAACATGCAAGGTTGGGTGGTGCCCTGGGTTTTGAAGTGTTCCTTTCTGCCTTGTTCTAGAGAGCCATTTCTCCTTGGAGAAGACTACAGGGATTTAGTTTGATTTTATTTAACACTCATTAAATTCCAGTGCCTCATAAGCAGTTCAGTGATGATATCCCAGTTCTGGTTGCCGTTCTACTGCGTGTGGAACTGAGAATACAAAATTACTCCAGCTGGGATTAAGTATAGGTTCCAGACAGGATTTCAGGGTGAAGTCCAACAATATCACTACTTGCAAAACATAATTCAAATAGCAATTTTTACATAGTCTGGGTAAGTTACATCATTTGCAGTGATTAATACTCATATTCATTTAACTACTACACATGCTATTCTCAGCTGTAACCAAAAAAACATCAAGTACATGATGAGACTGTTCCCCAATTTGTATTTTAGAAACTATTTCAAAGCCAGCCATCCTTCCCAAGAGTCAGAGAAAATAATTTGCCAATAACAGGAATCGTTTTGCTACTCTTAGAAGTAAATGCAAATACAAGGCACCATGTTTGGCCAAGTGTCTCAGGGCTGCTGCAACACCACCTTGAGCTTCTGGCAATGAGAATCAAACACCAATTTTCTTGCCTTCTTTCTGATCACAGCATATCTTGGTTTAAAGGTGTTTGTTATTCTCTATAATTAAATGGTACAAGCAATATTTCTTATTCCATTACCATCATGTCTACTTGCCCTTCTTACTGCTGTTCCTTCTGCAAAAGATTTTCCTCCTCAATTTTATTTTTCCTTCCCACCTGTGCACAGAACAAGCCACAATTTGGATTTTAAAATGCTGTAAAAATTTGATTAGAAAAAATTTGGATATTTTGACTTAAACATGCTAGTCCAACAGCACAGAACTGAGCTGAATCAGAAAAAAAAACAGTTTGCCAAGTGGAAAAACAACAGAGAAGAAACACACAACTGTATGCAGGCAGACTGATCATTTAAAAATCAGCAAATATTCCTGGAAATGGAAACAATCAGAATTTGTCTTGATCTTTATATCTTCAAGTAATTTCTAGGATCAGCTGTTAAGTAGCCCTAGAGATGATAATTTGGATATGCAAGTTAAAAACTGTGTGTGTGCTGGGAGCCCGGGCTCAGCTGAGCTCATGGACAGAGTTTTACAATGTGTGGATCTTACAAACACAGGTCCACCACTACCACAGGACACTTCCATGTCAGCCATCAGTCAGCAGCAACCAGTTTTTGCCCAGCACCTTAGATTTTTACTTCCATCACCCCATCTGTGCTGCACATTGTGTTCTTGTCTGGTCACTGGGCCTGACACAGAGTGAGCCAGGCACTTTGGACAGACTGAGGAGGACCCAGGTAATTTCAACCCTCACAAATGGTGGCACAGAAAAGGCTTTTTGGTCCTTCCTGGAATCCAGTTGGCAAGAAGAGTCTGCAGAGAAGCAGAAAATGAGAGAGCTCATTTTTGGCAGATTCTGCTCTGCAGGCAGCACAGCGCCCAGCCACGGGGAGAGACTTCTTTTGGTCAGGCCCAAATGCTCCCTGGGCCGGTTTAGCAGGAATAAGAAAGCTTAGAAGTTCTCTACATGCAGATAATAAATGCAAATGTTACCTGTGACAAGTGCAAACATATTGCTCATGTGAAGTAGCAAAACAAGCTCTCTTATTTTCTTTCTTTTTTTTTTTTTTTTTTTACAGAGCAGATTCATACCTGCTTAGAGGATGAATCTCCCAAAGCACTTTGGGGTGCAATTTTGGCTGCTCTTTTCCTAATACACCGAGGGCCAAATGAATTATCCCTTTTTCTAACCAATGGGGCTGCCTGTCAGATTTACTGATATTCCAACACTGTCTTAAATGAATTTTTAGAAGCGTGTGCAGTAGCTGAGTAACAAACATTACCATCTTTTAAATAACTGTGTACATTGCTTCAGGAACTTGACCTTCATTTTGGATTTAGGATTTTTTTCTTCCCTACTACACAGCCATATTCTTGATTGAATTGGGAGTATTAATATATTATAATAATTCAAATGTACCAACAGATTTTTGCCTAGTTCTCCTTGAAGGATGTAATTTCCTTTATTATGATCCAGAGGAATTCCAAAACAGATAGCTAAAGGTGGATCCATTGGAAATAATCTCCTAGAAGCCAAATCTTGAGGCACACAAAGTGAAACAAACTTCACCATGCATGTATGAAATCATATTGTTTTTCAGTTCTCATCTTTCACCCTTTATATTTTTATTTATAAGTGTTACTACTTGATAATATTTTAAAGATATATTGTTTCAATGTGCTGTGTATGGGTACTGCTACCTTACTCACCCAAATCCAAGCCACAGTTGTAACTCACCTAAGTAAGAATTGTCCCTGTGTGCAAACAGATATTTCCCTCTGACATCAGCTTCCTGCCAAGAGCTCCCATTTCATGATTGATTTTGGCCCAGTGAGGCAGAATTGCCCTTTGCTCCTGGCTAACAGTGGACACCCATATTTTTGGCCCTGCTGCAGGACTGCACTGCCATTGCTCATGCTTGGCTGCTCAGGGCCATGGCCAGGAGCTCACACAAACCACACTGCACACAGTCATAAGATTATTTTGCCCATTTTAGTGATTCCTGATGTGGGCTACAGATATTTTGTTATGCCAGTGGTCTCTGCTGATGGTTTCAGTCTTAGGGAGGGTACAGAAAAAACATAAAAAAGAGAGGACATGGTGAAGGACAAGCCTGGTCCATAAAGGAGAGGAGTTTACAGCAGAGGAGCAACAGAGATGAGAAATTCCTTTGGGTAAAACAACTCCCGTATCAAACCAGCTCAGGACCCTGAGTTATTTCCAGACAAGTCTGCTCCCTAAAAATGTCAGCTCCAGCCTCTGCCAGGGCTTGCCAGGTCTTCCATCCTTCCACCCTGTTTCATGCCCACTCACTCATTCCAGCAACGTTGAGCTCCCGTTTCCCTCTCCAAGCCAAATAAACGTTGATAGCAGTGTAACCATCCAGATTTCATGCTTTTAGATAGCACATGCTGCATTCAATGAATTTCAAAGACACGCTAAACCCAAATTACTGCTATCCATGGATCTTGAGAAGCTTTTATAAATGGCTGCATTACAGTGTAGTACAAAGCAGTGATTTCCATAATGCTTGTCTAATGTATAGAGCATTTTACATAGAACAGGTCCTGTTTCATCTTGAAATGCTTTTTAATTAATTCAATTCATTAATACTGCTTGTCATGGATAAACTCTTGAGACTTAACAAAAACTTTACTTCAGCAGTTGTCAACACATTTCATTAAAACATATGTTTTTGAATGCTTTCTGATAACATCACTATTCTTCATATACAGAGTGCAGTACTTAAATGTATTAAACAGAAGAAGGGGGCTAACAGAAATCTTTGTATTGACAATGGTGCATTTGGACATGAGAAATGGGTGGGCAATCTGGGCCTCATTCTTTTCATGAGCCCTAAATTAACCAAAGTGAAACCTGCTCTGCAGTGTATGTGGAGCATTCTGTTCATAGAATCCAGAAATGGTTTGAGTTGGAAACAACCTTAAAGATCATCCAGTTCCAACTCCTAGTTCCAATGTTCTGCCAGACCAGGCTGCTTTAAACCTGGCCTTGAACACTCCCAGGGATGGGGCATCCACAATTTCTTTGTAGAACCTATTCCAGTGTCAATGAAATGTGTATCTGTCCTTAGCAGCAGTGTCTGACTGGATGATCTTCAAAGGTCTCTTCCAACACAAACCGTGGCTCAATGAAGAATCTAACATTATATATAGAACATTATTGTTGTAGAGGAAATTAAGGAAGGCTCGTTATGGACTCCGATTTGTATCAATCTGTAACTGCATTTGGACTGACCCAGGGATGTGTTCATCAGGGGGAAGACAAATGTTCTCTTCATAATCCTACAAGGCAACCCATATTCTTCCAGCTCTGCTTCCACCTCAAAATACATTTCCCTCTTGTTTTATCACACAGTGACACAGCTGGTGCCACAGCACAGGAAAGAAAGTGCTGCTTCCCCCGTGTAACCAAAGCCTTGCAATCCTTACAACAAATTCCATAGAGGCAAACCATCCAAGACAGGGGGACAACCATAAATTACTGTTCAAGAGTTCAGAATGTTTGAAATTTAAACTGAATACCTGGGCAGTGTGATGCCTTATCACCTGCAAGCCATTAACCAGAGCAATACTCTGCTCTCTGTGAGGAGGAGAGAGTGGGATCACAGTGAATGTTATGTCCTGGATCACAGACAAGGCTTCCCTCAAACAGATCAAACCTGCCCTATAACTCCTCCTGGCAATCCATATCTGTGTCTGCTCTGCATGGAAATGCACTGGACAAGGAACAAAACTGGAAAACTGACCTTCTCTTGATGTATGAGTTACAAAAACACCTTTATTTTAAACAACAGGAAAAAAAAGTCAGAAGTCAGGGTTTTTGTGGTTTTTTTTGAAGGCCAAATTCTGTCCCAGGAGAGATTTGTTAAATGGCTGAATAATATAAAATATTGAAAACTCTTTCCATAACATTTCCACGGATTATTAGTGTGCCCTGCTTCTATCCCAGGCCTTGCTGTCAATCTGTATTTTAAGACACCTTTCTAGCTTGCTGGCTATGGTCTCTAATGCTTTTTAATGCTGTCTCCTGTGTGTGTTTTGTGTAGTGGAATACTTTACAAATCAAAATGTTATTGGGGAATAAGCCTATGATCTCCTGTGTAACATTTCCTGGCTCTACTGCACACACATCTATTGTTCCATATTGAATTGGTCCCAAGAAGCATCAGAGCATGTGAAAGCTGCTATGAATTTTGCAAAGTGGCTTCAGGGCAGTAGAGCACGACAGGGCACGTCAGAAGAATAAAGTGCAAAATCTGAAAGTCCAAATTTAGGAGTCTCAGTCAATATTGAAGACTAAGAATAAGTAAATGCCCTTGGTAATAGGTTTTGTCCTTTTATCTTGTGACATTCCTGATATGGTTGAAAGGAGCGTGCTTAGCCAGGATACAAAATAAACCCAATTATAAAATAGGTTTGTATTGTAATTAAACTGCTAGATTTTACTTAATACTACATGTGATTGATTTTGTTAGTCCTTTCCCCCTGCATAGTTGTTGCATTTCCCTTCTATTCCCTCATTTTTACCTCCCTTACAGTGTTCCTTCTATTTAGTCCTCAGGGAACTGGGCTGTTTTGGAAGGTGTCGTGCATTTCTATTGGAGCAGCTCAATTTTGGTCACTCCTACTCAACTTTGTGCAGCGTTTTTTTCCATAGAGATATCAGAACAAAACTGTCCAAACTGGCACATTCCATTGAAAGAAGAAGGTTGAGTGAATGTGCTTTTATCACTGCTGATCTACAAGATTTCCCACAAAAAAAATTGCAATAGAGGTTTCAATAAACTCTCACACAGGTGCTTTTCCCAGAGGCTGCTCTGGTCACTGGGGTCCTCTGGCCAAGTGGTGTTTGGCCACCACACTGAGGGACAAACATGTCATTGTTCTGGGCATTTCCCCCCTTTGTTGTGAATGAGATCCTCTTCACACTCCCAGAAGAAGTTGGATCCTTTAATGACTGCTTTTTGCTCGGTTTCTTCTTCCAAAGCCACAGTGTACTATGAGAGTAAATTTTTATTGAATGTTTAATTAAGCTGAATTAATTGCATACTTATAATAATAATAATGTATTTTAAAATATATAAAGAAGATACTATATTTAAGTATATACAGTAAGTTTCTGTTTTGCTCAGACCATTTTTTTTTTTGAGAAAAATTACATGTGTCATCCCAATCTACTTAAGTCTGTACAAAAGAGTAACATGTGGAAACACAAAGTAACCAGGAATTCTTCATTTAAAATTCCCTGAAATGAACCGAAGTTGCCATGTTTACTGAGAGACAGAATTCCTCAAGGACACTGCTCAGAGAATTACACTGATAAAACAGATATGAATTATAGAGGGAAGCATATGTGTGGGGAAAAAAGGAACCTTTTATGTGTAACTAAGCACAAGAAATGGTAAAAAATAAAAACCAGTAACAAGAGACTATTTCCAAATTTGTTATGTATGCATACAGCATATAGCCTAATGCAAAGTTATATGTTGCAGTTATTTAATATCTTTCTTCAAAGGTTTTGTTAATACATCAATGACTGAACATCTAAAGGGGAAAACATATTTCTCTTTATAGTTTTAGATAATTGTCCCTGAAAAAAACCCCAAACCTTTAATTACAGCTCAGATGAAGAAAGCTTGATTTGTGTGCTGTGCCCAAATGCTGAGGAGTCGGATGTAAAATATTTGTAATATTTAGGGAACCCTGAGTTTTACATAAAAGTAAACAGCATTGCCTGAAGGCACAATTTCCAGCAACACAATAAAATGTGCAGTGAATTTATGGCGGCCATCCATTAGCTCTTACCAAGGCAACGTCGCCCATATCTGTCGTCCATCATTATAATAGAGGGTTAATGCACCGAATTTACATAAAAAAGTCATATTGTCTGCATGAATTATTTACACTCTCAGCTGTTTTTACAGCTTGGTTTCAAGCTGGATTCTGGGAGAGATTCAGCCAGTAAATTACTCTGTGGAGACCTAACTGTATAACTACAAACAGAGCCTGCAAAGAAAAGAAAAGGGGAATGTACAAGCCAGTGGTTGTAATGGGAGGACAAGCTGTGGCTTTTCTTTTGCTTGCAGAGGAAGGAAAGGAGGGCAGGGAAGCTCACCCAAAAAGTTCTGTACATGCAGCTAAGCATTAGCATCTCCTCACAGCTGCACACATCAATGTGATTCTGCTGGAGATACGTTTAATTCCCAGGCATAAATTCATAGATCAGCACATTCTGTCTTTGCAAGATGATATGCTGCTGGAAAAAAAGGCACATCTCACACCACATCCTCCCCCATCCCCATCCTGGTCTATTTATTGTGCAGCAACACCAATGGGCACAACTGGGTGTGGGTTGCCTCAGGACATGGGAACATCAGCCCTGTCCTGCTACAAGGACAACAACAAGACATGCTGTTGTATTCATAGAATGATGTGGAAATTTTCTTGGATAAGCAATGACATCCATGCAAGCTCTGTACCATGATTATTTCATGACAGCCTGACTAAATATCACCTGAAACTATTAAAGCCACATGGTCATGGAGGGTTTATTATTACTAGGAAATCCACTTTCTCCTTGGGAAAAAAAAATTGAATCTCAAATGTTATTTTAGGATTTATTTGAAGTAGCTTGTTTCCAGCTCATCCTAGAGTTGATCAAAGCTGGGATGGTCCAACCCAGACTTACTAAGAACTTCCACAATCTTTACCTGGCTTCTAGCTGTGCTATTCCACAGTAATCAAGTGTCATGGTTACCATGGCAACTGGCATTACCTGATCCAAAGGTATTAACTGCAATGTCTCCTCTGCAGTGTATCACACACTTGGTATGAGTCCTGCTGTTCTAGATCAGGAAAACACCCTCCAAACTTAGGCAGGACAGCGTCCATGACTCTAAGTGCCACCTCTGTCCCCTCCCCAGTGCTGCCACTGCCCAGAAGAGAATCCTGTTGTAATGCCACACTGCTCCCACAGCTCCAGTGACCATTTTTCCCTTGAGGATGCTGAAGAAGGCTTTGTGACCCAGCCACGCTCTGACAAAGCTCTGTGCAACAACCAAATCACAAACAGACTGGGCCAGCATTGGTAGTTCTCCCTCCTGATTGTTTACACCCTTTAAATATTTGTGGACTTATGCACCGTGCTGCAGGTGAGCCAAGCTATACATATTTATCTCACTTAATCTTCCCTCTTAAATCAATCTTTCCAGTCAATCTCTTCGCTCTCTAATTATTTTTGTTGCTCTTCTCTGAACTCCCTCCAATGTGTCAATCAATACCTTCTTGGTAATGAAGTGCTCTGTAAAGAGCATGGTATTCTAGAGGCAGCTGAATGCAGTGCAACAATGCAACCAGTATGGATTTTCAGTCTTCACAGGAAGGTTGATCTCATGGTAAGGGCACCAGACCAGGGTTTTGAAGACCTGGGCTCATGTTCTTGCTCTGAGGGACTCTTTGTTGACTTTGGGTTAGTAATTTAGTCTCTTCTTTAGTTAAGCATCTATAAACACTGTATGGTTTGGTACTCATAAACAGTGAAATTAGATGGTGTGTGTGGCAGAATAAGGATCTGGCTGGACAGAAAACCCAAATACTCAACCAAATAGCAGTGTTCTAGTGTAGTTCATTCACTGTTGGTATGGAAGGACGTGTGGCTCTACCCTGGTACAGTATTGGTAAACACCACCAGACAGCAGTGGCTTGTCAGTTATTATTTATGGGACTTGCAGCAATTCCTATATTGTGACCATATCATTTTGTTTTAGCTAGTCTCATTTATTGCAGATTCACTCAAACATCAGGACCGGTTTCTGTTGCATCTTCAAAAAAAAAAAAA
>VXBB01008641.1:18594-67443 GCA_013399915.1 Illadopsis cleaveri
TTTACAAAAAAAAAAAAAAAAAAAAAAAAAAAAGAAAGAAAAAAAAAGCAATTTGAAATCTGCGAACTTCTGTTTCCCAGCGGCTGAGATGAAGATTTCCTTTATTGGGCACAGTGGGATGCAAAATAGAGTCTTAACACAGCCATGAGAACAGTCCTGTACTCAATATTGGGTCTACAGGGGGCTCTGGGGGCTGATCTGCTGCCTCAAGGCACAGCACGTGAGCAATGGCATGTTAAAGCATTCAGCCCCTGTGTGCAGGAGGACCTGATCTCCCACATCTCACACCTTGCACAGGTGACTTCCCCAGCACAGGCACAGAAGATGACCTGGGTTGATCACTCAGGTCTTACACCAGTCAAAAAAAGCAGCACTAGGCTCTCTGAAATGATTCACCCAGTTATTTTTCCATAAACTGCACAAACACTGCATACTATGAAGCATATATAGGGACGTGTAATTAATGCATGATTAAAACTTGTCTAACTACATTGCTTTAAGCTTTTCTTCCATGAATCTCAGGCTCTTTCCCTTTCTCTTTTAGAAGAGAAGGTTAGGAATATCAGAAAGCAAAGATGTCTGAGAACTGCAGTTACCATTCATCAAGCTTCCAGAAATGCATTATAATGTACTATAGGCTGTAAGACTAAAAATTATTCCCCATTGGAATGGTATTCACACAGCTTTTGCTGTACTGAAGCTTACATCGTAATATAATCATAATAACTAAAGTAAGTTTCCCTTGGGGATTATACCTCTGTGTGATTTAATCCTTAAATTTGTTTTGCTTTCATCCCCTGGAGAAGAGAGATTTCAGTTATAAAGTATTCTTCCTAGAAATATCAGACACTGCACATGCATTCATAATCTGCACTTACATTTACAAAGCCTGGGCCAGGAGGTAAGCAGAATTAGGAACATAAGTGTTGCCATTTTGTTTAAAGAAACATGGTTTGTTTTTCAAAAAAAGAAGGGCACAGCTGGGGATGAGTCCTGCTTATCCTGGAAAGTTCCCCACAGGACTCTCTCTTCATGTGACAGAGGAAATTATCTGTTTTCAAGAGAAGGCTGTCACTCAGAGTGTCTGAAAACATACAGATCAGAGAGAAAGGGGTTTTTCATGATAACTAATAAACTGTGGAATGAAGTGGAAACTTGCTGTAAAAACTTACTGAATTTCTGTGTAATTACAGGTCTTAGTTCATGTTTTAAAAGACAGTTCAGAGGCTGGGTCACAATGACTTTTTTATCATGAAATGTGAGAAGAAAAGCAGTCATCAGCAGATTGATAATGCAAGTCAAAGTATGATCTCTCTATCCTGTTGTTAAGCCTGTTCTTTAACACAGTAGCTCTTTGCTGAGTGATTTTACCCAAGATCAGTGATTTTGCCAACACATCAATCATTATTCAGTCACCAGCACACCATGCCTCTGCACAAGTTTGTTCCCAACACATTTCTATAACATTAAGTGGAATAAATGTTCTTCAGCTGGCATAGAGTGTGTTCACAATTAAAAATGAAATTATACATTTTATATGCAATATAAAATACACAAACTTTTACAAAGATGCTCCTGAAGCACAGACTAATTAAATCACAAGTCAAGGCTTATCTACCAACAACCTTCACCTATAGGAAATAGGCTTATCTACCAACTATTCACCTATAGGAAAATACAGGGAAAGTTTGCATTATGTTACAGCTTTCTCACCTTTTGGGAAAATTACTAAAATAATTTTCTTCACATGACAGTCCAGGGAAACTGCTCCAAGTACTAATTTGAGAAATACAATTCTTAATTAGCCACTTTCAGAAGACAGCAAACCACTACACTCCTTTTTGAAACATCTACTAGGGAACAAAACAATGTAGTCATCTAGTGGAAATAATGAATGCCCTGCCATTTGAGCAATTTTAAAATAGCCTGAGAAAAAAAAAAAAAAAGAGACAGAAAGACCCAGTTTGAATCATAAATATACTATTAAAGACGAATTACACGTGAAGCTGGTATGCATAGCTAGGTACAGGCATCAGCAGCAGCTGATGTGTAACATATCCCAGGCAGCAGAGACAGTGTTTCACACAATGAACTTATTTCAGATGAAGATGCCTGAGGAAAAAGTAGCAGCAATGGTCACAGATAAACGTCTCCTTGATTTTTAAAGGCTCATTTGTTTATACTACACCTTCAAAATCAATAGTCACCTGCTAAGACATTCCCAGTTCTATTGTAAACAATGTAAAGCAAAACCACTCTCATGATCTCTGAAATCAGGAGCGTGGGGAACTCCCCCCCAGCTTTCTCTTCCTTTTTATTTGGCTGTCTGGCATCAGAAGGAAGAACAACCTCCAGGGCTCTGCTGTAGTTTTTGCCTCTCTCAAAAGTGCCCCGACTCTCCAGGTTGGATATCAAAGCTGTGCCAAGAGCTTGTGAAGCCCTGGAAGAAGGAAGTCACAGCATGAAAATAAGTCCCAGCTGGTTTCTCCAAGACAGTAAATCATATTGTACATGTAGGAACATCCAACCAAGCTTGTGTTTCTACTCCCTCATCGTGATGAGGTTACAGTGAAGCAAGATGGAATTTTCTGCCATGAAAATCACCTGGCAGAAAGTCAGCTGTGTGCAGATCCGCATGGGCTACTCAGACCCCCGTGTGTGTGCAACGCCTTGCAGGGGAGCAGGTATCTGTCCAGCCATCACAAACTCCCTGAGGGCCACTGGCAGAGCTGAAAAGCCCAGACAGATGTTGCTAAAGCTTTATGGGACTTACTTAAGGGAGGCAAAGCAAAGGACAAATGCCTTCTTGTTGATAGAGTGCATTAAGGTACCTCCTTGCACAGAGAGCTCATCACCACCCCCTGGATTTACAGCAATGCATGGCTATAATTGCATGCAGGATCCTTTCCTTGCTTTAAGGCTGGGACCACACTGCCCAAGGTCTGGGATCTCACATCACCTTAAAAAGCTCTACAGCAGTGTGTTTTCATGTGTTTGTCTGGGCTGTCTTAGAATTCACTGTTCACAGGATGTGTCTCGGTTTGGAGGGAAGTTTAGGAGAAAAACACTCATTTCAGTGTTTTTCCTCTAAAAAAAAAAGGGTTCCAACACTCCCTTTCCTCCAATAAGAGGTGAATACTAGTGGATGAAAGGGAAAAAACCCAATTGTTTACTGACAGAGTGCCCACATGGCGTGGGGAAAGAAGGTAAATAAATGCTAGGTATTGAACTGTCAGACCATGCCTGCCTAGCCCTGCACACACACCAGAACAAAAAACCAAATGACAGGGAAAGAAAGATAAAACACAAGGGCCAGCCACGTGGTGGGGAAAAAGATGGTGCCAGCTCCTGTCTCAGGGAGCAAAAAAACCTAAAAAACAAAAGGTTCATGCAGCAGCTCAAGCAAACAGGTGGGGACCTGGTGAATCTCTGGTGTTGGTCCCCTCTTCACAGCAGATGAAGCAGGTGGGTTTGGTGTGCTTTTTGCTCACTGGCTCAGCTTTTCCTTAGACTTAGGGGCAAAATGGATTAATAAAGTGTGGAAGGATTTAGAAACTTGCTGTAAAAACTTAGGCCCCTTGCCTTTTCCACCAGTCTCTGACCTTGGACCAAAACCAAGCTGCCCACTGCACTTCGAAAAGCCACTGAAAAATTTCTGCTGCAGGCTCTCCAAGGCCAGGGAAAGGGGAAAAAAAACCTTCTTGCCTAAGCTAACAAAAACCAAGCTAGCCAAGCAAAAAGCCCCAGACCACATGGCACAACAGATGCCTCAGGAGTGAGGCTTTGAAAAACCCAAGGCTCTCACTGGACCCACCTTCAAGCCACAGGAACCATTTTTGGGATAAAGCAGAAGATCAGGGAATAGACTGATCACCATAAAATCACCCCAAGACAAGGTGTCATTTTGTGACACTGTCTCAGGGCACATATGTTTAATAACACAGATATAATGTCACACCAAGGCACTGCCTTTGGCAGCCTGCAAAAAATAACCCGAGATGAGAGGATATGGAGCCATAAGTGCATGGTACCAGTCAATATGACAAGTAGCCTGAAACCATGGATGTGCAATGGCAGTTCTCCTGGTGGCTGGATGGTAAGGACTTTCCCCAACTCAAAGCTGCTGCTGCTCTTTGTGGCCAAAAAGTCCCAGCTGAAGCCCAGGACTGCCCCTCTGCCCTGACCGTTTGCCAAGGCCCCTGCTGTAGCCTGGAGCTGTCATAGGCCACAGCCTATTGCCCTCAGCTTTCTTGGTTTTCTTTGTTTGGAATCTTGCAAGCAGATTCTCATGCAGCTTCAACATAAACAATGTATATTTTTAGAGAAGTTTTCATCTTTCTCCTCTGGGAGGAGAATGTGATTGATGGTGGTGTTCACCATCCAGGTTAAAGAGGTGGTGACCTAAATGACCAATCTCTTGCCTTTGTACAAACTGTATATATGGAGTCGGATTGTTGATAAAAGATATAAAAAAAGAGAATGTAGAAGAAGAATTTAGAATAAAGTATCATTAGCTTTCCCTTCACCTGCTGCCTGCCTTGTTCCTTCTGTGGGTCTGATCCTCCTACATATGGACCCGAGTGTGGCATCCTGCTACAACACCCTTGTCTACAGCAGGACTCAGGGTTGTGCACACCAAGGAGGAATGTCACACTGCCATCCACAGGCAACCTTATGGTCTAAAGCAGGACAGCAAGACTGTCAATGTGCAGCTGCCACTTTACTCACTCTTACTGCTTCTCTTCAGTCAACATCTATGCAGGAATTTTAAAAAAAACCACCTCACGTGAAACATTTGAGCAAACATTGCTGATCAACTTTAAACTGAAAGATGCTACAGAAAATGCTAAATGTGAGTGGCAGCTTCAAAGCAGAAATTAAGAAAGCTTTAAAAGAAGTTGTGATACCAAGGCTAGACTCTGGGTATTATGTTGAGGAGCTGCAGGAATTCCACGATCTTATAGTGATTTGAAGAGAAAGTTTTCTTCACATTTTGAGCATTTCTGAAATTCTTCAAATTCAAATCAGTTTTGCCAGCACCACACCCAGCCTGGTTTGTCTTTATGACAAGGGTTCTCAGGTTCAACAAATACTTCAGTGGAGAATTAAACCCCAGGCCTGGTTACAGCCATAGCTTTGAGGAAATTACTCCCTTTCTATAATAGGTTGTGGGGCTATTCTGAGGTGATGCACAGTATGAAGTTACTACACTTTAGCTGTATTATTAATAGCACAGCTCTATTGATCCCATAAAACTTTCTCTAAGTATAGGGTGATGTGAATTAATAGCTTTTACCTAGTGCTAGGGGGCATGCAGACACGCTATAAATTAGACAGTCCCTGACCCAAAGTGCTCACAAACCAGATTAGAACAAGATGCAGCAGGTGGAGGAGACGGACTCGCGGGGAGGGAGGAGGAGGAAGTGGAAAGGCAAGCAGCATTACACATGGAGAAGTCTCTGCTCAGCAACAGGCAGGCACTGCCAGCTGGCAGGGATCTGCAGGCATCAAAGATGAGTCTGCTGAGGGCCTTAATGAAGGTTAAGGAAGTGGCTGTTTTAAGGGAGTTTCCCTTATGTATGTACAAGAAATAGCCTGTGGGTAAAGCTTGTGGGTGAAGCAGACTCGTAGGCAGCTCAGTCCTCCCAGGGGTTGGGTGCTACTGCTGGTCTACTGGGTCAAGAAAATCAGCTTGTGCAGTGTACCTGACTGTCTTCCATTCCTCTCTGTCTGAATTTCTACCTGGAAGATAGCGAAATAGTCTTTAGAGGTGCTAATGATGTCATTATAAAAAAAACACACAAAAGACATCTCAGCATTTCAAGATAAATTCAAGCCAAGTGCACTGCCAACATGCCACACTCCATGGTTCCCCTTTGAAATAAATGGCTTTATGCACTTCAAAGAGGGCTTTGTTTCACTTGTTTAGCACAAGATGCAAATACCTTGTCAGACTGAGAAGAGAAAATGCACTTTGCACATGGGGAGCAGGAATACCCAAGCAGACACTCTAATGAGAATGATCTCAGGTTTGGGAGGCACAGCAGGTAGAGGAGGACTAGATTTCCTCTATCCATTCCATTTCTTCTATCTATTCGTCTATCTTATTCCATTTTTAATTAAAATTATTCTCAAAATTGAATCACCTTGCACTAAAGAACAGCAGAGGTATTTAGATATTTTCTGAAAGAACTTCCCTTGCACATATAAAGCCAGACTAGGAGAACTGAACACAGAAATGGGAGCATGGCCATGACACATTCTTCATAACCTGAGAGCTCAGATATTTTTATGTTTCTAGAAAAGACTAACACTTTTTTACACAACTGACACATGGGAGATGATCTTCTAATATTCTCTTGGTGAAGGGTGACGTGTTTCTTCCCTTTCCAAGTGTTCTTCCAGGAGAGGTAAGATTTTGGGGGCAGCATCTGCCCTGAACTTGGGACGAGCTACTCCAGCAGACAACTCGTGTCCATGCTGCTGAGAGGGTGCAGGCACTGCTCAGGCCCCTCACAGCAACCCTTGGCTACAAACACATCTCACATCTCCTGGCCCTCCCATCTCAACACAAGGTACAGCTGAGCACATTCAAATCTGTGCCAGAGAGAAAGTTATTTTGTCTGGCAAAAATTAACCATTACCTCAGAGCTCTACAATTAGCTTCAGCAGTGTTTCTGATCAGCTTGCTCATTAGGAATGCCTGCCCCTCATCAGGAATCACTCTATGAGCCAAGGTCTCAGCCTTGACCACATGGAATTGCAAATATAAAAGAGGTTTGATGCTGACCAGAGCAGGGAGAAGGGACAGGACAGGCCCTTTAAAGGACACAATATTCTGGNCTTTGATGCTGACCAGAGCAGGGATATTATCCTTTAAAGGACACAATATTCTGGAGGATGCTCTTTCCTGGGATCTCCTTTGGGGTGGATGGCTGAAAAGGGCATTGGAGGAAAACAAGACAAAATTCACCTTCTTCCTTACTTCTCACAGGTACTAAGAAGTTGTCTTCCTTTAAAAAGGAAAAAGATATTCCTGTTCTGACCCTGGACCTGTTTCAGCAGAGGTTGTCCAAGTTGGGAATCACAACAGAATCATACAGTAGTGTGACAATATGGCAGGATTTAGGGGAGTTACACAGAGGAGACCCTTGAGTAGGAGAGGCTTTTGAATAGCAGCTGATGAACCTAATGCAGGAAAGAAATAAAAAAATTGTACACATCTGAGCAGGATATCCATTAACAGAAAGAAAAGTTGGAGGTTGGCTTTTCAATTTACTTGCCAGTTCTGCAGGGCATGTAAGAGAGATCAAGATCAAGACACTTCACAAATGGAAGAAGTTACGCCATCCTGAAATTGATTTACTCCTGATCTGGCATCTGTTCCAACCACCTACTGCTGCCAGGGGTCCCTCCACCACAAGGCAGGTATTTGAAATTGTTATTAACTTTCCTGAGCAAAGCAGAGTAGCTTGCAGGATTCCAAAAATTTTAATCTGGGGCTGTCTGAAGAGAGACTGAAGGGGTTGAGGCCTTTCATCTTAAATTTAATAAGGCAGTGGCTGGGGTTGGCACTGCCTATCCTCTCTACTCTCCAGGTATTTCACTCCACACCTACAATTTGCCAGAGTTGTTCTACAGGCTTCACTTTTCCCAGGCACACAGGTGGTATAACTGAGAGGACAGAGAGAAAGAACTTGGTGTTGTTTTGGAAACACTCCCAGTCCAAACAGCAGTTTCATTCCCCAGCTGCCCTCCATATGATGTAATGGCCACTGAATCTGAGCTGCAACTGTGTCCAGAGCCTCTGGAGCACCACGCCTGGGCTGCCCTCACCTCACACGCACTCAGGCTCAGGAATGTTCCAAAAGCAACAACTTCCCTCCACCTGCTCAAACTTGGCACCCCTGTCACTTCTATCCCAAAACAGGACAGGGAAGCTCCAGAATTCCTCCCCAGACATTATCTGGCTCAGCACAGTGATGACAGAACTGACTAAAGCTCTATTATGAAATATGGAAACATTTCAAACCTCCTGTTCCAATGCACGCCTTAATGTGCGCATTATGGCTGCTGTAAGCAGTCTGATTATCCTAATAGAGTTCTTTATTTATTGGTTCATCCAAAAATAAAATTATGAAAATGGTTTTAAAAGAGAAAGATCTGTTTAATGTGTCTGTCTCTGCAGTCCTCTTCTCTGTACTGGAAGGAAGGGGTTGTGATTCTGGCACACTGCGGGAGGCTCAATAGCTGCACTTCAGTGCAGCTGCCAGAAAGGATATACTCAAGAACAAAACTAAACCTTAACATTTCACCACACTTCTTCCAGCCAAAAGCTTTCTGTATATAATCCTGTGTGGCAGGTAAATGCTGCAAGTCAAGTTCCTGAGTCTGTATCTGGTGACTTACAGAGAGCCCCTAGAAACTTCCATTTCCTATTCACAACATCCATACAGCATAACCTCAGAGGATAACCCACAGAGAAATGGGATCTAAACCCTGCTCGGTTAAAGTATCATTTGGCAGTTGATGTGAATGAAACATAGCTTTTTTTTTCTCTGTTTCTTTATATAAATTTTTAAGTCCTTGTAATGGATGCTGAAAGGTGCATCAGGTGCCAGCCTGCCAACTCAGGATCCACATTTGTCTCTTTGCCCACAGGGCAAGTAGCTTCTATGAACTATTTCTCAAATTTCACACCCTTAATTGCAATTCTAGACATAGTTGATCTTGCAATTGTTCTGTAGCACAATCAGCTTAGAGTGGAATGGCTGAGACCTCAAAGTTTATTTATAAATAACAGCAGATGCGAAATTTGCATCAGAATGGCAAGAGGTTGATGCTGCTGTTGCTCATTTACCCAAAGCCATGTCGAAAGGATTTATACAGCTGCCTAAAGACTTCTTCATTTTCTATTTCCTTCTACCTGTAAGCCAAGTCCTGGCCTAGAAAGTCAGAGATTCCCTCAAACAGGAGAGAGCACAGATAGGGTGACCTCAGGAATTCCAGGTTCCCAACTGGAACCTCCTGTCAGGAGGCTGAGGCCAGCTGCAGGCTCCTCAGGTGGATGCTCACTGCAGCAGTAGCTAATTTATGAATATTTGGCTCCCTGATGTGTATTCCTTGAATAAATAAGGTTGTGGCATGTGTCAGTGGGGGGAAGGGAAGGGAAAGGGAAAGGGAAAGGGAAAGGAAAGGAAAGGAAAGGAAAGGAAAGGAAAGGAAAGGAAAGGAAAGGAAAGGAAAGGAAAGGAAAGGAAAGGTTCCTACTGCATATTCTGAAAGATAACATGACCTTGAGGACAATTTATTTCAAGAGGAAAAGCACAGTGAGACTTCTCCCAGAGTGCTCAAAGAAGCAGCCCCTGCTCATTCCCCAAATATATTCAGGAGGGAGGCAAACACCTCTCAGTGCAATTCAAGGCTGCCTGAGTTTTCACCTGTAGATACGCAGATAAACTTCTATCATCGGCTCCCAGCCTTCTGTGGGCTGGAATGTCAGCAGCAGCTACAGTGATTTAGTGCAGCAGCTCCAAATGGATTAAATCAGAGTAATTTGAATTTTACCCAGGCTTGTCACATAAATCTCAGAAAACCACTGTCTTGCATAAAAACTTCCTCTCGACACTCCTGAGGAGTCATGACACAAACCAAAAATTTAGTTGAAAATGAGAAACAAAGATTTTCAGCATGGAAAACAGAGGCAGCACAAACAGCGTGCTGGGCTGAAAAATCTTACTTGCTTTATGGTAGCAATTTTTTTGTGTTTTATGAAGTATATTTTTCCCATTTTTTATATATTATCATGTATCTTACAGGACGTTTCTTTAAAAATGTTTAAATGTCAGTTTTAATTTGAGTGATTTCCAGTCAAATGGAATATTCTTCAAATATTCCACTCTTCAAAAACAATGTACTACATAAGAGTCTGGAATATTTTAGTGAGTATGATGCCACTAGAATGTTCCCTCTGTGCACAATCAAAGATCTTTTCTATTTAAGAACCTCCTTCTAAGAGTGGCATAGCAAAAAGAAATTTGCTACTGGCTTCAATGTCAGATTTTAGATTCTATCTTGAGTGATACAAATGATCTGTGATTCTATGGTCCCCAAAATTTAACTGTATCTTGCATTTATTTCAGCACTGCCTGTATAAGGATATTTGAATCAACTCAGTAAATTTGTTTAAAAACAAATTAAAATTTCTCAGAACAATAATGTATCTGATAAATGCACTTTTCTTCGTCTGTCCAGGATTTAGGCAGAGAGACAGATCTATCTACAAGTTGTTCCATGTTTCTAATGATGTTACAACACCCTCTGTGGATTGTATTTACTCTCTGCTCCACATGTAAATCTGCCATTTGCCTCACATGAGTCACATGTCATCATTCCTGATCCCAGTTCTCTGTAAGTTACTAGACATCAAAAGATTCCAGGTCCAAATGCTTCCTGAAAAGGCATTTTAGGTTCATTTTTGCAAGTGCTGAACATGGACTAAAGGCCTTTTTTTCCTGTAAAAACTTGCACTCACGAAAGGGCAGCAAAAACTTTGTAAGTCAAATACATCAAAGAAAACTTTTTTTTTTTTAACAGGTATCTAACTTTTTCCCCAGCAGCATTTACTCAACTTCCCTTTTTCATTTGTGAAAAATCTCAAAAAAAAACCCAAAAAATTCTTTTTGCTTAGTTAATTCTCCAATTCACTCACTGTTGCATTCAGACCTGGTCACTGCTGCAGCTGCTGCCTTTGAGGAATGAGTGAGAGCATTCTAGGATTCACTTCTTCTGACCTTTCCATCAGAAACAGCCAGGGCAGAAGCTCCTCATAGCAACCCCATGCTTCTGTCTGCTCTGTCACAAGCTGAGCAGTGACTGATGCCAAGATCCTCACAAAAACCACCTCACCCTGACCCTCTGCAGACCCTACAACAGCCACAGGAACGGCCCAAGCCACAAACCCATTCCTGATTCCGTGCTCTCCCTAGGCAGGAGCTCTTCTTGGACACGGGACAAGGTTTGACTCAGCACAGCCTGCCAGGGATTGCTGCAACCATTCTGCCACACTCAGGCAGGCTGGACCCACCCACCTCAGTCTGGGGTTTTCTTCTGAATCCTACTGTACATCCCAAAAGGGCCAGAAGGAGTTAACAACAGCTCACAGCACAGCTTAGCCAGTCTCAGCACCAATCAGGCTGCTAAATGCAGTGGCTTTTTTTTCAGTGAGATCAACTGGGGAGAAGAAACTCAGGCACAGACTTGACTTAATTTCATGGTGAGGGCAAGTCCTCAGCAAAATGATGCCCAGGTGCAGGTATTTCCCTCATGTCACCCCTTCCAGGGGGCTGTTCAGAGGCTCCCTGCACTTAGACTGACTTCAGAGGGTCAGCAAAGCAGTGAGCACACATCAGGTGTTTGCTTACAGTGCACTGGAATAATCATTGTACTCTCTTTTCTTTGTTTTTTGAGGTGGATATGGCAGTACCTGGAGGAGATACTCATCTGTCTACCCAACAATCAGAAATACCTTCTAAAATACGTCTGAAATTAATCCATTGTGAAAGTGAGAAGGGAAAACATAAATACTCTCATTAATTCATATGTACATACACCAAACTTTACATAACATATGGAGTAGTTGGAAAGATGCCTGCAGGTCTAATTGCATTTCTGTGTGAAGAGCATTTACACTCTCTCATCTCTGCTTTCTCCATTCATTTTAGTAATTACATGTAGAGAAGCAGCCAACACACTTATAATTAAAACCAGCAGTGAAGGATTTTTAGGTGTTTTAATACAAGAGAATCGACATAGAAAGCAAGCTGAGTTAGGAGTGGATTAATACAGGTGTATAAAATAATGCAAGCCCCAAGAAGAGCCTGTGCTAGAGTGCCCACAAGGTGCTCATGAAGACACAGATGTGTGCAGGCAAGGGCAATCAAAGTCCAGACCTCTCCTCATTCAGTGTTTGCTAAAAGATATTTGATCACAAGACCTGGAACTGTGTTCTGCTGTGTTCTCTTGTTTGTGACCACCAAACTCAGGAATTAGAACAGTTGCTTAATACAATCTATGGTGCTTCATTTTTCATCCGTTTCATTTGGTATTTTATTGGCAAAGGCTGTAACAGTTATTTCAGTTTGGTGGGTGGAGTTCCTATGAAACTCCAGATCTTTTCCTTTAGATGATGAATATTCATGACTCAAGCAATCTGAACCAGGCAGAATTTGTGGCCCTTTCTTTCCTTTCCTTACTACCCAAGCTGTGCACAATGTTCTATATAATGTGCAAATGATATTCTCACAGAATATTCTGAGTTCCCTTTCATTTTAAAATTAAAACTGGACAATATCTAAGGTTAGTCTGGGTGGTGCTGAACTGAACTAAAGGGCAGCAGGCTTGCAGCCCAAGTACCAGCAACTCACACGAGATTAGTCTGATGGCAGAAAGTGGGAACAGTAATTGAGTAGTCAAATCTTGCCCTGAGAGCTTTCACCTCAGTGTAGTTCAGAAACAAACTTTTATAAATGTGTTTTCTCAGGCAATTTACAATAAAAACCCAAATCAAACCAAGTTGTAGTTCTAAGCTTTTTGTATGACCATCTAAGCAGCTTTGCATCTTCCTGCAAACTAAACAGACAGGGAAAGACCTAAATCCCATTAATAATCAGTATTCTTTTAGCAAGAACAGAAGCATTCATTTCAGAAGAGACACACTTGACCAATACATGACCAAGACCATGGTGAGACATTAAGATTAGGGTTTCTCTCTCATTATTCTACTCTGATTTGTTTGGTAGTAAGTGAAACTCAACACCCCAAGTTGAGTCTGTTTCACCTGTGACAGTAATTGCTGAGCAATCTCTCCCTGTCCTTATCTCAACCCACGAGCTCTTCATTATGTTGTTGTAATGATTTCACCAGAATTGTCTCTCCCCTACCCAGCTGAGGAGGGGAGGGATGGAGTGGCTTTGATGGGCGCTTGGCCTCCAACCAGGTACAATCCATCACGATACTTGGCAATTTTATGAAAAAAAAAACCAAAACAAACCCAAAATCCAACTGACCAACCCAAAAAAAAAAAAAAAAAAAAAAAAAAAAAAAAAAAGAGAAAGAGAAGGAGAGAGAGAGACAGAGAAAATAGAGCAAAAAAATGAAGAGCTGTGATTCCTTGCTTTGGTGCAAGGTGAAAAAGAAGTGCCCCATGGCCCTGAGTGCAGTCTGAGGCACGGTGCTGCCGACTGCTTTGCTCACATGCAGCCACACACGTAGGGGCAGGCAGCAGCAGCAGCAGCATTTTCCAGACTCATTCAGAGTCCCCTGTGCCAGCAGCAGCTCTCAGCAGATTCCCAGATAACCATGGAAAACCAGCTTTCAACCCAGCAGCAATCAGCCATCCCAGCACAGCTGCCTGCTCAGAGCGGCCCTACACTCTCCTGGTCAAGGTGTCAGCTCTGTCACCCCATCCTGGCAGCCAAAATCAGGGGACAGTGGCCCTGGCCTGGCCAGGGGTGGCCACAGACTGGGCCAGAGAGGAGGAATGGGAAAGAGAGTAGGGAAAGGGAAAGGGAAAGGGAAAGGGAAAAGGAAAAGGAAAAGGAAAAGGAAAAGGAAAAGGAAAAGGAAAAGGTCCTCAGTGGGAGCTGAGCCTCCTGGCTGGCTTGCCCTGGAGCAGCTGCCATCAGGCACCAGCCCTCAGCTGTGGGCTTGGAGAGCTGAAGTCCCTGGAGGAAGGGGTGCTGGGCACAGTGTATGTGGGCCCCAGTCCCCCACAGCTCCCAGGCCTTAGAAACTCGAGCTCACAACCTGTGAGCTTAACTAGCAGCCTAGGGAAACAAGGTAAAATGGAGAGCTTCTAACTCTTTTCAAGGTTATTTAAGCAATAAGTACCCAATACCAAGGTGACACCGACACTATTTATGTTTCTGGCCCAATAATGACCACACAAGGCCTGCAATGTGGGCCTTTTTCACCCAATTACAGAAAACCACACAAACCCATGAAGGGGAAGGAAAAAGAAGGCAAAGAGGAAGAAGAAAGACAACACCCCAAATCCTCCATCTTGACTCATATCTATTACTACACACTAAAACCCCAAATTCTAAGTTTCTGGGATTCCAACATATTGCTGTAAAAAGAGAAGTCATGTAGGAGTAGAGGACAGAGAGGAGCTCTGCCCAAGGCAGCATGGAAATAAGCACCAGCAGGTCTCTCTTACGAGTTTTCCAGTGCACCCTCCCCCTCCCAGGAGACACATCAAAGGCAGATGAGGAGATCAGTCCACAGCAGCGAGCCTGCTGGAGCCCGCTTGCTCAGCACAGCAAAATTAATTAAGAGGGTGGGAGAAAGAGCCAATACGAGTCTGATTCTGTCAGGGAGCATGGCACTGACAAACGGGGAATGCTAATTCAGGAGTTTCTTCGTTTCTTTCACACCTGCCAAAGAGGGAAACAGGAGCATGATTCAGATTTGGAAGGTAGTAGATTTGGATATCCCCAGCATGTCACGATACCACATCTACCACGGCTTCCTGGAAGCCTCCAAAAACTAACTCAGAAGAGCCTCAGCCCCTGTGATACACACTTAGAAGAAAGCACATGTTTTGGTTACTGCTGTTTCAGAGAACAGAGCAGAGGTGAGGCCTCACACAGAACAGGGGAAGCCACAAACAGGGACCTCTTGCCCTGCTATCACTGAGCATCTTACCAGAACGAGATAGGCAGAGCCAACAAACAATTCAGGAGAAATTAATTCAATTGTACTTGACATAATAAGCACTAAGACATTAATACTACTTTTCTATCCACTGAACACTACAGGATTGGAGACGTGACACCCAAAGTAGCAGGAAGACAAAAATATGAAATGGAAAAATCTTAAAATGCAGGATTTCCAGGTGCTGTAGTGGGGAGTCCCTGGAAATGGTCATAAATTAATTAGATTAAAGATGTACAGCCCTCACTCCAGGGGTATTGTCACCCTACTATTTTTTCTTGCTCATAATTCAAACAGGAGATGAAGCATCTGAGCCCAATCTGGGACTAATAATTTAAAAATAAAAGATAAATACGTTGAAGTTTCATAAATAGAAGGAAGAACATGACATTATAAATAAGTTTTATTATCTGTGTTATTGTAAAGTTTATCTGTTCAAGCTCCTGCCTTTTGCAGATTGCTCCCATTCGTTACGTATTCAGGTGCATTAAAAATCCTTTGGAAAAGGGACTTTCTTTCTGCAAGAAGAACCCCTGAACCACAGTTTATGGAGTGTTCTGCAGCCCTGAGGCTCAGCTCCACTGAGTCAATTGCCTGTGAATATTTAGAAAACAACCATTACTCTGCATCTACTCTGAGTGGGGTTTTTGGACCACACGAGAGGTGCATTAATCTTTATGTTCCCTTCTTTTTTCCTGATCATGGATAGTCCAATCATAGCTCTCAAAACTACACCATACAGTTTGAGGAGCTCCACAATACCTTTTTAACTTATGTCCAGAGATGTGTATGAGTGATATTCCAACAGCTGGCAGGTCTGGACCACCTGCACAGAAGCGCAGAGATTTAGCCCAATAAACTGATCCACTAGTGCAGAATTTTCTAGGGGCAGGTGAATGACTATCAGGCTACATCTGCCCTGTAGTTAAGCAAAGTAGTGCCTGTTTCATCTAGAGTATAAAAGGTGCTTTGTTCAAGTCATATAGAATCACGTATCAGCAATGTACATTAATAACTGATAACATAAATATCCAATGCGTTTAATATTATCAAACTAATTATGTGTTGGTTTGCCAGGAATAAAGGTGAGCTTTAAAAATCCGAGATGACACGATTACCACTGAGTGAGACATTCTCACTCATCCTGAAAGCAGAGGTGACTGAGACAAGTCACCAGGCTGGAAGCCAACCTTCTTTCATGCACTGAATTTGTGCTGAAAATTCTAATGAACCCATCTTGACAAGCTAAAGCAGTGCTGCTCTGGCCAGAGGTCTCCAGCTCACTCTGAGGTAGATGTGAAAGTATTAACTTGTTGAAGGGTCACTCAAAGCACATAGTATACATTCCTTCTAAAGCAAGCATTGCAAAAAAAGTTGACTGACATAAAAATTTTGCAGTCCAGATGCAAAAGAAAAATAAAATTTACTTGCCACCCTTACTATAGTGGTACTGAAGAAAGAGTTTATTCAACACAGGTACCTGCCCCACTCAGGCAGAGAAGTTCTTCTCTGAGCCTGAAACACTGCCTGTACCAACCTCTGTGAGAGAGCTGGTGTTAAATGGGGTCAGAGCTGCATTTGCTCTGGGGAGAAGAAAGGCTCACTTTGAAGACAGGCTGGTTACCCTGTTTTTCTTCCTACACCACAGCTTTCAAATTGCAGCTAGAACTTGAAGGGAGTTGTTCCCACAAGCTCTCCAGCCCAAAGTCTCCACCCAAGAGGCTTGAGTAAATAGCAGAAGCTCTGGATATGAATCAGATGGAAAAGATTCGTCCCTCTCTGCTAGGTCTGAGTTCAAAGGCATCCATGGCTGAAAAGCTAAATCAAGATCACTATCTGTGTGTGAGGGCAGGATGGAGCGTTCAGCACCAGTGAACTGCTCACCCTTCCATGCTCAGGTGTTGTGCAGCAAGTTGTATGTACCATTCTACATAACACTGAGAGAGAGAGGTGGGGAACTGTGGTTCTTTTGGGAGACTTTCTTTCCTCTGTTTCCTGTCTGTTGTCCAATTCCCCTAGCTGAAAATCTTGCACCTGATCTCTCAACATCAGTACTCAGCCAGAGGAGGACTGAGGAAGACTGCAGATGATGAAGAGTGTATGACAGAGCAGAGTACTCAGCCTCAGGTCCATGGCAGGCCTCCTTCTCCCTGTTTGTACCAAGGCACAGAGCAACCTCTCACCAGGAGCAGTGTGCATGGTCCATTCCTGCTGTGCACACATCAGACCTGAGCTCTGTCTCGTGACATTTTGCTCCAACCCACAGGTGACATCCGTGCAGCTGCTGTGCCCCGAGCAGGCACAGCCCGTGCTGCAAACACAGCTTGCTGCTTTACACCTGTGGAAAGCAGATCATGCCATCACCAGCTTATGAAGAAATGGCCACAAATGAGAAATGCAAAGGATGCACAAGGGCAAGGGTGTGTCCCTAGACCATGGAGTGTCTCAGTGTCAGTGAGTGGCTGAGAGCACAGGTGTCTCTGCAGACCTACAGAGCAGTGACACATTTCTTCATGTGTGACATTTGTGCAGGTCACAGCACCGTGTCTGTGTTCCCTTGTGTGTGCAGGCATATCCTGACTCCTCAGCAGCACAGGTACCCCACTGGTGAGCTGATGCTGGAGTACAGCTGGAGCCCACAGCTAGGGTGTGCCTGTACCTCCCTCTGTGAAGTTGTCTGGTTTATTATCTGTAAAACAGAACACCTGGGAAGATGAGCCAAATAGTATTAGATACAATCAGATACTTTCTGTCTTCAGGTGCCACCCATGTGCACACCTTCCCTACCAGCTGTGGAGTGAACCTGCTAACAATTCTATTAATAACGAGCAGTGTAAGTAGGTGAACTGGATGAACTTGTGTGAAAGCAAAACCCCAGAGGTAGATTGGTTGCTCTGTTCAAAGCAAACAGATAACTATCCCAGGCTTCAGGCAACTCTCCCCCTTTCCCACCTCCTCGTTTGGGGCATCTCCAGACATGTCCAGGATGGTGCAGCCTGTCAAACAGACATTTCATTGGCCAGGCATAAATTTAAAAAAGGGATCACAAAGCCACCAATGACCCTGCGAAATGCCAAGTGCCAGGACTTCCTCTGAGGACTCTCTTGTATTCATCTCTGTGTGTCACTGTTGGTACACGAAAGTAGAACTCTTTGTTCCTCAGAGTTGTGTCCTCAGCTGTCTGAAGTCCCAAGCTGCCTGCAGTGCTGTTGGAACCCTTGAGCGTTTAATCCTGACTCTGGCAAAAAGAAGATAAAATGCAACACAGTCCCACTGCCAGCTGCCTGTGAAATCACAAGGCAGGGACTGGCTGAGCACAAAGCAGCAAATGCCTGCAGCTCACAGGCAGAGCTCAGCTCTGACCACAGGAGAGCACCACGGGCACCCCTTGCCAGGTGTCTGCTGATCCCTGGAGCCCTTTCACTCCTGATGCAACTCCTGAGTTCTGTGTCAGTGCAGGGAAGAGCGAGGGACAGACTGTGGATTGCAGGACTGGAAGTCAGTGACTCTTCCATCAGCTGAAAGTCTGAGCAATGGAGATGGGAGGCTCTTGGACACATGCTTTTGTACCCTTGACAATAACAAAAATCTGATGCTTTGAGGGTTATGATTGTCAAGGGGTCACAGCTCAGGACCAGTGTGATGAGTAGGGCACTTGCAGAGAGGAAGAAAGACTTGGCATAGGACCACGAGGACTGAGGAAGGACAGTCTCCTCAGCAAGATTTTGGATACCTTGAGCTACCAGTGTGAAGTGCATGCTCTTCTCTTGCCTCTCCTCCCCTGTTCAGATTTAAGAACAGTATGCAGAGGTACAGGCAGGGCTGGCATTATGCCTCAAATGAAACAGTTCAATTCCCTGTTTTGGGGGGTTGTAAAATAACTTTGAGGTGTTATATACTCATACTTGCAGTAGGATCTCTGGAATATAAAAACCTCTTTCCTTCTAATTTACTGATTTTTCAGAATGCAGATGGATTCAGGCCAAAAAGGATGTCCCACAAGTCCAGCTGGGTTCTCAGAGGGGCTTTTTAATTTTGTGTAGTTCTCTATGTGAAATAAAAGTGTTCATTTCAGATTAGCATGCATATGGCAGTCTTTTAGATTCTGGAGTTTTCTGCCTGTCATTATGGGTAAAAATTTCAACAGCTTTTAAAACAGCTTCAAGTAGAATTTTGCCATCAACAGCAAGGATTTTTGGAAGCATCTGTGTAAGGTAAAGGTTTAATTCCTGTTGCCATTCAGAGGGGCTTCAGGTGCTCTGCCACTTACCTGGCTTTTCAGCACCATTCCAAAATCATGGAAAAGAAGTAATGAAAAATCTTAAAACAATACAATAAATATTGCTGCTGTTTACTACATAAATTGGAAGCAGCCAGAGAGAAGAGTGCAAAAATCACAGGAATGTAGATTAAAAATCAGTTCCTTTGCATTGCAAACTCTCAGAGAACAAAGAAAATGAAGGTAAAACCAGAGGTGTAATTCCTCTGAGAAAAAAAAGGAAAGGTTAAGGAACCATGAAGAATATTTCTATACTACTGAGTGCATCAGGACAGGAAGGCAGGCAGAACCAGCATAAAGACTTGCCAAAGAATTCCTTAATACTCCAGTAAAGCAAACTGTAATTTGATTTCTGCCTTGAGCACACAGTCCCTATCCTTACCTAACAGTGCTTTCACCTGGTGAGATGTTTGTGTTGCTGCAAGGAGGTTGAGCTTGCACAGGGAGGTGTCAGCAAGGCTGACCAGCCTCAGCCCTCACACACCCCTCACGGTGGTACAGCTGGCAGCAGCACTCACACTGATTTTTCCACCCACACCAAACCCATCAAATCAGTATCTCTTCTCAGTACAGGGTTTGGATTTCCCCCTTATGTTAGGAAATGATAGCTCTGGGCTCCATTGTCAGTGTTGTTCTGATTGCACCATCACATCACCACTCAGTGCTCTTATGCTAAATGGTGCCATGTTGCTGTCCTGTGTTTGTCAGTGTTCAGGAAAAATAATTCCTTGTTTCTGTGCACCAAAAAACAAGTGGAAGGCTTGTGAGAGTCTTCCTTTGTCTGAGGATATGATTCACGGATGGCATCTTTTATAAACACATCATGTCCTCCACCTAAAGGTGCTATGTGCTCCAAAAGAGCCAAATATATTAGCATTCTTTAACCATAACTTTTGAAGTCGACATTTGACTACTTTTGCATTTCTTCTAGGTTGTAGTTAGACAACTCCTAATTCTATGGGGAAAGCAAAGACTATAAAATGCCAGAGCTTCACTCTGCTGAAATAACATTAGTGAAATATCAAGTCCTTTATGATGTCATGAGGGATTCCTTAATATGACTATAGCCTCCTAATGACATCATAAAAAACAACTGCAACATCAGAAAACAGCCAAGGGTCATCAATCAGCCCATCCTCTCTCCTACTCACCAGAGGCAGCAGCCCAGCTTGCTCCTATCTGCTTTTTATGAGCAGTGCTGTCCTCTGAATAGCACACAGAGAAGAGACTAATAATCATACAAATATCAGGGAGAGCGGTCAATCATCACCTGAAATGTTCAGTACACCTGAGGGAAATTCGGGTGCTGCAGCCTGAAGAGTCTGCAAGTTTAGCACATAGAAGAGACAGCATTACTGCCTTAGAGGTGACCTGGCATTCTCTGGGCAACACAAGTTGGCAGTTCAGACTTTCTTAAAATGTGGGGGCAATGGGGCTGAAAAATGAATTCTGTGGTTGCTCTCTTTATCCTCCAGCTGTCAGCAAAAGCTTTTTCCACATTGCCCAGAGAGCCACCTGCATGTCCCATAGTACAACAACCACACTGAAAGAGTTTGCATCTTCCACTTGAAATGGTGATGGTCCAAAGGAGATACAGTGACAGCCAGATCCTCTGGTGAGAAGGGAAACAGCCTCCTCCACTTTTGAAAACACAATGCCTCAGAGTTAGAGGCTCATTGTACTCTCTTAGGAACACCTGGAAATTTTCCAGGGTTGGGGACAACCCAAGGAATTTTCCAGACTGTCATTAAAACCCCCATGTAATGAGACAGATACTGTGGTTTTGAGGGTCTTGGAGGGTGTTTAAAATGGAGCTTCTGGCAGCCTGACCAAAGAAGGGGGTTTTTGTCAGGTAGGAAGGGGAAAGATCTGGTTCCTTACCTTGTTCCTCACAATTTTATTCGGTGAACTCCTGAGTGGGCAGGCTGTTGTCAGGGTACTTCACAGTGGGCTGTAGGAAATCCCCACCTTTTGAGGTGTTGGGAAGGGGAATTTGTCACAGCTCTAAAATTAACTGAACCTGGAGATTTTAATCCTGGCTTAACAGTGAGTGTGCCCTTGAGCTCTCCATGACTCTGACCCCTTTCAAGGGCTCATGGTCTAGAGCCATCTCCAGTTTTGTGTTTCACCTGCTCCCCTCTCTGAGCAGCTGCAGGGAGAATTCTTGTTTCCACAGATGATTTCTGATATGAAAGTTGTGTTTTGACTTTACTTCAGGGTTCCAGCCACCCTATGGAGAAGCACACAACACCCTTCTCCCCTCCTTTCCACAGCCTGCAATTGATGCAGAAAGGATCTCAGGGTCAAACAACAGGGCAACAGCTCAAAAACTGGCCACTCTGGGCCAGGGGAACTATATTGATAGTAATGAAAATTGCCCCATTCCTGGGCAAGGGAGCAGCTGCCCAACTGCCTTTTCCTGGGCTGAGAAGTCTCTGTTGCTCTTGGGAGGTTTGCATCACCTTCCTTGCTCCTTGCAGGGCTCTCTTGGCTACAATCTGCTGAGTCCCTGTCCATGTCAAATCCTTATCCCTGATGAGTGCTGGGCCAGTCTTTTCTGTGTCCAGTTAGCTAATAGATGTTAGACCACCCTCCCCTTTGGTTTGTTTCATAACATGAGGTTAAGCCAATTTGTGTATTTTTTTAAACCCTGTTGAGGAGGTTGGAGGGAGCAAGTCTCTGGCACGGGTGTGCAGAATGTGACAATGGCAGTGGCAGGGATTTGGCTAGTGAATACTCCCACCCTCACCAGCACGGCAATTCCTGAAAATAGCAAGTTCAAATCTTGCCTTTTGAAGTTGGCATTTGACTACGTTTGCATTTCTTCTGGGTTGTAGTTAGACAACTCCTAATTCCATGGAGAAAGCAAAGACTATAAAATGCCAGAGCTTCATTCTGCTGAAATAAGATTAGTGAAATATCAAGTCCTTTATGATGCCATGAGGGCTTCCTTAATATGACTATGGCCTCCTGAGGCTAACCTAAGGACAGCTGCAGTGACTCCCAACCATGCCCTGCCCAGGATGTCCCATGTGGCATTTTGGTACACAAAAATAAAACTGTTTGTTCATTTGCACAGTGGCAGCAGTCACACTGTGTTCCTGTTCCCAGCCCAAGCCACCACTCTGGTCAGAAAATCCCCAGCCTGTGTCCCAGGAGCAAATGGTCTCAGTGCAGCCACTGATCATGGGCCAAGCACTGATCAGCCAAGCCCGAGGGACCAGCTGATCCCTGACTACCCCTCTTCTCACTTTTTTTTTTCATGCCTTACTGTTTTCATCCTTATAGTTCCAGTCTTGTAGGACCAACCTCCATCCCATGAAGCCTGATGAGGCCAAACACTTCCAGAGCTGCTGCTGCACAGATTGCCTTCCCCAGGGTTTCTTTCAGTTTCTCTTTCTTTTGTTCCAAGTAGCAGTCCTGTGCTGAATGCTGCTGTCAGACAGTTCATTAATTTAAGGGCACCAGAGCTCAAGCAGATCATTTACAAGTCAGCATGAAGTACAGAGGAAAGGAGGAGACAGTGCTGCTGGCATCTTTGATAAGCAAGATATTCAATAATTTTAATCTCAATGTAACTCTGCTGTTTCCAGATTATATAATCCCACTCTTGAAAGAGGGTTATTTGAGCAGACTGTCACATTAAATAGACACATTTGCCGCCTATGTTAATTGCAGTGGAAAGCTGTTAAGCAAATAAGCTTGTTTCGTCAAAACGTTATTCTTTTAGCAGGTCTGTTCCTTTCATGGATCTCCAATTCACAAGCCATGCTCTTCTAGAGAATGCACATTTCAGTTTAAGGCAAAGAAATGTGTTCACTGAACTGATCAATTTTTTTATCACGCTGACTTTTGTTCAAATTCTAAGGCGTGCTGTGCCACAGAAGTAAATTCTTTTGAACAGGTTTATTTCTACTGTAGGATATCAATAGGAAGGTTTGAGTCTATATGTAGAGAAGGGCTAACAGTGTATTTTCTTAATAGATATTAGCATTAATAAATCCTGCAATGTACTGCCTGACACACCACACTAGTACTACCCATTTACTAAGTTGTCTTTATCACTTCAGGTAAAAAAGCAACTGTGTACCACCCAAGCACAGATCGTATTTATTGTTACTATTTCTTCTGCAATAAAGTCCCCTTAAATGCACGTTACTTTTGAATAAAATCTAGAGGGTTGACCACATATTTCTGAATCACTGAAAATGGGAATATATATTATGTGCTGCTCCTAAACTCACACATTTTAATTTCTTTAGTCAAGGAGCATGAAAAGGAGGAGCAGCCTATGCAGTAGGATCACACATAATCTTCTGACAATCACTTAGTCTGCATCTTTCTGCTGTGAAATCCATAACAGCTGGTTTGCTTTGCATGCAAGGTGGGAGCATCAGTGGAAAATAGAGAGAAGATCAGAAATGGTTCTGAAGTGGTCATTGGTCTCTCTTCTTCCAGAGAGGCAAAGGATATCAGCTTTGCACATACAAAGCAAAACACTAATTCATGTTTCCAAGCCAAGAGACATTGTGGGGTAGCTGGTGGCAATTTTCAAAGGGAAAAGGAAGTCCTCCTATCAACCTCTGATTTTTGAAGAGACAAATCTGATCTTCCTAAGCCAAAACTTACATGTTCAAACTCATGCCCAAATTTTAAAAATAAATAAGAAATGTGACCAAACGCACGTGCCCTAGGATTCTCCATGGGTTCAGAAAAAATTCGGAGGTGTGTGTAAGCAAAACACACATCCAGACACGTAAGAATTCACGTGGCATTCTTAGCTGTAACAGCTGCCAAAGCACCCTCAACCCACACTCACCAAAGTGTTGTTCCACCTGTCTCCTCAGCAAACCTCTCTCAGCTCTGTTTTTTGGTAAACTGATGCACCCATGTAATTTCATTTGCTTATCAGGATCTCAGTTGCACTCGTGCAGTGCTGTCAACCATACCCTGAAGGCACAGGAGTGCTTGAGGTATTCCTGCAATTGCAATTTACAGGAAAAAAAAAATTACTGATGATGCATAAAATCTCAAATGTAATTCAGTTTCTCCAAGAGTAGCCAGGAAGACCATTTCAACAACAGTAACCATTCCACTAATGTCAGCAGCCCTCACTCTCATGGAGAAGAAGAGCTAAGTGAGGCCAGGTCAAATTCACATGATTATTTTTCAGAGCAGAAACACATTTAAAAAAAGCATGTGCAAGCAGTTATAATTTCTCCTTTTGACCATTTCCCTGTATTAACAATGTGCATTTCCACTTCATGTAAAAGTCAAGATAAACTGAATATAAAGAAACTACCCAAAGCAATCTCCTTTCACTAGCAATCTGCAGGAAAATGTTTTCTTTAAGTGCCTTTAAATGAACCACATTGAGAAAATAAAGAACATTATCATCTACAAAAGCTGTGTGCCTGCTAGCCATACACTGCTTGAGTACAGTATTCATAAAAGGCAAGCATAAAACCCCCTAAACAGCTTTAGGGAGTGCTGGAGCCAAGGCAGAGAGAAGAAAAATGGGCTGAACTTGCAGGTGAGGAGGACAGAGAGACTCAGGAAGATAGATGAGCTTCAAAACTCAGCATCTGAACAGGACAGCAGTGTGTGGGTGACCTGTGTGACATCAGACAAGGCATGAAGTGAGCCAAGACTCAGCTCTGTTAAGTGAGTCTCTCTGTGGCTGATCTTACCTTTGTTAAAAGCCTTCTTATATAAAATCTGACAGCCTAAATGGTTAATTCCACTGGCATGTCATGAGAAAGGCTGGGAGATTGTTACCCATCCTGAGCACTACCTGCCTCGGGCTACAGAGCTTCATCTCCTCACAGCTCCAGGTCTGGCCTTTCCATTACAGTCATGGATTAGGTTATGCTCCCTTGCAGTATAACCCTAAACAATCTGCAAAGCTGGTCATGCCTTGACTGTGGGGTTAAACTAAATGCATGTGGAGGGCGCTTCCAATCTGAATTATCCTGTTTTTCTGTGATTCCAAGGTGGCTGAACACAGATCTTCCAGAAAAAGGGATGGACCAATTTGTCATGCTAGGCTGTTCCTTGCTCAAGGAGGAGTTTCCTCCTGAACTAAGCTAGTTATCAACTTATATTGATAAGTTATATTATCAGCTTATCATCAATTTATATTGATAATAAGTGCTCAGATAATGTATTTATTACAGGTTGGAAAGGACTCATTACAACTTCATCAGTGGAAGGAAACTGGGAAGAATCTGAACACTAATCAATCATCTAAAACCCCACTAACAATACTACAGTTTACCAGAGTTTATCAGAAGAGATATCTGAAAGAACAAAATAATGTGAATAAGGGATAACATATCTCCAGATGAGGAAAAAATTCACAATGCTAAAACATGGAAGAGTATCAGAATTCCTGGTGAGAAATACATTTTTATTTATAAGAATAATATGTTGCAAAACCTTCTGTATTCTTCAGAACTTGTTTCCAGAGCAGCATGTGAGGCTCAGGATCATTAAAAGTTTCTGCCAGCACTGGAACATCTCCTATTGAGGCACAAAATATAAATTGGTCTGTGACAGGAGGAGAGGCAGCAGGGAGTGAAAGAGACTGCTGGGTGTTTGAGGCTCATAGGTCCTGCAGCCTTCCTCTGCTCTTGATGTGCACCAACTTCCTAAGATTTTTTTTTTCCCTATGACTTCTCGTTAGGTTAAGCTGTTATTTGAGTTCAGAATTAAAGAAGGAAAACTGAATGGCAAAACCACAAAATATTTTATGTTCTTGTGCACACACGGGAGTGCAGAGGGTGCCAAGTCCTTTCATGCCCCAGGTAAGCAGAACTGAGGCTGGACTGTGACTTTCTTCTAAGATCCCACTTGCACAAGCCCTGCCAGCTGCTTCTGCTCTACCTACAAGTAAAAGGCACATTTTCTTCCACAACAGGAAAGATCAGAGAAACACAGCTGTATATGGTTAGCCAGGCTTTAAGGTCTATGTGTTAGACNGCACATTGCTCCTCCACAGCAGGAAAGATCAGAGAAACACAGCTGTATATGGTTAGCCAGGCTTTAAGGTCTATGTGTTAGACAAATATGTATTTTGGGGATTTTTTTTCTCTCTGCTGCCACAAAAGATTATTGCTGATGGCTCTATATGAGATATTATAGCACGTGTGAGGACACCACATGAAATTGTGATGCAATATGATGCTATGATGGCAATAAAAGGAACTCTTTTCTTTTCTTTCTTTTTTGATGGAACCTATTACACAGGATTTCTAGCCATGTCCAAAAATATTGGCAGTTTTAGGTTTTCCTACTGCTCAAACTAGTAGAAATCCAGCCAAACTAAAGAAATCAATGTGACAAGCAATTGTCAAAGACTGTTCTGAGAGGGACATTTACATGGTTCTTGTAATGGATATTCATACACCCAAACCCCTTGGCTTGGCTTCTATGGTAGGTGAAAAAATAGGATCTGATCAGTGCTGCCTTCCTTGCTTTTCACTAAGTCAGATCCTCATGTGACTGAATTATAGGATCAAGGTAACACTCCCTACTACTCTGTTGAGAATGTCTTCTCCTTGGGAGAACTTCCACTAGAAAGAGAAATGTGTATTGTGGGTCAAGAAAACCTCTGTCTGCATGAGCAATGTTCTGTGTTCAGCTCACAGAACCATTCTCTGTAGTCTTGAGTAAGTCACTTCTCACCAAGAGTTCCTCCTTTCCCACTCTGCTCACTTTGTCAAGCTCTCACTCTGGGTAAATAGAGCACCCACTTGACTTCACCTCAAGGCATTACTGTAATTTCTTGTCTTCTATTAAAAATGGTTTGCTTTGGTAGGGGGTACTCTCAGGGGTGCCCACTGGCTCTGATGTTTTCTGCAAAACCAAAATATCTTCATGTGAAACTTACTTTCAATGTGGAGGAGTCAGGCAGAATTGAAGGCACAGCCAGAATCCCCAAAGATGAAGACATTGTCTGCAATAAATCCATCTCTGGTTTATACGGTTTTTCTGTAGTATCAGTGTTGAAATAAATATTAATAACAATTAATAGTGCTTAGGCATGGGAAGCTAACTGTGGCCTGCCTCTGGCTGTGGGAAATGAGTGTTGCAAATTTGCCCACAGGAGCTGTAGCTGTGTAAAACTTCCATAATCACCACACACATTTATTGACAACACAGTAATGCAGCAGCAACCTCATCCCTGTTCCATATTGGTAACTGTGGTCCCAGGTTTGCAAGTTGATTTATCTTCATGCATTTTGTGTGTTTAAAAGGTGGCAAACACTCTGGTGTAAAAGCTCTCTGTTAAATGTATTGGTTTACATCAAACAAAAACCTCTGAATTCATGCCAAATATAAAGTCGAAATTTTTAATGGAGATATTAATAATTTGTGCATACAAGTAAAAGCTGAGGACATTTGCCTTTTGTTGGTGTCAGCAATCAGCATTCACTATATGTACATGGCAAAGCCCTGATAAGCTTTTATTTGATTATTAGCGTATCGAGATGGAATACAGGCATCTTTTTCAAAGGAGTATATAAAATTGTTGATACTGTCTGCCCTTTCCTCCCTATAAACATTTGTCAATTCACTCACCGTCTGCTGCTCTGTGTATACACATGCCCAAGCTAATGTTAGCTGAGGTTGCAATATAGCTATGTTAAATAATTTTATCTGATTTGCTGGGTGATGGTATTTCTAATGGAAAACAACATGGTAATTTCAGAATGTTACTGATTAGATGAAAATGATATTGCATCAAAGTTACTTCCTTAATTTATGCTGAAAAAAACAAGAAGGATTTCTCTATTAAGATGCTTAATTAAAATCTATCTCTCTCCATACAAAATCCTTACTCCAGGTCCTGTATGTGATGTCTGAAAAGAACAAAGACTGATTAGCATCTTTTACACTCTGCTTTTCTTTTTGTCACATTCCAGCCAATTCTAGTCAGGTTTAGAAGGTCTGAGGGAAAGGGCAAACCTGGCACCTTTACAAGGAAGAAGACCCAGCAGTGGGGCCTCTTTAACTTGCACAGCCTGATCCTTCCCCTATCCTCAAACATCATAACTTAGGGGTTTGATTCCCTTAGTCTTGAATCTATAAAAATCATATTTCTATAAGCTCTTTTATTGTTACCCACATAGTCAATAGTGTCATTTTCATTCATATCATTCTGCAGCGAAGTGAGAGGAAGTGCACCAGACAGAACAGAGCTATAAATAAGATTCAGCTACCCTGCTCCAAGTGCAGATTCAACAGCATTCTTTCAAAAACCACAAAAGCACAGCTTGGGAATTATGGGGGGTTTTCTGCTTTCTGAGGTTTTGAGAGTAGCTTTCATGAGGTGGCCACCCTTTACTGCTGACTTTAGTGGATAAAATATGCTTTTGCTTAAAACTAGATCTATGAGTTTAAACAACAGAGCAGGGTCACATTGCATGAACACATTACCTCATGCTCATGAGCAAAGGAACTCGAGAAGCACAGCATTCTTACATACAAAAGATTCCACTTAGAATTCCTTCTTAACATGAAAAGTCTCCAGGTTAAAGATGAAAATCTCACAGTTAATGGATTACCATTGTTTTCCCATAGGCTTGCTGTGCAACATGAATGATTGCTTGCATTAGAACCAGATAATGCAGTGCAATAGTGGTTACCTTCATGGGTGGAATGCTGAAAAAACCACATGTACAAACTCCCTGGGCCATTTTGATGGACTGACAGAATCCTGCAAATGCCAGCTTTACGTAAATCTTTTGGCACAGGACTGGCCAACTGGTGCTCTGTCAGAGACACACAGGCAGCAGCTTTTATCCCTGTGTCCAGCAGCCTCACAATGTCACCTACAGCATTCAGGTTGGGCATACCAAACACTGATTTTTATAGAATTATTTTTTTTCTTTTTTCTTCTCTACTTTCTCCGTAATATCTCCTGGTTTATATCCATGCAAGACATTGTTATCATGTGTGTAGTGTGTGCACATATACCCTAGAGCTACAGCTACCCTGGAGAACACCCAGACCTGAGTGCTTTGTCTGTAGACTGAGTCACAGCCACGGCCTCAGAGGAAGAGGAGTAAGTTATGCACATCATTGCTCCAAAGAGAGACAAAAAAAAAAAAAAAANAAGCTGCAAGGTACAAGGCCACACTGTAAAAGGAAAAGAAAAAAAAAAAAAAAAAGGAAAAAAAAAGGGGGTTCCCGCAGTCTGAAGCTCCTGCTGGAGCAGTTCTGTGCTCTTTGGAGCAGTTCTGCACTTCCTGGCCACAAATATACACACTGTAGCTGAAAGACCATGGAAACACAGATATTTCCAATTCAGCCTGTCAGAACACTGATATTACAGGAAAAGCTTATAAATCAGAGATGGATTTATTGCAGACAATGTCTTCATCTTTGGGGATTCTGGCTGTGCCTTCAATTCTGCCTGACTCCTCCACATTGAAAGTAAGTTTCACATGAAGATATTTTGGTTTTGCAGAAAACATCAGAGCCAGTGGGCACCCCTGAGAGTACCCCCTACCAAAGCAAACCATTTTTAATATAAGACAAGAAATCACTAGCCAAGTCCCCAGTATGTACTTTTGTACAGCATCCTGAATGCCAAATTAAGGATTGCAAACCATAATGCAGACAGATTTAAAATACAGAGATTGTAGTTACACCTACAACAATAATAATGACTTCCAATAAATGTTGCAGAATAAACAGAAATCTTTCCCAAAAAGCATCCTTAGTCTGGAAAAACAATCACAGCTTGAGTCCACCTCAGAGAGGTGAGTAGAGGCTTAAATCCTTTTTAGGTTCCTGCCTTGCTCCCCACAATCAAACACAACAACTCCTTTGCCAATCCAGCCACCACCTGATCCTCCTTTTCACCACACTGCCAGAGGAGATGAATACTTAATGGTAGTGGTGGGTCCAACTATCTCAAGGAGATAATTATGCTGTTACTTCAACCTTAAGTCTATATATTTTTTTCTATGCAACAATCAAATATTAATTCATGAAACTGGCATGAGTAGCTGCCTAAGGCAATGAGCAGTGATGTTCCTATTACCATGTTTCATGCAAAAATGATTGGGAGAGAGGAATTTGGAGAACATGACTCTGCATATAAGTCCATTTCTGAATGCACCATCCCACTTTTAAGTGCATGCACTGTGATTTTTGCAGTTAAAATCAAGAAATCAGCTTAAAACAAGCATCTAATATAACAGAAAAAAAGGGCTGAAACACACAGAAGTACATTGATGTCAAGTGACTTCAGAACTGTGGCACCAGCTAATTAAATGTTAAAATTAGTGGTAGCAATTTGGTTTTTTAGTCTTTTTTGTTTTCTTTTTGTTTCACAGGACATCATTATTCTGCTGCAGAAATGGTTGTCTTTTAGCCTACACCATCGTGTGCAGCAGGTCACTCTCAAAGTGGTTGACAAAATATTTCATAATTTCTAAGGAATTGTTCGTGGTTTTCCCCTTCCCCATTTATGGCCCTTTAATGCCACTACTTCCACCTGCAAGAAGCCAGGTACCTTCCTCATATTCCTCAAACTGCTGTGAAAGCAAACTCTACAGAAGGCAAGTCTCTGCCAAAAAACTGGATTGTAAACCATAATGCAGACATTTGAAATACAGAGATTGCAGTTACACCTATAATAATAACAATGGCTTCCAATAAATCTTGCAGAATAAACAGAAATCTTTGATAATAATTTTGTGTTACTATATAAGAAACTGTGTTAGGTGGGCCTTTCTTTGTCCCCCAAACTATTTTGAGCTGAAGATGCATTTAACAAGATGACGTGATGTAGGATTAGAGTGTGATTGGGTGTAGAATCCTCAAAGTTCTGTTTCTCATTTTCATTTTAAAACACTTTCTGCTTGTTCTCATTCTGGTTTTACTTTCTTCAGCCCTGATGACAAATCTCACAATTTCTGGGCCAGGTGGATGGTGTTGCTGCACAGGGCTCATGAGAGGACTCTCAATTCCCTCCTGTGCTGGGAGCAGCAGACCTGAGCACGCAGCAGTGGGCTGGGAACACTGCCTCTGGCACCTTCAGCAGGAGCTGAGAAAGTCCAGGAAAGATTATTCCAGGCCTGGCTTTCTTCTCTGATATTACAAATATAAATGGTGAAACTACATTGTGAGTTTTGCATTATTTTTGTAAAAGTGTCTGTCTTCACCAAAGCTGAGAATTGGGCACGTCACAGGTGAGTGTCTGACGGTTTGGTTAATGCACAACAAAAGCAAACAGGGATGTTCTGTTCAGGACAACCAGAACTGCAGCACTCAGAATGCTGCTCTAGTATTTCCAACATTGCTCAGATTTCCTGTGGGATTTCATTTCCCCTCATTTGGCATCTGAAAGCAAGAGAGCAGAAAGGCAAACCCACCTTCAGGTGCCAGCCAAAGAATTCTGAGGCCAAGATGTAAATACTTGCTCTGGAACAACTCCTTGGAGCTCCACGTTTCTTCCAAAAACAGCAAGGGATTTGTTCTTTCTTCTTGATTGCCTTTTGCAACTGAACTTGCCAAATAGAAGTTCCCTCAAATGATTCTTCTAACTAATCTGACAGAAAAATAACCTTGTTGTATTTATTGACAGAACATTGAAATAAATATTAGAGGTCTAGAGGGAATGTTTCAGGTAATTGATAGTTTTGTGGGTTTTTTTAGGAAATAACAAATGCACTGTATTCTTCTTGGCACATTATGCTGGGAATAATTGGAAAAACATGCTTATGTTGTACAAAGATCATCTCAGAAACAACCTCTTCAAGTCCCCAAGGAGCAGGCACCCTTTTGAATAAATCTGATCTTGAGCAAACAAGCAATTTGCAGTTTTAAATGTTTGCAGAATTCTCCTTCTGTGCTTGCTCAGGAATTTAAAAGAAACCTGCCCATGCTTTTATCTACAGCAGTGAGAAGATGTGAAGTCTTGGAGCAAGTAATCTGTTTCTTAGGGAATGGGCATGGCTTAAAATCAACTACTGGTAGTTCAATACATTTCACTGAATTTTTCAGAATCCTTCACTACTAGCCTGCTTTAAATAAGGTTTGTAGTCAGAACACCACCCTAGCCTGCTCATAACTCTGCTCTGGAACCATCCTTTATTTGGCTGAGAGTGGGATGAATGACAAATAAACTAAAATATTTGGGGGCCAAGGAGGAGATAGATACAATGGAAAAGTGCTGAGAAGCCTTGATTTTAGGGCAAGAAGTAATTTGAAAAATTATGTATAGGTTTGAAGAAAAACACACGAAGCCGAGCAGAATTTTCTCAGTTTTGCAAAATATGGTACTTGGTATGAAAAAGCATTTCACAAATAAGGCAATGCTCAGGTGCTTAAATGAGACAGTCTCACTTCAACAGCATAAATCCATGAGCTACCACACAGAAATAGCCAAATGGCCTCTTTTGCAAGGTTTACAGGCAGCACACCAGTACTCAGTCAGACAACTTCCTAGGGCAGGTTTTCTGACTTCCTCAAGACAATTATTTGAAATAATATGAGATGATAAATGCAAATGTATTTCAGTGCAGTGCCAGAATGCTCCCCAAAACACTGTCACTTTCATTATCCAAACAGCCCATGAGGACACTGTGAGGACATAAAAAGACACTAATTTTTTTAGAGGTTTTAAAACCTGAAATGAGACCTGGGAAGAGAAAGAAACAGGGAAAAAAACCCAAACCTAACCCAAACAACCAAAGGACATTACAGTTACAGGGTATACCACAAGTGAAAGCACACTGCAGAACTGCTACGAGCTGCATCTCAATTTTATTTATCTTAAGGGTCCCTCAGCAAGTCAGAAGCATTGCTGGAATCCTGAGGAAGCTTTCTGTGATTAGAAGACCAGTGGCTGATTTGACCAGAGAGAGAATATGATTCCACTCCTCCCACAGCACCGAGCACGAACCTCGGCTGCGTGTGGCTTCCAGCTAGAGAGCACTGAGAGTAACCTATTCCTTGCCAGGGGTTACATCCAATCTCCTTGCTGTGGACATTATGTACAGAGACTTTGCATGCTACTGAAATAAGAGACATGTGAAGCCTTCTGGATAGTATTTGTTTGTGAAGAGCCATGATTCTTTTCAGCTCTGTTCACTGTTAGAGTTTTTACTTTCTTACTGAGCATGCAGACTCACAATTCCTGCAATAAATAATTGCTTTATAGAAAACATTTTGTGGAAATAATGATTCCTTCACAGCATACTGTGTTTTGACTAACTTTGGGGAGTATTTATGACTGTGTTATACATAGATCAAGCCAATGCTTTGGACACAATTTTTCCCAGTGTCATTGTACAAGTATTCAAAAGTGTAAACATTTGTGAGAAATGAAAGGAAAACAAAACCCATCTTTTTTTGGCAAGACTGGCCATCATTTTGTTTTTGATTACCAACTAGCTGCCCCTCACTGGAGATGCAAAATCAAGATTTTTGAGGGGTCTTTTAATGGTGCTGGTGAAAATGTTTTGAAAACAATCTGTGAGCAGCGATTCTTTCTGCTGTTTGCTCCCTGTGTGTATACACACACAGACAGAGGAACACTCTGAATATCTCAAAAATTTCCATTTAAGAGAGCACAGCCTCTTTGCACTGTGTTACTTTCACTTCTGAGTGTGGAGGGCTGGTATAGGAAGAAACAGAGAACAATACAGTCACTGCTTCTAAAACCCTCTTCTGATCTTTGAGTAAAAGATCAGAGTCTTTCTCCTGACCACTGTGCAAAGTTGCTTCATATATTAACTTGAGCACATACTGACCATCAGGGCATAATGGTAAAAAGTATCCTCTGTAAAACCAGAAATCCTTCAGGATCTGTGCATGACCTTTTAACATCTAGATTTTTCTGGAGAACAGAATAATTTCAGTTGGACAGGACCTGCAAGGATCATCTAGTCCAGCTGTTACCCGGGTTGATAACAGAGTAAAAAGAGAGTGGTAAAATCAACAGACACTCAGGGCTTGCACGCTGCCACCTCGTGGTAATTCTCACCCACATTCTAGAACTGCACAAGCCCCAAAACACTGAACATCCTCCTCAAACCTGAATGTGAAAAGGAAACAGCATTTCCTGGCATCCTCTCCTAGAAACACCAAGGAGCCAAAATAAGCTGTAAGTTACACAAAACCTGGTGCTGCTTTCTGCTTCAAAGGATCACTCTTGTGGCATCTTGTCATTTTATACATTACAGCAGTTGATGACGACATCCTGGTGATATTTTAGAAAGGAGCTTTTAAAATCTGTGGAAATATGGACTAAAAGTGATGAAGACTGAAAGTGATGAAACAGACTGAAGAGTTGTTAAAAGGGGCTCTGTCCTAACAGTGGTGTCAGCAGCCACAACAGCAATATCAGGAAATGTATAGAAGTGACCATCCCAAGCCAAACACACAAACCACCCGTGATTGAATGTCTGACAGAGACTAACAGCACACACACGAGAGAGACTGCAATAATCACCAAAATACTGCTTCCCCTAGGCACTTTCTGACCTCTCTCCTTCAGAAATTTGTCCATTTGTTTTTGCAAATATATGGGCTTTGAAGGGAGGTAAGAGAGACCAGAGGGATAGGTCCCACTTGGTGTCAATTAGTCAATAATTCCATGGACTCACTGGAGACATAAGGGTCTGCAGGAGGTTACAAACTGGATCAGTGCATGTTCCACAAAAAACAAAATTGCACTTTGCATGTTTAAGAAAGTTCTTGATCTGGGCAAACATATAAATTTAGGTATGTATTTACCCAAGATTTTTCCCTACTGTCTTGCTACTCTATATCTCAAGGAGAACTCACAAGAGTTGCTCAAATTATAAAAAAAAAAGACAGCTATTGACACTTTTTTATATTTTGAAAACGCAGCATTGAGGACAAGTCTAATACTTTTTTTGCAATGCTTTTTCCAATAGTTTTTTGGGACACGTGAATTTCTATTTGCACACGGACTTAATCACATTTTGCTGCACATTTTGCTTTCTAGAACCTCGGGTAATTGGCACCACAAGGCAACCCTTTACAGTGCAATACCTTTTGCTGGGCCACCATACTGTGAGACCACAGAGTTGATAGCTCACCTACCAGGAGCTGACAGACTACACTGAAAATTGGAGGGGGGAAAAAAAAAATAGAAGGAAGGAAAGAAGGAGCGGGAGGGAGACAGAGAAATACATTTTTAAAGATAACCTGGAGGCAAATATAATATTTATACTTATTTATCCTCACAGCACAATCATAAGCCCCAAAACATGTCTAATGAGATGGAATTGCAAAATGGCCATGAGTTCTACTTACCTGGCTTCTCAGTGGTCTCTTAGCAGTCACATGGATCTGTATTTTTCAACTATGTGACTGCTGCAGGCAAAACTCCTATAAGTAAGAGTGAGAGTCACAGCAAGTCCTTAACTCTCAGTGGTATTCATGCACAAAAATGCCAACCTAGGAGAAATGAATAGACAGAAAAAAAAACCTGCAGGGGCAATTAAGCACTGCAGACAACTGTACTTAACACGTTTCACATTTGCAGGGCATCCTCTGCTCAAATAAACTTCCATTGCCTCAACTCTTTGAATGGCCTCAACTCTTCAAGCCTTCATAAAGGATCAGAAATATGAAAGAAATCAACAAACCATTAAGGTTGGAAAAGATGAGATGTCCAAGGCCATTGGGAACAACCTTTAACTGAACACCATCATGTCAAATAATCATAGCACAAAGTGCCACATCCTGTCATTTCTTGAACACTTCCAGGGATGGGGACTCCATCTCCTTGGGCAGCCCCTTCCAATTCCTGTCATCACATCCTGTTCAATGTTATGTCTTCCATCTGCCATTTAGCATGTTCTATCTTCATTTCAGGCTCTTTTGGCAGGTATCTAGTACTTCCCCAAAACTTGGGATTCTTCTACCGATGTAATTTGATTTGCACATTAAAACTAGGTGAGTTAGAACCACTAGAGGTTCTAAGGTGACCAGGCTAACAGTCATGTTTCCAGAAGATTGTTCCAGATTCCTAATGTGCTGAAAATATTTCCTTTTGTCCAAATGTTCTGATTCATATAACCATAGAATAGAGCGGGTTGGAAGGGGCATTTTAAGTTCAGCTGGTCCAATGTCCAATCCCTCAGCGATGAGTTGGGACCTCCTCAATTCAATGAGGTTGCTTGGAGCTTCAACCAAACCCATCCAAAGCAGCCTTGAATGTTTTCAGGGATGGAAACATTCTCACCTATTGTTCAATGAGTTTCAGACAGGTTTTATCCTGACAATTCAGATACTCCCTGCAAAGGGACCAGCCAGCTGGTCAAGTGATGGGTGCATTCCCAAAACAAAATTTCAAATGAGAAAGCAGAGTCAGAAATCATTTATAGTCCCCAACCCTCTCACTTTCCAGGCTGAAATTAGAAGTATGAGGGGAAAAAAAATTAAACAGACAGTTAGAGAAGTTACTGACACTTTCAGTTGCTACTGTTTGAATATCATCAGAAATTACTATCAAGTCTGATCCTGCCATGACATCTGAGAAGTCCCAAGAGAGTTCTGACAAACTCTCAGGGCTGTGAACACCCTCAGCTCCAGCTGAGACACCCCAGGTGCCGAGCACCAGTGCACATCCCAGCAGAACTTGCCTCCATCTCTGCACTGAAGGGTTTGTGTGACTCATTTTCCTCATTGCATTGCTCTTTTTTTGCAGGTTCAACTATATATATATATAAAAAAGTAACATCTACTAGAGGATGCAGAAGACACTGCCAAGCTACTTTTTAAAGTATTATATGAATGACTTATTCACATTTTTTAGGAATAGACAGCTTGAGATGATAGCAGTAGATCCCCAAGAGGTATCATGTCATAATGCTGCACACTGAAAAGTTGCATGCTAATCTCCATTCATACTGAGATCACAATTAGATTTTGCAACCAGTAAGCTTAATATATTTTAAACTTTTTCTGACATTGCAGATTTCTCTACTTCCCAATTTATCAGCATTTTTCAAAAGACAATAGGAATGATTTTATCCTTTCTTGTTGGAAAGCAACAAAAACGTCCTCCTTTTCTTTGAACACTATGTTTTAGGTATTTCTGTAAGCAAACAATAAAGACAACAGAACTTACATTGTCTGGATACAGAGATGATTTGACATTGGCTTGAATTCTTGTGAGGTGCAAGATGACCTGCCATGTAACATAAGAGCCTGGAAATAGGTACTCTTCTATAATGTTTATAATGAAAGAAATACTTAACCATTTCACGGGATATGTCAAATCAGTGGTTTACATTTATTTTTGATCTCTTGTAGAAAACAGAGTACTACAAGTCTGGAGCCAATAATTTAGTTTAATCTGCCTGATTCACTCACTGTGTCTTTCACTTCTAAGACATAATTTCAAATCTAGCCCAGAGCAAACTGACAGAAAATCTTTGTGATCTGAGTCACGGGAAAGGTCACAGTTAAAGAATTTCCAAAGCTTTAGTCTAATTTCAACCACAGCAGCCCATCATGTGGAATAAGTAACAGAGTCACAACACCTACAGCCATGAAATCTCTCCATGTCCTCGCTCTTCCTGTGTGACATAATGTTACTGACTGGGCCCCTAAAGACCTTCTGAGGAAGAAAATCCGTGCAGCTCCCCTACAGACACGAGTCAGCTTGTTTTCAGAGCCCTCCTGTGCTGTCCCACAAGGATGGAGAGCTGGGCAGGGTGGGGTGCCGCTGGGTTTGTGTTCCTGGTGTGCCTGGGCTGCCCTCATCCACAGAAATTGTGACATTGCCACTCGTGTCAGAGGAGCTGACCTTTTCAAGCCAGAACGGCTGGCAACTGTGACACAGGTTACATCCCCTCGCTGCAAAGTCTGTGACAGTCTCTTGACCCTCCTTAGCAGTGAGAGAATGCACTGTCCATGGGCAGAGAGAGGAATATGAAGCCTCTCTGCCTTATGGATTCCTCCCCTGCACACACAGAGCCATCCATCTTCGCCTGCGTGCCCCACCAACAGTCATATTTATATACCTGTGGGGGCTGTAAGGAGCTTATTTATTATTTGTTTTCATTTAATGATCTCTGTCATTCTCCCCTAGGAATACCCATATGCACTATGCAAATCCTATTAAGCCCCTGGCAATACTGTGAATGCCATGAGCAGCAATATCTGGTACATCAGCTCTTTGAGAGCAGCTCGGCTCCTGAGCTGAGTCCTCCCCTGCACTCCCCCTGCCACCTTCGTTTGCTGACAGCATCATTCCCTCCCTGACAGCCTTTCCTAGGAGCCAGCAAGGGCTTGCTCCAGGCTTCTCTGCCCCCTCACCTGCACTTCCCAAATGGTGGTCTGTAGCTTTTATCTTCTTTTTCTGTCAGAGTCGGGATTAAATGCGTTAGACGGTGTTTTTTGTTCTGACTCAGGTGTTTATTAATTCTTATCTACATTACAGTCTCACAAACTGTGAGTTCTACTGCACTTCTGGCTGACAAAGAGAAAAATGGGACCATATCTATCTCTCTACAAGGCCTTTTAAGGACAAACTGTCCAATTAAGAAATGATACCTAAATTATTTTTACTTTTAACCCAATAACCAACCACCCATGGCCTGCGATGTGGACTTTTCTATCCAATTACAAAATCCCACCCAGACCCATGAAGTAGGTGAATAAGAAGGACTCAGTCTATGCCCTAAAACCTCCATCTTGCTATGCATATAAATAAATATGCTATATTCTAAAACCTTAATTCTAAGTTTTCTGCTGTGTGATATCACACACTTCTATTCAAACTACCCACCCACAATCCCAGTGCTATCACTCAATTTTGGAAGCCTCTTCCACAGCCTCAGGTCAAATGCAGTGTTTTCTTGGGGGTCAGTGCCTGGCAGCACAGAAAATCTGATATTCTCAGTGCCCAACAGTGGTGCCTGACCCCTCCCCATCTCTGCCAGTCTGCCCACAGAGAGCTCCTAAAGGTCACACCAGGGGGAGAGAAGCAAATCAAACAATTCTAGCAATTATCTGTAATTTGGGCAACTGAATCTATGAGCATTATATGACCAGGTATTTAAGACAAGATGGTGAAAAAAAGAGCTCAACAAATCATAATTAACCTCTATGATATAAGAGCATGAGTAACATGGAGAGAAGATGTGAGAATTGACAAGAATTCCTTTTTTTCTGACCACAGCCTTGCAGAAACTTGGGGACAGTGGATTTGTCCTGAGAGTTTAAAATGTGTATTTCTTTGCAATTATTTCTATAAACTTGACAATTCACTTATCCCTTTCTAAATCACTTTTTCGTATCTGTGATGTGGCATAAAAATCATGAGTCACTGTGAAAATCAGAGAATTGCAAACAAAACCATGATCACAGTAAGAATCACTGCTTTTGTTAGGGGAAAAATCTGATGTTTCTCATAAGCCCTTGTCACAAGCTTTACGGTTCCCAGAATATGCTAAGGCTAATGAAAAGCAAGTCAATGCATTATTTTGAAAATATATATTATATTTCAACTTATCCTTCATTATCCTTATGCCTGTCTCCTTTTAGCTCTCTGCATTGCTGCTTTGCTATTCTAGTCCACATGATCTGCACTTTGATTAATTAATTTATTCTGATTATTTAACTCCTTTTTCATTTTTCCATATTCTTCCTCCTTGATTTTTCTTTGGTTATCTCCCTGTCAGTCTTTTCTTTGCATCTCTTTCTATTTCTGCTCTCAAGCAATGGTTTTTCTTTTCATCTCTACTTCTGCCATTTATTATCTTCATATATGGAAAAATATACACTTATACCTCCAGGGAAAATAATCCACAATACAGAGACTCAGCGAGAGAGAGGAGATCCAAAGAAGCTGCAGTGCTGAAAGACATCTAGCAGAGACAGCAAACTGAAGATTAGATATGGTTTTGCATTAAGATACAGCTACAAAAAAAAGGCTAATGAAATCTTGTCATCATATGCAGAGGCACCACCTTGTGTTACCAACCAGAGAGATTTAAATCTGGTCTTGTAGGGATTTCCTGTTAGCTCACACAGAATACTGTGTTAGGTTATATGGATGTGCTGCCTTGGCAATATGAAGGCCACATAAATACCTGGATAGATGGGTATCATTGATATTCCCTGCAGAACTGACAACAACCTAAAGGGAATTCAACAGTGAAACAACAAGAAGCTGAAAAGACAATGGCAAAAAAACCTAAACAATAGCAAAATGTTAACTAGCTTGATCAGGAAGGGGTTAAAGAGCTCACAAAAAAAATTGGTAAATATAGAACATATCTGATCATCAAGGAGGGAGAAATGCTTTTTCACAGCGTGCACAAAAAGATAAAATGAAAACAGGATAAATTAGGTGAAGTTTTTCATTCAACTCAAGGCTTTAGTAGTCAGGTAAGAAAGAGTCACTGCCAGAGTCAGCACCTGAGCCTTCAATGGCGTGAGACAGATTTTCATTTTCTTTTTCAGTGTCCCCAACTCTATGCTGAGGCATTACATTTCAGATGTTTATATTAGAAACAGGAACTTTTCATTTAACTTGCACCCAGATATTGGAACCTTTCTCTAAAATCTTTGGGTCAGCAAGTGCCTCCTTTCAGTGATTTTCTGGATTCACTCCTACAGATACCAACACAGGATAAAACCATGGACATCCTCCCCCTTCAGCAGCAGTAAATGTTGTTTGAGATGCACGTTCAGCCTTGGAACATGACGAGCTTTAGCTGCTATTTGACCATGTTGTAAGTCCGTGTTAATAAAAATATACTATAAATAATTAACAGTAATTTAAATATTCATATGTTGTTGGGGGCAAGGCCTTTTATCAGACAGTTGAAGAAACATGACTGAACCATAATATATTTCAGCAAGGTTAACCTGAACCTACAAACACTGCCCTAGTGCATGAAGGAATAAGACATGGGAATGGCCACCAGACACTTTGTTAATATATAACAACAATATTCTTATTTGATAAACTACAATTTCAGAAATGGTTTATTCATAGGAGCAAGCTTTTAAGAAAATACTGAAATCATTCATTAACTCATGGTGATATGCATTTATATTTTTTTCCTGTTCTTTCTTTTTTTTTTTCATCCAAGAAAGTGGTTTTTCTTCCACAGCATTGGAAATGTCACCTCAAATTGTCACATGAGGTTAGAATTGCTCCTGAGCCTAATGATCCTGTGTGCAACTGCAAGCACAGACTCCCCCAGGTGACTTTAGGAGCCGTGGTTTCCTTTTCTGTAAAGTGTTCAGATCTGAGCTTTGCCTCTGGAGCTGAACACAAAGCCAGTATTGAGCATATGCTGTCCTACCCATATGCACATGTAACTTGATATTAGCATGATCCATACCCACAGTGATAACACTGAACAAAAAACCCTCTGAATCTAAATATAGAAGTGATGCTGGAACTAGATCTCTGCATCTCCCTTTATAGGTAGCTTTAGTAAGAGACTCCCTTCTCCAGGTGCAGAGGCAACACTCCCAATGAACTGGATTCAGTAGTACTATTAAGCCCCTACAATGAAAATGAAATATAAAAACATTCTTAAGTGCTTTAAAAAATCCACAGTGAGCTAATATTTTTTTTTTAAAAAAAAATATGAAATACAGAAAGTTAAATTTTATAGATATGGAAAGCCAATGTTCCAATAGCATTAGTAGTTCATTTGAATTTCTCATCTGTAATATTGACTGGTCAAGCTTTATCTCGTTAAATGAATGGTCTGCTGCCTTTCAGTTCATATTAAATTTATTTACTAAAGTATACAAGACAGACTTAGCAGTTAGAACAAGGAGCCATAGTTAGCCAGGCCACCCTGTGAAACCATTGAATGTTGGACTTTTATAAATAAAACCAAAGAAACAGAACACCAAGCTCAAAGAAACCATTTCAGGCACTGAAAAATAGCATTTCTTCCTAATACAGTTGCAGAGGAGGAGCAGTAATAAGTGTAGTCAGGTTTCCAACAAGGAAATTAATCACAAATTCTACCTCAGATGTGTGGTCCAATGCAGCTCAGAAACACTGCTCTAGTTCTTGGCATTGATGGCTCAGTGTTCATGCCCTAGTCATGCACATGATGGCTTGGGGCTGAACTTAAAGGTCTGAAATTCTCACATCATTTCAGGAGGAACTTTATTCTCCTCTTCAGAGTAGAGCCTATTGGCTTTAATAAGACATTTCAACACCTGCTATAATGCAGGTATGGCTGCCTGGTGTTCAAAAAGAGGTAAAATGGGATTTGACATCATTTATCTGTTGGGTGTTTCCAAAACAAAGGACTGCTGCTGAGCTTTTCACAGCAGATCTTACCAAAGGAAGCTTTGGGGTTGCTTCTCCCTCGCATTCTTTCCACAACAGGATCCCAAATGCTATGGCCTGTGCAGAACACAAAATGCTGCTGTTTCAGTTCTTGTTCAGGAATGGAGGAAAATCCTTCCTCGTCTTTCATCCTTGTTCATACATTCCTGCCATTATTATTTGTTCCAAATGAGTCCACTGCTAAAGGACAACTGAGTAAAGGAACAGCGCACCAAATATCAGGTTTTGGAAGTCCTAATCTTTGTGCTGTTTCCCAGTACGTGTGGGAAGTGTGAGCATCTTCCCTACTCAGTATGAACAGAATTACCCCACGGTTTGCACAAAGAGAGACAGAACTCCCAGATTTCATTCCTGATTTTGTTGCACTACTGGGCAAAGCACTGCCTGTTTCAAACAACCCACCAGGTAACAGCAATCTTTAAACTAGCAACTGACAAGGATGGATTTTTGAATTTTTGAGATCCCTGAATGACCAATGCTAGGGAGAGAAAAAGGTGTCCCACTGCAGGGTAAAAAATGACAGCTATATTGATACAGGAATGTCATCTTTGACACAATAAAAACAAAACAAGAAAGGAGGACTCTGATACTTCTATGGAATGGTTGTATGGTTTTTGTTCCCAGAGTTTATGTGGGAAGGTCACAGCTATCCTGACAGCCTTGACTTTCACTGAACTAATTTTTAAAACATAGGTGGGTTCAAAGATCACTTTTTAAATTCAGGTAAAGAGTATTCCAAGTTCATCTCCTGAAACTCTGGCACACCCTTTAAGTCACTTTCCTGGTACTCAAAACCACTGTTAAGTTTGCCCTCTTGTAATTACTGGGCAGCCACTGCCTCGGGACAAATCTAATAGAGTTTTTGGCACTGTCGTATTAAAACTTACCTATCAACTCACTGCACAGCTTTAGCTCTCTCTAAATGTGTACCTGGGAGGAAATTTTTGAGCAGGAATTGCATTTTGCAAAATGATTGAAGTTACCAAACATCCATAAAAAGTTGCAGTTGTAGATACCTTTTTTTTTTTTGAAAGCCTGCTTAATTTATGAGAGGTGGAAGGTTTATTGCCATTTAGAGTCTACAGTGATGCAGCAATTCAACATTTTGCTGAAGCTGTACACAGCTGCCGCCTCATTTATGAATTTTACATGTTTTTAAATTGCCACGTTTGCAACTGGGGGCATCTGCATGCTGGGAAGGGTGGAGGGAAACAGATTCTCCTTATTGTTCACTGCCCTGCTGTTAAAATGTCGAGCACTTCATGTTCCTTCTAACGAGGCTGTGAACCAGGCAGTGAGCTCCAGCACTTGCCGTAAAAACAGAACATTCCCTCTCTCCTGTCCTGCCATCAGGCATCAGGAGAAGGCCCTGGCACTCTCTTCTTCATATGTTCCCTTCAGATATTCATTTATTAATAAGTTCCTCCCCTTACGTGTGCAGCTTAAAGTCTCTGTGATGTCACCAGGTGAAAGGTAAAATCCTCACTGTTTATTTGCACCTACAGCCTGGTGGGATTGGCAGCCCTGCAGGACATCAGGCAACGAGAGCATCTTTCCACATTTAGGGATATGAACCTCAAAAGCAAAGCTCTTCCAGCCCAAGCTTTTGACTCCACATGCAGATCAGTTCCCTCCTCACTGGGAGGCAAATCCACCCTGACCCTTCCACAAACTCAGACAGAGACCTGGAGAGTTTCAATGAAACAGCAATTGAAGCTACCAACACAGTGTTGAAGAAAGACAACAACAGTTTAAATTGAGTCAGTGTAAACACTGGGCATGGAAAATGGGCAAATACCTGTTTGCAAAATGTTTCTCTTATTATTTCTTGCTTTAGAAGGTTTATTCCCATCTGCAAATTGAGCCATGAGATTGGACGTAAAATATCTTGATCACCATCCCCAGGCCTACAGCTGCTCTCCATGCAGTCTGCAGCTTGTTAACAATTTAGCTTCTGACAAGCACGGGCACTGCCATGTGCTCATCACAACCAAACACTGAAATTTCCAAGGTCATGCTTTAGCAGTGCACAGATCTCCATGCTCTAAAGTTGTGCAAAAGAATACAGAAGTGCTTTACCTGTCTATCCTGCTATCATCAATAATTCCATTATCTTATGTTATTTTTTTCTTTTACCAAGCTAGACTTTTTTATAATTGAAAACTAATTAAAGACATTTTGATTTTTCTCTAATAAATCCAGCGTCTCCTCCTTAAACCTTATAATTTTTCAGCTTAATTGCATTCTATATTGTGTTCATGATGTAATTTGAAAAATCCCTAAAAAACCCCAACTCAAAACTTAAAAAGCTCTTTTCATTACCTCTGAATTTCTTTTGCAACAGGCAGTGTTTTATCTATAAGACTGGAGTGCCTGTCAATCGTAATAAAATCCAAATGCTTCTTAATAACCGAAGTCAAAGGGAGCCACAACAATGAGGAGTTAGAGATTAACAGCAGTAATCATGGACTAATTGAAATAATAACCTATTAACTGGTGTTTTGGCAATTCTTGCAGACACAGGAAGCTATATGTAACCAAAGCTGGCATTGCTAAGCTGATAGATTTTGCCTTAATGAAACCTCTGCTTTGCCAGGAAAAGACCTCACACTTTCCCTTTCTGGGAGAAACTAAATGCCAGTGATTAGCATTTTGTATAAAAAATGCTATTTAAAAAAATGCAATTTTATAAAACCCAGGGCTTTGCTATGCAGATGTAACAGACACAGAGACATAAACTCTTCCTGTGTAAACAAATTATTTTGTTGTCTTAGTTTGTTTCCAGGGTAGGTAGATATCATATCATGATGATATAGCACATTTAAGTAATTAAATAAATGTTAATAGAGTGAGCATTAACATGTCAACTTCAACAAAGCAGCTACAGGGAGTGTTTGCAAAGGTCACCCCTTTTGAGGATGCCCAACAGTGTCAGGGCTTTCCAGTTTACAGCACAGGCTGATTTATTCTGTAAGGGATGCAGTTGCCATTACAGAGAGTCCCCTGCAATGCAGAAAACATTTCTGTCACTTGAGAAACTCAGCATCTGCCTGTCTTTCACTCCCTGCTAAAGGACCAGGCAGATGTTTGAAGAACAGATATGGGCAGTGCCCCAAACCATGCAGCCAGTCCGTGCCCAAATAATTCACTGCCAATCTCTACCTGTGCCAGACACGGGACCTGCTCACTGATGCAGCTGATACCAGAGCAGAAAGACTTGGCAGAATTTCGCTTTTTAAAAATAAACAATCCTCAGAAACAAAATCCAGGGGAAATTGCTAACATTCACCTCAGTAATTCTAGAAAGGGGCTGAGCAGCAGCACAAGCTGTCCTGCAGGATATTTGTGCCAGGGCTGACAGCCTTGCAGCCTAAATCTGTAGACTGGAGCAGTATATGATGTAAATGTTGTACATCATAAAAATCAATGGTTCTTTTGCTAAGTGGTCAATATTTATTTAACTTTAGCATTGTTTAATTCAATGTATCAATTAAAGATAGTGTAATGTCTATTTGGTCCCAAGCTGCTGTTTCTGTTTGTCGTTACCTCATCTGTTTGACATCGCTCATGTCTTTAAATCTCTGCTCTTTTGTCCCCTTGCATAACTCAAGGACAGAAGTAATTGACATGAAACTTTTAAAAATTAATTTCACCGCATACGCCACTAACAGAGAGTGCAAGTCCTCAGAATCATTTATAACTTCATGGTGATTGGCCCTGACAAAACAATACCTTAAAAACTCACAAAAGTAAATTATGGTCCAGGCAAATGGCTGGATGGGAGCTGGGCTCAAGGCTTGGAGCAGAGCCAGGCAAAAACAAAGTAATGCGCTTTTGATATTAATAACAGAGATGATATTGATCCACAAGCCAGTGTCACTTCTGTGCTCAGGCAAGGAGATTGCTTCAGGCATTTAGCCCACTGAAAGCCACTTTCCATGCAGGCCATTTAATTCTGTGAGTCTTTAATTATATGTAATGGAACCTAGTTAAAGGGCCAGATACCTATTTACTCATCTTGGATATGGGCTGCGATTCAGGAAGCTGTCAAAAAGGTATATAACTCAATTCTTAGATTTCAAAAAGCAGCTGTCTTTATGTATGTTTATTTCATCTGTGTTTTTCTTTGGCTCAGAGCCTGCTGGGAATTTGTAGGTACATGGACTCAAATTATGATATTTTTCAGAAGACCTGAAGCTAATCTTTCAATCTTCCCTTCTTTATTTTTTTATTTTTTTTTTAAGAAATAGCTGTCTTTTTTTTTTCTTCCCCTTCAAGCAAAAGCAGCAATTAGGGAGGTTCAACATCTCATGCTCTCATGGTAAAACAGAGTGCACTAGGAAAGAGACAGTACAGATCTGCAGTTTGAAAATACCTTTTGTCACGTGTGTTTGCACACACCTGAAAAGGTACTCCTTGTGCTCCAACAAAAGTGATCAGATTTACATAAATTAATTACCTGCCTTAAATCTACTAGAAGAGGTTATCCCTTAAGATTTTTTTCTCCCAGAGAAGGATATTGAGGAGTGCCAAGGATTGCACATATTCTTGCTATATACTAACCTGCTTAGAGTTTAGAATTTTTTAGGGCTACAGGAAGGGGAATGGAGCATATATGGGATGGCATCAAGGGAAAATTTGGGTAACCAGTGATGATGAAAGTCTGCTGCAAAACTGTGCTTCTAATTTGATTTCTCCTTCAAGCTCCAAGCTCAGAAGCAGCAACAATTTATGTATGAAATATATGAAAATATTTGACAGCAGCGAGGGCGAGACAAAGGAAATTGGGCAGTCAGCAGCTTGGCTGTTGAGGTGATTCTACATGGAAAGCTTTCAGCTCCTCTTCCAGTGTGGAGGGTAAGTCCAGCTCTTGAAGATAGGGAGAATACAAGTCCACCAACTGTTATTTAAGTTCTAAATCTTGCCATGTGGTGGTAGTATATTATTGTCATGCTGTATACTTGTGGGGTCAGAGATAAGAAGACAGAAACAATCAAGATTTCCGAGAAATGACTAATTGTTTTTGTTGGTCTAATGTCTAATTCAGACACTCAGGAGGCTGCAAGAAAGGGAATTTGCTGATCTGGAGAGCACCCCTGCCACCTCCCTCACAATGGATATATTGGTACAAAGTGAGCAAAACACCAAAAGACAAAACATGTCAGAAAACAGTAAAGAGCAAAACCACTGTGCTGCAAATGCTGCCAGCCAAGCATCCACAAATAGACTGTCTGCAGTCAACATTCATTCAATTTAATAAGAGCAGTTGGGAAGGAGAAAGGTAAAAAGGATTTGGTGCTAAGCCAGCATACATTTTTTTACCTCTGTAATTTCTCACATTTCTCTCTTAACTTCTGAAAATAAGCAAGGCTGGCCACTTGTCTACTTTGGATAGAGATGTTTGGAAACCCTCTTGCATTCCCTCCTGTTTTTTACGGGGAACCTCCCAAACGAAAGAGTTAACTCACTTTCTATATTAAATATTTACATAAAAATGTTCAGGAAGGTGTGTGTAAATTATAAATAATGTAAAGCAGGACTGGTCTCGGTTAGAGCTAAGAGACCCAAATTGTATCATCATAATACATTATTCACATATAATGCATCTATTCTCCTCCATTAGTGTTACTAGAAAAAGCCCCTGAGTGCTTAACTTGAATTTCGAAGAGTGTAATAAATGTGAGATAAACAAATAGCAGTGGGGATGCATCTGTAGTTAAACAAGTGTAAATTAGAGCTCAGCCTAATTCCTCCAAACTACATGTAGGACAAACACGACGCTCTCCAGAAACAAGAGATCAGTTACAAACAGAAAAAAACCCCAAAAANGCTGCAGAACAGGACTGCACTCAGCAGCAGTCACTGACTCCTTGAACTGGTTTTTCCAGGTGTTTCCTGGAAACTCAAACTTCTTCTTTTTCACATGGATTTGTATAACTGCAGTGTACAGAATTGTTCTGGTAAATCTTGAGGCATTTTTTTTCCCTNACAACCCACAACACATCCAAATTATTTGATACACTTTCCTCTCCCTTGTGCTCCACCCTCACCCCCCAAAGATAAAAAAGGCTTCATGGCAATCCAAAACCTGGATTTTTCTGGTCAGTCTGTGAGCCAAATTGCAGCTGTGAGGNATATTATTGTAAGTGGTGAAAATATTATAGATTCCTAGCCTGGAAAGTGTTTAGAGATCTCAAGGTGAAAACATTCTAGTAAGAACAGGGAATATCCTCATTAGTAATTCTCAGCCCAGTGCACTCAGTCCAACAGAGCCTGGAACACTGCACAGCTCAGGCTCCTCNCCAAATTGCAGCTGTGAGGCAAACATTTCCAGACACAAAAAAAGGGCAAGAAAAAAGAGAAGGTGGTCACACCAGGGGAGAGTGTGGAAGGGAATATTTGGCAGATATTGGCTGGCAGGACTCACCCTGTGACAGGAACCTCACAGAAAAGGGACTCAGGAAAGCCACCTCTTCTTGTGCTCTGTGTTTTACCTTCAGCAAAAGAGCACCTTCTCCCTAGA
>VXBB01008641.1:75933-116063 GCA_013399915.1 Illadopsis cleaveri
TTTGCGCTAGGGGGAAAAAAAGGAAGATGCCAGGAAAAGTGCTCTGAAACATTATTGATTGCACAGTGCCATGTGCCAGCTCAGCTGGAGAGTTTTGGCAGAGTGTGCCAAAAGTCACCTGCCTTCACCTGCCTGCCCACCTTGGGCAGCTGCCAGGACCCCTTGGTGAAGCACTTGGTGTTCTACAGCACCCTGTCCAGATTTTCTTGACCCTTTTCTGTAGCAGGATGCTCCAGCCATTCATTCCCTGCAGCATCTTCAGTCACGTTTTTAGAAGAATTTGGCACTTTTTCTTCCAGTATTAAAAGGAGCCCACCTGCCTGACATAAATAATGAAAAAAAAAAATCATTCTTTGTTCAAATTCAACCACTTTTCTCGTACTTGATACTCCTCACAGGTCTCAAGGGGAGAACTTCAAATGGTCTAGGGGAGCTTGTCTGACCATGGAAAATGTCAAACTAAAACAGCAAAAAGCAAAATATCTGCTAACTGTTCCCAGTTAAAAGTATCATGACAAACACAGTAAATACCCACTCAAACCAAATTAAAGTATGAAGGTTGCTCTTGACAACTTGGTTTTAAAGGATGCAATTAATTCTTCTTTGAAGGTGACTTCTGAGAAAGGGGTGAGAGTCCCCTTGTAGTGAACTCTCTCTTCCAGAGGAAAAGGAGAAGTTGGGATGTCAGAGTACTCTCACCTGACTGGGTGTCTATATTTTTTCACCACAGAATTTCTATTCCAAAATACTTACAGCATTTCAGAGTCAGAACTTGGTAAATTCTAGAGAAAACATCCACAGCTGAGACTGGATCTAAAAGTTCCAAAGTTTTCTGCACAACACTGAAGAGAAGGAAACAATCTGAACTAACAGTGTTTAGAAAGGAAAACTATTTTTTTAATAGGCAAACTATTATTTTCATGTTTGCTAACACTGGACCATGCTCAATGGTATTCTCAGCTGATCATTCACCTGGACTTCTTTTTCATATCAGTTTTGGATTTAGTTCTTTCAATAAATAAATCCCTCCCTCTGTGAACAGCTTTTCAGGGGCACAGTTACAGGCACCACGCATGTCACCGGTTTATCTTATTTTGATTTGTCTTATTCTGCTCACACTGATTGGCAGTAAAATCTCTGAACACCAGAGTTTCAGCTGCTAACACTTTTCTGGATGTGTCCACTTTCTTTTCCAAGAAAACTCTAAGTGATGACTTCCGTCCTAGAAGAGGTGATAACAGGTGTTTTTATCTCATCTCCTATTAACCTGCAATTTTGTTTTTCCACATTAAGCTCTGAAGGAAAATAGAGTAGAGGGCTTAGATTTTTCAGTGACCCTCCAGCATGCTGTGTATTAAAAATTTATGTTCCTTTAGCCACACCACAGAGGACCACTCCTTAAAAGTTCAAATCTAAGCCCAGAAACGCTAGAACTGCAAACTTTTTTTTTTTTTTTTTTTTTTTCCCTAGAACAGGCTGAAAGCCGAGTCATTAACGCTGCGATCGGCCTAATCCGGAGCATTTGTTGCCGCTAATTATTACGGACAAGCCTCTTTATTGAACCACATCCTTTTATCAGCATTAGGATGCATGAGCCGAGGCTGTTGTTTTAAACGCACTCATTAAGCACACAAATCAGCCCTGTTGACAGAGCGCTTTTGAATTAAGCATCAGCCTGTAGTCATTGGACAAGGAGCAATTTATAATGCCATTAGCAACACTCGCGAAGGTTACAGGCATCAAAAATTGTTCAGCCGTAATTATTCTTAATGGATACAAGGAATAAACTGACGCAGGACAGCTTTTTCATTACCTTTCAATCAAGCCTGATGGCTTTGAGAAATGTACAGTAAGTGCATTTTGGGGAGAAATAATGATGTTGCAGCACCTTTCACTGGAAAATGCTCTCAGTTCAGAACTTAACTTTTAATGACGTTAATTTGATATAATTAAAAAAGACGATTTGCTTTGAAGATTTTTGCAATGAATTGTTCTGGCTGCTGTTTAACCATTTTTCAAGTGTTCATCCCAAACATGAAAAGAGGAAAAGATCTTCAGGTGTTTGGGATTCTCATGAAAAGCATTAGACTTTCAATTTCCGAAAGCCAGAGTAATGAGGACAGATTTTTAAAGGATTTTTAATGAGGACAGATTTTTAAAGTGAACTCACAGCACTAAAAGAATGAAAGAAATTTTGTAAAGTTTATCTATCCCAAAAAAGCATCAGCACATATACAACATTCTCCATAAAATTCAGTCACAGATTCAAAAACAGGTGATCTATCATTTTCTCACAGATAAAATGGTGAAAAAAATACTAAAAAAAAAAACAAACACCAAAAACCAACCAAACAAAAACAAAACCCCAAAACTCAACTTAGTTTTAAGCTGAGTTTGATGCATTTAAAAATCACATTACCCTATTTCTAAAAAGCAAACACATTCATAACTATTATTTATTTCCTTATTTCATATCCTATCACAGCTGTTATTAACAGTCCATGTCTGACAAGAATGCATTCTTTTTGCAACAAGAGTCTTTCCAGACAGATTGAAGATTTTGGCCAAATGAGTCACATCTGACTCAAGCCTTAAAACCAAACAGAAATTCTCCTGGTCTTTAGCACTACATGTGTTTTAGCTCAGAGGTTTCCATATTTTTACTGAGATCTGTTCACTGCTTTTTCCTTATATTTATGCAGATCAGAGAAAAGAGATAATTAAGAAAATTACTCTAAGAGAAGACAAGAATGTGGTTTACTGTCCTGAGTCATTGTCAGATTGCAGGTCAGGAGAGAAATGCAGCAGCACCTCTGCAGCTGGAGCAGCCAAACTTCAGCAGCAGCAGCACTGCGCTGCAGGTGTGTGAGTCACACAGTGATGTCTAGAGGATTTTAGCTTTTATATTTTTCAAATCCTGCTCTGCATTAGTGTGTAACTCTGAACTCCATATAGTGTTAGCTGCTGTCTTCACATTTTGGTCAGACAAAACAGTTCCTCTCTGGACCTGAAACTCAAGGACGCCTCACTATCTCAGGTCCTGAGAAATGTAAACATCAGTGAATTGGGGGTGAAAAGTTGGAGGAAATTACTTCATTACCTGAAGCAGTAATTGGAGAATTAACCCCTGATATGCAAATAGACAAAATTTATAATTGTCTGAAAAACTCATGACCATCATCCATTTTGGGTGTAGCCTCTGACAGGACAAGGTGTATCTATTGAAGGCCTTCAATAAATATCCACTTTATTCTCTTAATCTTGTCTAGCCTCTGTTTCAGGTAGCCACTCCAAGGCATCAACAGAAAGCTGATGCTTTTAAAATATTGTGTGCAGAGCTGCTGAGAGTACAGGATGTCTGACACAAATCTCATGAGAGGAAATAACCCATAACTTCCATTTCAGTCAGGAGATGCAAAGGCCAACCTTGAAATCAAATTTGAAACTGGTGGATGCCAATGCAAGTTATAAAACAAAGCAAGATTTCAGATTGCACCAGAATGGGAGTTCAAGGGTGACTTCATATACAAGTAAATTTCAGCACTAGTTGTACCAAATTTTATCACACAATTTGTGCGATTTTGTGCTGTGTTTAATCATAAGTACAAGGAGCAGATTATTAAATAGTGTAATATTCCTTGAAAGAAAATATTTCTAGCAGGCACACTTGAAAACAACAGAAAACAATGGGTGCAAATATGGGTAGTTAAAAAAAACCAAAAACAGAAAGCAAACAAGATATCTAAGGTTGCTGCATTTTTAAAAATATACATATTCCCAAGAAATCTTATGATTTTGTTATCTAGTGTAATGCATTAAATCCAACTTTGGTCCAAAAACGTTACCACTGCAATTACCCTTGCAATGCTCTACACTAGTAGTGGCAGCTACAAAACAGATACAAAACCTATACCCATCTGTGCCTGCTAAAAACTACTACCTTACTAAAGGTTAACAGCACAGGAAAATTATTCAGGGGAAGCTCTGACTTCTACTTCTGTTCTTCTTACTGTTGTTTTACTCATGAAAATCATAATCTTGAGTATCTACATTGTTCTGATGCAAAGGTGCACTGGAGGGGAGGAGAGGTAATGCTCATGTTCAAGGATTTACAGAGCAAGGAAGAAGAAACAAGCAGATCCACACTGGGGAAGGAGAAATTACTCAGAATCTAATAAAATGTGTTTTACTGGTTTATAGAGGTCATGTGTATGATGGTATCAGAGCCCTAGCCCAGGGTTCAGAGCACTTTGAGGGGACAAATCCATCCCTTCTTTGATCTTCCCCTTTCCCATGCTGGTATTATCCCAAACTTACCCAACTAACTCCCTAATTTTCCCCATTTTATTTCCCCTAGGCTGCAAAATCTAAGGTTTATGCCTAGCCCAGTGAGTCTCTTTTCTGATGCCACTCATGCTTTCACTGATTACTTCTCTAAGAATTCTTTCTGCAAGAGACAGATGAATTTCTAAGAGCAACACTGAAATTAGACTGAAATCTTACTGCCTATATCATTAAAAGACCAGCAGTGATCTTTGCTTTTGCTTTCCCCTATTTTTAGAACAATCCATCCCACTTTTTAATGACTGACCTTGAAATTGTTCCTCAAGGTCATAATAGGAGTTTGTTTCTGTTCTCTTTTTTTAGATGTCAGACTGTACAGCACAGTTCCAATCACATACTACAATTCTGACACTCAGCAACATGGTCTGGCAGCTGTCCCTCTGCTACAAAATCATTTAACTAAAATGATAATGGCATTAAATCAAGGTAGAGGGACCAAAATTCTCCCATTTTTTACTATACACACGTGCCTACAAACTTACATATATTATCAAAATGAAGTCTTGATGAATGAACCATTAGCTCTACCACCCTCACTTTGCATCTAGATTGTAGATTGTTGGCAGTTTGGAATGAACCTAAATATACACACACAAAAAATAATGTATCTGTCCCACAAAGCTATAGGAAATATAGGAAAGAGTGTGACAACTTTGGTCAGACATGTGACTTCTGCTCAGTTTGAATAAAGTCTGTAGAATCAAGGACTACTTTCGCACAGGTAGAAAGGTGGAAAAATAGTAAAAAACCCCCCAAAAAATCCTAAAAAACAAAACAAATGCCACAAACAAACAAACACCCAAAACAAAAACTCAACTTAGTTTTAAACTGAGTTTGATGCATTTTAAATCACATAACCCTATTTCTATTATATTACCCTATTTCTATTGTGTATTGAAATTGCAGATTGATGACAGTTTGGAATGAAGCTAAACATACACACACAAAAAATAGTGTATCTATTCCACAAAGATATAGGAAAAAGCGTGACAGCTTTGGTCTGACATCATACTCCTGCTCAGTTTGAGTAAAGTCTGCAGAATCAAGGACTGCATCTCGCAGCTTAAGAGGGTCCCTGCAAAGATTTACTCACGTGAATCACAGAGTGACAGAACAGTTTGGGTTGCGAGGAACCTTGAATCCCATCCAGTGCCACCCCTGCCATGGCAGGGACACCTCCCACTGCCCCAGGTGCTCCAAGCCCTGTCCAACCTTGGGCACTGCCAGGGATCCAGGGGCAGCCACAGCTTCTCTGGGCACCCTGTGCCAGGGCCTCCCCACCCTCACAGGGAACAATTTCTTCCTAATGTCTGAAACGATCTGCCAGTTGAAGCCATTCCTTGTCTTCTTACTACAGGGTCTTGCAAATAATCTCTCTCTCTCTTTCTTATAGAGTTCCTTCAGGAGCTTCATGTACCTTCAGGTACGTGAACGTGGCTTTCAGCTCAGTAATCAACAATGATTTTGTTCTTTAAAAAAAAGGTGCTTTCCAAAGATTCATTCAGAACTTTTAAAATCCATATTTATAGTGACTTAAATCATCAAGTCTAGAGGATTCATCCTTTCACCATGTTCATCTTCACTAGACAATTCTGTTATACCTGGCCTCTTTTCCAGCCTCACCATCACACTTGGCTGCCTGGAAAACAAGGCAGCTACTGCCCATCTCTCTTTTGCATGTTAATTAAGAGACAAGCATTGAACATGCAGCAACAGGATTACTTTGAATAATTGCCCTGGTTGAGTTTATCTAGTAAAAGTGAAGATGAACCTCGGTGGAAGGGCCAAATGGTTTTTAATTTAGGAAGCTCATTTCAGGTTTATCTACGGCTTTTGAAATATTCCTTCTTTTTAATAAAATAAATTATGTAGTGCAGTTGCAATAATAATGTAATATCTGATTCTAATGTTATCTTTGGCTTCTAACAATGGATGGGATAGAGGTCCTGCTCCAGTCTATCAGAAAGATGTAATGACCATTAAAAGGCAAGCAGAGATTTGTATCACTCAGTTGTTCAGTGTCATTGTTCCAGTCCCCACAGTGGAGAAACAGCACATTTCTTTTAAGTAAAATATTGCTGGGAACTCACTGCTTCAGCAATTACCTCTGAAACACATTGTTTTCTCAAAGCCATTAACATGTCAGATCATGGCAGTGCTTGACATTCAAACACGCCTTGGAGAGCTGCAATTCAATTTAAGGATCACCTCCACTGAGCAGGCTAACCTGCAAATTTCACAAAATCCGGGAGAAATTCTCAGGGCACATTTTGATCATGCTGCTTCCTAAATTAAAAACAAAACTGTAAGTGTTAAACATCTTTAACAAGGCATTAAACCTCAGCCATAATCTAAGAGGGGTCCCTTAATGAGTGATGGCATATGTTGTGAAGGCAGTTATCTCCTAATGTTCAGCTCTCCAGCAGTACAATGGAATGGCACAGTGTGCAGAAGGGATGTATCATCACTAATGAGAGGATAATTTGAAGCTCCTCTTCTGAGAACCCCAGAGGAGACTTTCCACTGCTGCTGGATGGAGAAGGAGGCAGCACTCCTCCTTATCACACACTTCAAAGAGGAATGGGAAGTGACTATGGGAGAGAGCAAAAGCTGAGACAGAAAATGGGCTTGGACATTGGAGAGTCCCTGAGTTACCTTCCTTTGCTCCCCACCAAAAAAAATCTTGGTGGAATGTACTCTGTCTCCTCACTCTTTTCCACCCAGCTGAGCACTAAGGGCATGCTGGACACTGGTGTCCTAAGGGACAGCCTGGCAGGGGTGTAGGGCTGCTGGGAACACAGAACACACTGAAAAACAAGGTGAGATCAGGGAGGAGCCCCAGGAGATGGATGAGAGCCCTGCACAAAGACAGAAGAAGAATCCAACTAATCTTTTACAAAAAAACAGTAAAAATAGAAAACTCTTCAACCAAAGCTACCAGATATTCACACTAAAACCTGCCTATGATTTTATGTACCCATGCAAAATCATCATTCCCTGCCCAGCATCTTTTGTAGTTTGCTGGGTTTTTTTGATGGATTGTTTTCCTTTTTCATTTTTAAGACCTTATCTTCAGGGATTTAAAAGGAAAGCTGCTGAAGACCACTTGTAAATGCTTCCTGGGTTACTGAAAAAGCCTCGATTTGGTGACAGAGTAGTATTTAATAATCATCGATATGAAATGCGTAGCTCAGCCCTCCTCCCCTGACCCTTCCCCTCATGTAAAGACATCTGCAAATTAAGTGAATAACAATCAATTTGAGATGTTGCCATTTGCTGAAGCAGGCATTACTGGTTTCTACCTGCATCTAAATCAAGGGAACTGCTTCCAGAGACAGTGATGACTTGACATTACATTGCAAAAACTATGAGAAGTATCAGAGCTCTGGTGTACCATGCTTACTAGACCGCAGCTGTTAAAGTTGTAAATCCACAGAACTTGGAGCTCTGTGGAGAAGGACTTTCAGATGAAGCCCAGCTGGCCTAATAGGCTGTTTCTGGCAGTGGGCAATAGTTTATTCCTAAGGAGGAATGTCAGAACTGGCTCACTATCTCGTGATTCTTTGCCCAAATTTGTCCCCACCTTCTAATATTGAGTAGACAGGGGGCTTCATGAGCCCAAGGTCATGTGAGAAGAGGTTCTACAGCTCTCTTGGTTTTGTACATGGTCCATTACCCTTCATGCAATGCCCTGCAATTGCTCATGGACAGGAACAGCACACAACCAGTGTTTTTCTGCTGCTGCCTCTTCTGGGCTCGCTGTGTCATTTCCCACACAAGAGCTGTGTAAGGCCCCTCTCTAGCATTGCTGTCATACACTGGTTCATTCCCAGTTCTACCACGTGCTTTTTAGACGTGATCTTCAAAACTGTGTAATATTTACTGTGCTGGAGGCCATGGACTTATACTCTGTTACAACAACCCTTTTCCACTTTGCTATTACTTTCCCAACCATTTTAAGCACTCATTTTCCTTTTTTTTGGCAACTGTCAATTACTGATTTGACATTTCACGGATGCTCAGATAGCTTCAACATCTCAGTCCTTGGCAATAGCAAACAGAGCGCAACACTTTTAATGTGGAGTTAGGATTTTCTTTTTTAAATGCATCACTTCAAAAATTAAACTTAATTGAGTTTAAAAAATGCAATACCTAGCATTTGAGGTGATTACATGAAATTGAGACTCCAAACTCATATTACTGACCAAAAGGTCTTCACCTCTGTTTTTGTCTTTTTTTATTTTGGGGATTTTTTTTCCCCATGGTCAGCTGATTCCCCAGTTTCCTAGATGACTGCCCTACTTTAAGCAAGGAAGAGGAACCTCTTCTTTTCACTGTGGTGCACAGCCTTCACTCCCCTCCCAAGCACAGGAACAGCAGGGGGGCTTAACCACTCATGGGGGCAGAAAAAAATGACAAGAAAACCATCTTTGTTCCAGGAATACGGTATGAGGTCACGTTACTATGGCAGCATGAACCATTTCCCCTCTTTCTAGCTGGTAGAACTTTGCCCATAGTTTATTCCCTGGGAAGCCTAATCGAGAGTTCAGGCTGGGGGTGGGGAGATTGGGTTTAGAGGTCAACAGCAATGTGACAATAGCCCAGTCAAGAGAAAAGAAAGCTATGATACAGAGGAACCAAAGAGTCGGTTCACCAATCGCTGGGGGCTGGCTCGTACAGAGAGGTTAGAATTCATCCCCTCACTTTAGCCCAAAGTTCCTGATTTAGCTGCTCTGTGCTCAGCATACAGAAAGCCTGAATGATGAACAATAAAGATGCCAGCAGAGCAAACAGGAGCAGATGAGAAGACAGTGCTGACAGGAAAACTGTGGAGCATGTACCCAGTGCTGTATTGTATTTACTAGCAAAATTACTGTTATATTTACAGGCATCTTAGACTAATGCCGTTATTTTTCTGGCTTTGTTCCTTACATTTATTCTATTTAATGAATTAGGACTTAAGCAATACTGTGAGTAACATACTAAAAGGATAGAATTTCTCCACACAGAGGCTGCAAGCAGAGAAGAGTTTCTGCATAAACACGTGTATGTGTGCATGCACCCGTGTGTGTGTAAATGCTCCCATAAAAAGGGACAAGTATAGACTCTAAAGTATTATAAAAAAAGCAAGAGGTAAAATTTCCATGTGATTAAAGCACTAACTTCATAATCCTTGAAAAAAAAAAAGAAAATCATGATTGGTTTTCTTTCACTTGGCAGTCCAGGGAAAAAGAAAGGACAGACAAGAAAGTAAAGAAGTTCACTATTAAAACTGGCAAGAATGAAGATGTGTGAGATCAAAGTTCTCAAGTTTCACTGGTGTCTACACTACAATCCTGAGAAATACTTATAAGGAGATCTGGAATGCCAACAGCAGCACAGAAGTTGCAAATGACTCAGGGAAAACAACATGCAAGATACCGAGGTGAACAACTCTTTTCTAAATATTCACAGGTGTCATTGGCTCAGCTGATCGGAGCACAGTGTTAATAATGCCAAGGTTGTGGGTTTGATCCCCGTGTGGGCCATTCACTTAAGAGCTGGACTCAATGACACTGTATTAACTCAGAATACTCTGTGATTATTTTACAGAATTTCTGTGACTATTAGTCCAAACCCAAAGATTTACTTTTCTCTTAAAACAGAACCACAAATATTTTCATCGTCCAAGGTCTGGAATATCTTTTAAACCCAGCAGCATGTCACTGAACACTTGAAATGACTAAAAGAATTCTACTAATACCCCAAATATGTGAGCACACCTTAAAGGCATATCCTTAACTAACAGCCCATGGGCAGTGTTCTATTTCTGGACAAGGGGGAATTACTACTACATTACACTAAAAAACATTTCCAATTAAGGAGGAAAGTAATGTAAGACAAATTAAATACAGCAAAGAGCTGCTGTTGAAAAGCACTACATTTATTAAGATAAGACACTGTAGAACTGTCCACTTATGGTGGAACAGTGATTTAAAACACCACTCTGGTCTCACTGAAGCTCAGATACTTAATTTAGGCCTTTCAGCAGCTCACATTACAAGGACTTCTTCTACCCCTCCTCCAATATTATTCCTTCCATGTGTGACAATAAGGCTCATGTACATGAAGGTATCCATTGCGTAGCTTGAATTAAGCCATTTAACCTCCACCGAAATCCCATCAAGAAAAATCAATCCACACTCAGCTTCATCCTACAGAAACCAAACCATGATTTGTACCTGAGCTAGACAACCTTAAATTATATCAGGTACATCTACATTGTCCTGTAATCATGTCTGTGACTGCAGGGTGGACATCTGTAGCCTCTGGAGGATTACTGACAAGGTCTCAAGAAAAACCTGTCCAGTGCTTTTCTGTGGCAGATTATTGCAATGAGGCACTCTCCCAGAGAGAAAGCTGCAGGTGTGTAAACTGACATAGGTCCTGGAAAAACCTCACATGCCCACCTGATTTCCCTATCTGTAATGTGAAGTCTGACTAGTCCTGTCCCATAAGAGAGTTGGTACCTAGAGAGATTTACAGACATTATTCCTCTTGCCATGCACGAGGTAGGATGATATGAGATGAAAGGATCTTGGAGCCTATTCCACAGGAAGCACCACAGTCACAAAGGGAAATGGAAATACATCCTTATTTCACACTTCAGCACTGATATTGTCATTTACAGCACAGTTGCACTCATGGACATATGCTAAATGCATAACAGAAGGATTTAAATTGGCCAAAACACTGTCTGACTACGTTTAAAACCTCTCTCTGTTCAAGACACAAACTAAAGATAAATGATGTAGAGACGGGGCCAAATTATCTTCAGAAGGATCAGATTTATTTACTGAAGATGCAGGATGCATGGAAGTCAGCAGGAAGCACTTATTGATTGGCCATCGACAGCACTGTGTCACCCAAGTGCACCACACTATTGACTACGTTCACTTGGTCAATGTGCACCTCTAAGCTACAGTCTCCAACAAGTGATCAGCACAATGGCTTTTGGAGAGAAGCAGGACTGGGGAATATAAAGACATAAAAAGTCTCCCTGACAAAGGGCCCAGGGCAGCCGCGTTCAGTTGCTAAACACAGAGGAGCAGAGATAATCCACTAATCCTGGACAGAGCAGCAGAGATCATGCCTGCCACCCAAGCACCAGGAAAGATTTCTGTACAAGAAAAGCAGCACCTTTCCCTTTGACATCAGAGGCCATGGGTGTTATTTCATCTGACACTGGCTGGGAGTAGTACTTCTTCTCATGGTGATCATTCTTTTCCATTGCAGGATGAGTCTGCTGTTTTCTGAGAAGGATTTACTTTCAATTTCTCTCTAATTTGGAGGAATACAGAATTTAGAGGAAATGAAGCAGTCTGGTACTCTGAGAGCCTGCTTTCAGCTTTTTTGTTGAATTCTGAAGTAATTTTGCTACTTTGCATTTTAACGAACAAATTATGCCAAACTGATCTGTTCCTAAGGATGGGCAAAGCATACCCTTAGCATAAAGGTGTGTTAAGTAACTGAGGTAAGAACCTGCTTCAGCTGCTGTTCAAAGTCCAACAAAATCTTCAAATACTCTCCTAGGTTTGATATAATTAATGCAGAAATCTCCTTTTCTGGTGGGCACTTCTCAGTCTCATTTCTGTGCTATAGCCCCACACAGGCTTAGTTACACAGTGATATTAAGTGTTCCACTTGGAAATCAAAACTTTATATTCTGAGGCAATTGTCTGCATCTCTCAGGTGGCCTGAGTCATTACCCACCTGTAAAAGTTTATAGCAGGTGTATTCTATTTCAAGAATTAGGACTTAAGCAAGACTGTCAGATGGGGGAGATCCACAGAATCATAAAACATGGAATGGGGTTGGAAGGGACCCCCAAAGATTGTTTAGTTTCAATGCTCTGCATCATGGGCAGGGGCACCTTTCACTATCCCAGGCTGCCTCAATCCCCATCCAACCTGGCCTTGGACACTTCCAGGGATGGGGCAGCAACAGCTTCCCTTCTGAGCAAAGAATTTCTTCATAGTATCTAATTTAAATCCTTCCCTTTTTTTTGTTTTAAAACCACTCTCCATTGTTCTGTCACTATCTGCCCATGTAGAAAGTTGCTCTCTCTCCTTTTCACAAGCCCTGTTTAAAGTGCCAGCAGGATGTGATGAGGTCTTCCCAGAGCCTTCTCTTCTCCAGGCTGAACATCCCAATCTCTCTCAGCCCACCTTCATAGCAGAGATGTACCAGCCCTCTGATCATCTTTGAGGCCCTCATCAAAGATTAGAGATTTTTTTTATTAGCAGTAAGGTCCTTTTTTCTAGGAAAGCAGCTTGGCTTTTTCAAATTTTCTTAAAAAAAAAAAAGGTTATCCTTGCTTTCACCACCTGCAGACGGTCCTGGCAACTGACCAAGAGTCTGAGGGTTGCATTTAATTTGCATAAATCAGAGCTGATTACAATTACTTTCCTCATTAATACACTGAGTACTGATTAATAATCGGCAATACACAGAACGTACCGATGCATTTGCCAGGGACTGAATGCAGCTCGATGCCAGACATGTTTCTAAAAACAAAACTCCTGTTCCACAACAATCCTGCTCAACACACAAAGGACAACCACTCTACATCACAATGCAGGCTTTGTTCTGAAAGGAAGAGAAAGTCCTGAGAGTTTCCTCAGTTGTTACTGGTCATATCTTCATTTTAAACCCTGGTGGGAGGATGCAGAGACGTGAGCTACTCTCATGGCCCCTGTCTCATTCCACACAGATGCTTCAAGCAAAACTCCACACCCCTTACTGCTGCAGTCGTGGGTCCTGTTGATGCCTTGGGATTTTGTCTTCTATATTTTTCATATATTTGTAATCCTGCAATTCTTTAGTGTGTAACTCTAAACTCCACTCACAGTGTGAGCTGCTGCTTCCCCATTTTGGTCAGACACAACAATTCCTCTCCAGGCCTGGCAATCAAGGACACCTCACTGCCTCAGGCCCTGAGAGATGGAAACAAAAGTGAGTTGGGGGGAACAAACTTGGGGTAACTGACTTCATTACCTGAAGCTGTAATTGGAAGATGAACCCCCAATCTGCAAATGGACCAAACTGATAAAAGTGTGGAAACCCATGACCCACTGTCCATTTTTGGACCCCTGGGGAGGCTTCATCTGTCCTAAATGTACCTGAAGGCCCTTCAATAAATAAAACAGCTTTTCATTCTCTTAATTTTGTCTGGCCTCTGTTTTTAGGAAGCCCCAAAAAGGCATCACTGTCACCCACATGTTCTGCACCAGCAGCTGAGTTGCATTCAACAAGAAAAACCCTGTCAGGAGGAATAAACTGTTTGCTTGTTGCCTGTACAGAGAAGATGCAAGGAGCACACTGAACACAGCACAGCTCCCATTTCATTATGACAATATACATCATCTACCAGCATATTTATTGCTTACATAGATGTGAGTTTTTTACATGAAAAATTGATTTATCTATTGGGTAATTAGTAAACGTCAATAATTGCAAAAACCTCTTAGCAATCAGTTGACATTTAATTAACATACAATAACTGTCTTATTAAATCTCCATTAAATACCTGTTAGAGTTAATTAAAACCCGTGACTCTATGATTCCTGGGGAAACCACATTACAGTTAAACAATAAACTGCCTGGAACAGAGTTGCTTGCTGACTGCTGTTGCAATGAGTTGCTCTGGTTTAAGGTAAGTACAACCCTATGTTTCAGATTCTAATACTCTGTGATTATGCAAAGACATGGTATGAAAAACATGAATGAAAAAACATGAAATGCTCTAAGATTTTCAGCTGGACTCAGTGGCAAACCCTTTTTTTCTTAGATGTGTGTGAAATTCATGCCCCAAGCATGTCCCAGGTCAATAATGGCTCTTGTATTGCAACAGATCTTTAAAAATCATGATAAACCTTTGTCTAGAGGGACAAATGGATGGCCCACCATGCTCTTTTGTATGTCATTATAATAAGATTATTTGGAATTCTGGTCTAAATTTCTTCCCTTATCACCTGAGATCATTTTGCTGGCTTCTGCTAAGGTGAAGAATCATCTTCTTCTGTATCATCAGATTGGATTAAAAAATTGGATTATACAGAAATCCTCCAAAACATTAGGTAAAATATATTATATTTGGGTTTTTTCTTCTACTCAGCGCACTCAAAGATGTTAATGAAATAAAAAACCCCAACCAACCAATGAAAATCCTAGCCTTTTTTTCTTGCAAGAGACAAAAATGCAGACATTTAGCACTGCTGTTTGATCTGCAGCACATGAACAGCTTGAAGCAAGTACAAGGTCCTTTAAAATGGAAATCAAAAGTAGTATCAAGTATAATAGCACTCACATTTGTGCACGTTGCTGCCTAAAGTAAGTCAAAGTCAGAATAAAGCGAGTTCACAGAAAAAATCACTAATAAGACTTTGGGAATCTACCTCCTTGTGGCTGACCTGGGCTTATAGTATTCAGAACTTCTCTTTTACATACAGGAATTTTCTGAACACCTAAGCATATGTATAAAAGTGAAATCAAATGATTGCCTCAGACTTGACAGAACTGCTGAACTAAGAACCATGCACTGTCCTCTATTAAAGGGCATCACCTTGAGAAGATAAAGGTTTGTAAATGTTGCTCTGGAAGTTAGGATTCTCTGCTATTGTCTGTATATCTACAAAAGGAGAAATAATCATCTTCAAAGATATTGCCTAATCACCTTTTATGTGACATTTACAAAACCCAGAAATCAGTACTCTGAATTATTAGAGTAGAAACATAGATTTATCCCTATCAAGGTATTAATGTATCAAAAAAAAGAGATCCTGATTTTGAAAATAGAAAAGAAACAGGCACTGAAAAGGAAAACAAACCTATAGTAGGGTAGATAATACTGGCTATATTCACAGTAATCCAGAGACAGATTCAGTTTATAATGAGAGCACAATAAATGCATTTAGTTGTGAGTTAACTTTAGTCTGAGGTCCCTGAATAATTAACCTGCTTTGTTTCAATTCATTTAAATGCCCACATGCTACTGTTTATGAAACTGGAATATGTCCTACAAAATAAAGTCAGGCAGCTTCCAGAGTTGTACAGACACCAATATGAAAAATGTTACTTGTTATGAATCTTATCATTCAAGCATTTTGCTTACAACAAAAATTAACACTGCCATTTAAAATAAATGTTGAGGGTGAGTATTTCATCCCAATTAGAAAAAATTAGATTTTGATATTTTTATATTGACATATCCGCTTTATTTTCTATAAAAATCTCATATAAACCAGGTTAGATAATTAAATACATATATTGAATAAGTAGTTTAAAATTCATAAATTATTGCACAATATCAAATGGCTATTATGTAAAGATAATAATATTGTAAATCATGATCACTGGTACTCTGCAACTGAAAAGGTACTATGCATATGTAAACAGAAACTAAGGTAAAGAATATATATTTACAAATTCCAGTTTTCCAGTTGTACCATAAAGGATATTGAACCTTTCTAGCATTCCATTTTGCACCATTATCCTCTTATATTTTAAACCGTGGCTTTTTAATTCTCCTGTTTTTCTTCGTGCCTGCAATGCAAACTTGTTTCCCTAACCCTTAAGAAATATTACTACTGCTGGAAATTAATCTGTCATTTTACAAATCTTTTTCAAAGGAAGAAATAAAAAGGTTGTCTCAGAGAAAGAAAATAACTTAGAAACAAAAATAGTATGCATTTTGCTCCCACTGGGACAAACCAAGTAATATTTACTCTGACATGATAAAAGATCACAAAGTGTTAGAACTAATGGCTCTGTAAATAGGAAATGCAGAAGAGAGGGAGCCTGACAAAATCACAAGAAAATTGTATCCATTTTCAGCTCCCAATTTTTATGAAACATCCTGATTTTTTAACTCTGTATTTATAGAACTGCGTATGATAGCAGCACCTCTGCCATCAGTATCATCAGCTTTTTTAACGTTATTGCCAAGATTTCTCCTGAAGGATTATCAACAGTTTCCTGCACAGAAACAAACAAGGCAGATTATGCAGAGGTTTTCAACGTCATTTTCAATGACAGCTGCATTTGGGAGAGTAGAGTACAAGCAAACCCAGCACTGGAAGGAGCTTGCCCTCCAAAGAGAACACACAAGTGTCTCTCTGAAGTACTCAAGACAAGGGGACCTTGGACAGAGAAGTGTAAATGCCCATTTCACAATATTCCTTTCTCTCCAGCAGTGGATCAAAGGCAGGATAAAAATACAGCAGAGGCACGAGTCTCCAGATGGATCAGAATATGTAAGAATCAGCGCCATGCCTGGTGGATGTACCACCTACACACCCAAGCAAGCTATCTTCTAGTAAGGAGAAGACAAAGTAGGTTACACCAAGGTAGTTTCTGTTTACAAATTAACGGTATGGCACAGCAGAAAAACATCTAAACACCTAAAGCCCATCCGAGGTGTGAGCACCAGGAAGGTTGAGGGAAGAATGCACTTGAAAGAACTGCAGATACTCCATGAGAAGTGGAAAGTTCTTCTGAAATGCTAATTTATTTGAAAATAAACTCATAGCACTAAATTCCTAAATATTTTCTTCTAAAAGCATCTCTCAGGTGATTAGTCTCCACGAAGTACACTTTTGTGTTATTAATTCCCATTATTTCTGACAATTGCTCTTACCCCAGCCTCCAAACTGAAAACTCACAGTGGTGTGAATGTGCCTCCTCCTTCTATGTGGTCAGCCCTTGCTGGCACAGAGTATTTAATTTTGCCCCAGTTGGTGTATTATTTAAGAAATGCAAGTTGATTAGAGTCTGAGTTTCTGTCTTTCCTGCAATGCTAGATGATTAATAAACACGTGCTCAGAACCAAAACTAAAAAATCTGCAGTTGTGTAAAACCTTACCACGCAGTTTTGTATTCATCCTAGATGGACACCAGGTCTTCTCACAGCACTTAGAATATAATTAGAATTCAACACTGAAGAAAAAAAAAAATCCCCAGAATAAAACATGCAAAGATTACAATCTAAATACAATATTGTTAGTTGAAAGAAATGAATGTAGAGTATTGAATGTTCAAAATTGTGTTGAATTAGATAAGCAAATCCCATGTAGACTTTGTTAACGATTCATAATCAGCTAATAAGCTCATCTCTAGTAGAATAATGATCCATGGACCTGTTAGCTCATTTATCACTATGTTTTACAACACTGGCAAAGAAACTAATTAAATCCCAGCATCATTACACAGAATTCCTTTTAATAGAGATACAACGATGCACTAGAGGCTACAGATTAAACTGCAAATTGTACCCAGAGATTCTGGCCAGCAAGTTTTAATTAACACCTTAGCAAGAAGCTACTCACTTAAATAATAACTAACTAGGAAACATCTGCACACTCAAAAACATTGGAGGATGGAGAGAGTAATGAAAGGAGCATGATGTGAAGTATGGAAATTGTAGGGGTTTTTTCTAACCACAGCAAAAAGCTGTTGCTGTTCACCAACTGCATTCATTATCCAACACAAATGAGAAGGCAGAACTCTGGCTCCAGATCAGTGTTGAAGATACTGGCAGAGGCATGCACACCAGGTTACAAAGAAAAACCAAAAATCTGTGCAGCACCAGCACCAGTGCAGCTGGAGCATCTCCCAGAATATAGAATGGATTCACAAAGCACAAATGAATCCTCAGGAGAAAGAGTACAACAAGTTTTTATGTCATTTTGTTCATTTGTGGGAGAGAAGACAGGTGTGTGACTGCCCAAAGGAACAGCTTTCTGTTGGGCAGAAACTTAAATAACAGCACAGAACGAAAAAAGACTGAAAGACTGAATAGTCCAACACTGATATGCAAAGGAAAGATGACTCTAAAAGTGAGAAAACAACAAAGTGATCATTAGTTTAACCTTTTGCCTTAACATCCCAATCTAGAGCAAGAAGCACACAAATCCTGCAGTGAATCTGAGCCAAGGAACAGTGTGTGCAAGTATCTTTCAAATGCACATGTAAAGGAATATGCAGCCCCCAAAACAGTGAGTTGTTGCCATGACTATTGAGAAAGTAATCAAAAAGGCAAGACTCTCTAGCAAAATACCTCAGGTTTTGCTGGTTTAACCTCTTTTTTTCTGATATCAGTGATCGGATATTTTTGTTATCTAAAAATTTAAAAGTTTGTCAGTGTATCTTTTTTTTCTTTCCACAGATGAATTACTGCAAAAGGCAGAGCAAATAGGATAAATCTGAGTTTGAGCTGGACCTGTTTTAAGTTAGTGCTCAAAGACTTGCAAGAATTTATTACTTTAGAGTGTGGCATTCAAAGAAATTGTCTATCAGAGCAACTCCAGCAGAATCACCAGCATCTTGTTGATTTTTCTGAGTTTTTTATTGTCTGATGAAACGTAACTAAAGATTCCCATAGTGACAATTAAAGACTTGAAAGAACTGGTGTTCACATTATTAGATGGTAAAATGCAGCAATGCTGTAAATACCCATTAGCCATTACAGTTCTCATTAAACCCCAAAACCAACTCATTAGTGTCCTTACACGTGACAGACAAGCACAGCAAATGAGATAAATATATCAATCTATTCATTGTGGGCAAAATCAGGGCTTCCATCATCACCTTCACACAGTGACAACCAGTTAAATGCTCCTTCTGCAAGAAATAAATGTAAGAGCAGCTAGTTGGAGTGTAGAATGATGCATGGTGAAATAACCAAGACAGCAGACACTTCAGTTCCACCTTAAAGTAGGTTCATGTGAAGGTATCAACAAGGTTCTTTCTGAAAAGAAAGTAGTACTTTTATTGCAATCATTAAGAACAGCTGGAGGTTGGGGAATGAATGGAATTGCACATAAAATGCAGTGGGGCATAACACAAGAGGTGTTGCTGTGGATAAAGAAACATCTGCAAATGAAGGACTGGCAGCACCATATATGTGATGATTCCAAAATAATTTAGAGACCACAGCCACACCAGGCCAAATGATTGTTCTAGAGATTTGAGACAGATGTGATTATGGCCTCTAGAACTATTCTACCTTGTCAGTTTAGGAAAAATTTGGCAATTCCACAGGTCTGTAGCACTCTCTATAAGGATCAAGACTCTGATCTTCACAGACCTGGTGCATCAGGCTGGTACCACTGACAGCACAAACAAGACTTTTCCTCCTGGTTCCCATGATTGCAAGAAATCCACAGGATGGAGGTTCCTGTGTATGTGTCTGTGTTCAAATGGGAAAGCACAAATTGGATTTTTGCCATTCTTTGCACAGTGGGGTCTATTTTAAATGCATGCTGTGGTTTAGAAGACAATTTAAAAACACCACCCACGTTTCAGAATGGTCTTCTTTAACCGGATTATCACAATTTCTACACCTTGTCCACCACCAGAGTCCCTTGCAGCAACACAGAGGTTCTAGCAGCACCAGCTTATCACAGGATGAAAGGCAAGTCCTGAATCAAAAGCAAACATGCAGTCATTCCAAATCACTTGAACACTATGTACTCCAGCATTAGTAGAAAAAAAAAAATTGTTCAAGCAATACTGTGACCTTACTGCCCCCTATTCTGAAGCTTCGAAAATTGCAACATTCCCTTAACCATACCTTTGGCAGGTTGAATGAATGGTTCAGCAGGGACAGGAAAGAATTGCCCTGAAAAGGAAACAGCAGTGAAGATGTGGTTTTTCTGAGTTCCCTAAAAACTGTCATTCCTGCATGCTATCTGTGTTTCCTGATGTAGAGGATGTTTACTTTATGCAGAAAGTACTCTGGGGAATGAGTTCATTTTTATCCTGAGCTAGTCTTTGTAACTCTTTGGGAAAAAGGGTTAGCAACACCCAAACACAACCAAGATGCACAGAGTACATCACTCAAACACTTTCTGTCTTACTGGGGTATTTTTCACCTCTTAATGCATGGAGAATATATAGCCATGCATGCACTAAAGACCTCAGAAAAAGTTCCAGACTTCTACATTTCCCCATATTTGTTTCCCTCTTCCCTGTCCTCCTCAAGTGAATATCTCCCAGCACATCAGCTGCATCTGTCATTTCTTTTTTTTTCTTTTTCCTCCAACACTGTGGGCCCTATGTCATCATCAGCTCACATGGCCAACAAGTAACAGCTCAGTGCCTGCATCTGAGAAATTTAACTGAGAATAAACAGGTCTACTTCTCTTGAAAAATTTCTTCTATTTTTCTATGAAATAGAAATATTTCTACTATTTCTCCTCTGAGTGCTCTACACTTTTAGAGAATTGAGGGTGCCCAGCTATTTATATAGCAAGAATGGGATTCAAGATCCCAAGGTCCATACTGTGTAACAGAACTGGATATTCGTATACATTCTACATGTGTGGAGAAATAGATCCACATGCTGGATCTATTTCCATCTATTTCAGTTTCCCAGCCAGCTTATTGGACTCCTTCTGGAAACTGATTACTTTATTCTACTTGTTATTAGAGAAAACAATAACCCCCAATTTAGCTGTTGTTTATTCTTTATGTTCAAACTCAGTTGTTATGAATTCAATTGTTATGAAAACAGCGTTACCAGAGGAGAAGTATTATTGAAAATATCCTTTCAAGTGGAAAAAAAGAACCATCAACAAAACAAACAGCCCTTTCCCCACAAAAAGGATTCAAGGATCCAAAAAGGATCCACCTCTGTTATAACAGAATCCTCAGCCTCCAAACAGTGAATGTGAAAAAGTGAACAATCCCAAAACACACACTGGTGTTTGCTCAGCACTGCTCAGACCCAGGCTGGATGAGTACCAAGACCAGGAAAATATCTGTAGGAGTCAACAAGTGCATTTAATATTGTGATTAATCAGAATAACATCAGTATTAAGGGGTTATTTCTTTGTAAGTGCATTTCCTTTGAAGTACTTCACATTTCAATATGGCAATTCTTCAACCCTGTTTCCTTTTGTCCCATTCAAATTGCACCAAAGTGTGGAATGGCATCAGCATTTTTGATTCTACAGCCAGATAACTGACACAGAAGCTTTACTGATTTTCACAAACCATGCCAGCAACAACTGATTTTATACTCACACATAATTGTTTTTCATTTTTAAAATTAAAAAAGTTAGCTTTTGAATAAAATGGGTTTTTTTAATTCACAAAATCTAACAATTTTTAATAGATAAATCAGTTCTCACACTCTATTCTTCCATCAAAAAAAAGTCTTAAGTTTTAAGTACAACTCACTCCTAGTGCACTAGGCTAATTCACAATTAAGTGAATTAATGCCAAGGTGGCTAAAATGCATGATTTGGGAGGGTGAACAATGACATTACTTTCCTTTTAGAAGTTTTCATTGTTTTCTGTTTCAGTTCTTCCTCATAAAGCAAATATCCCTCCCCTTCTCTGCTCCCAGGCTCACGTATTTTACCTACATTCCTTATACACAAAAATTTCTATGACAGTTATTCCACGAGGAAGAACTTCCCAAATAAAGTAAAGCACAAACAAATTACTTTTCTTATATCAAAACATATTAGGCAGACCTCACAGTCTCTTTTTGTCGGATTTTGAAGGGGATTTTGGAGGAACAATGAAGCTTAGTTTTTGAGCAAAGGTAATTTTGAGAGGTNCTGAGGAAAGACCAAAGGATCTTGATATTTTCTGCCAGATTTGATTTTTTCATTCACCCAGGCTGAAATCCCCTCATGAATTGTGTTAGACCCCCAGGTGACGACCTTGAGGTGACCAGATCCTTATGGCACATGGCTCTGATCAAAGGGAAAGCCATCTCTGACACTTAGTAATAGAACTGAACAAACATCAAAATCAACATCCACTCATCACGCCAAAGAACAGGAAGATATCAATCCTGAAAATGCTTTCTGCTGTTATTTTTTTCATTTTCATTAGACTTTTATTTTTAATGAAGCTGAGGTGCAATATAGACTAATTTCCACTAGCCTGCTTGCACAGTGCCTCTGGAGGCAGATTTGCTCACAGGGAACACTCTAAAGCAGCCACACTTCAGTTTAGAACATTCAATACTTCTTAGCTTGAAGGGGACCCATATTTAGCAGCACATTTCAGACTGTAGCACAGCCTTTGCCAACACTTGAGACTCATTTGGAGGATCTTCACTTACACTCTTGATCCTCTGCAGTCTCCATAGCCAGGCAGGCTGACATCTGACTTATGCACCTCTGCCTGTCTGCAGAACCCTCACACCAGGCAATTTGATCGAATCAAAACTATTTCCATACAATTATAAAACATAACAGACCACGGCAAAAAAAAATGTAAAACCTCCAAAGCAGCTCAAAGCTAATTAATTTCTATTACTAGTGAAAGAAGAACCACTTAAAGTGCCTTTTCTTATTTAAATTACCATTGACAGCACCTGGGGTTTTTTTGTTGTTTTCTTTTTTCACTCTTGGGAACTCCTGTTGCAATACTAGTTAAATTCTGTATGACTGCAGAATTTATTAAGATAAAGCAATTACCATTACAAAAACAATCCCAGGTTACAATTTATGGTGAAAAGAAAAGAGTTATGATGTTCTGTTAAATCATTCAGTGATGCATTGCATACTTAGTTAAACCTTTTGGTTGTGAAAATTTAGGGCTAAATTGGTGCCTTTGCATTAAGTAATTAATTATTTTGTTTCATTTATGACTACTTCATCTATATATTGTTACGCAATAGATGTACAAAAGATGTACAAGCCCTGTAGCAACCATGTAATCAATAAACGACCAACAGGAGAAGGCAAAATTCCATAAAACTTTGATTTCCAGTCACAGCAATGGCACAGTTAAACCTGGTGATCAAAACCAGCTTCTGACTGATAACACTGTCTAGCAAGAGTTGGTTTTGCTGGCAGAGAACAATTGCAAGTGTGGCCTCGAGTAGAGGCCACATTTCCTTGGTGTTTTGTACCAAAAAAAAAAATCATTCCAAGAATTCAACAAAAATTATAAGCCGCCAAAAATTCTGTCTAAAAGTTGTGATTGAAGCTGTCTGAACTGCAGCATTGCCTGGTCTGGAAGATCCATGCTAAACAGAAAGGACAAGGGAATGATCTGTTCTGCACTGGGGACCTACCTGAAGTAGCTCACATCATTAATATCTGCCTGATTATGGTACACAATTTTATATTGCCTTTATTTAGATATACAGAGTTTTGCAATTTTCAAGACCATCTCCTCTGCCACCTGTTCTTCAAATCTGTGGTGAAGGAAAATGCCCATTACCTCCATGAAAGATTTAGAAGTTAAGAAACTTAATTTCATAACATTTTTAAGTTTCAATTGATTACATTCTACTGGCTGGTTTTGACTTTCCCCATGGTTCAGTCTCACATTTCAAAGCTACCTGATCTCTCTGTAGGATGTCTCTGTGAATATTTATTAACAAGACTGCAGGAATTACCCTCTATATTAATCATCTTCTGTCAAAAAAATGAAGGCCAGCAAGCAACTCACTCCAACGGTGGAGCAGTCAATAGATTTGCTTTTCTTAATTAATTTAGGAATTTCTAAGTCAACTTTCCCCAGCAGTAATTAATAACGAGCTTGTCCACTGTTCTTTAATGCAAAGATCACAAAAAGAGAGCCTGTAAGATAGGGAGTCTAGACCAAAGTACAATGTGTCCATCTCTCATGTGCTGAGACAACTAACACTGGTTAAAATTAATAATATTTCACAATTACTATCAATGCACAACTCATTTTAGGAAATGCAACTGAAACAAAAATTTTACCTGTGAATTTCTGCTATTTTTTTTCCTATTGCAATAAAGACCTGGTCTGGGCCATGATAAATACTGTGTCCTGCAAATCCAGATGGAAAGGAAGATAAATGAAGAGAATCCAAACAAACACAACCCTTAAATCCCTCAACTAACATAAAAGATAACCAATAGATTCACTCTCCAAGATGAGTCTAGCAGGGCAGAAGAAGTTAATGTTGGAATTTCCAATTTAATCCATGCCTAAAGCAGGAAGAGCAATCACTTTGGCCTTAACCTCAGCTTTGAAAACACTGTTCTGCATACATGCTGTTTCAACATTTCTGGGTTGCAATTCAGCATCAAATAATCAATATTCAAGCCTGTTCCCCTTGCAGCCTCCCTGACACACCAGACTGAATTCCACCTTCTACAAGAGCGCTGACACCATTTGAAATTGAAGAACAAATTTTGCATATCTCCATGTCTCAAAGAACGTTTTTATGCAATGCAGATGATACATTATGAATTTTTGCAAATTCTTGGTATATGCACACCAGTTTCCATTTTTTCAGCTGCTGTCACTACTTCCCAAACAGGAATGCAGTGCTGCAAATGCTACACACACAAAAAAAAAATCAGAATCTGATAGAATTCACCATGTCAAGAAACATTAGCATGGTTAAAGTAGCAGTCTCTGTATTATAGTTTTAGCAGAATTTTTGAGATGATTTTCTGCACTTTTGGTGCAGCAAAGGTGCCCCAATCAGAAATCCAAATATTGTTTGCTTTTTCAAAACTGATTTCTGGTATGATGATAAATATACCAGCTTTTTATAGCTGGCATGATGTACCGGAGGCAATCTGCAAATATAATTCCATGAAAAGGTATTTTATCTTCATTCAGATAAGCTCTCTGCTATCTAGAACATTGCTATAATGCCTAAACCTTGACTGGGAGTTCATTAGCAAAATTTCTGCATAACAGAAACATATTTCAAAATATATTTGGGCAGGTGTAAAAGAGATGGGATTTATCATCTCTGTTTTTTCAATAAAAATTTCTCCAACATACTCAGAAAATGAACCCTAAGAGAGTAAGATTTATTCTATTTTGCTGCAAAAGCCTACTTCAAAATTCTCAGGACTTTTCACATCCTCATTTTGTGACAATAGGGCATTTCCAAGATAACAGAAATAACAAACTGAATGTCCCAAATAAACATGGCAAAAATCAAGCTTTACAGGGAGAATCTAGTGAGAGAGGTGCAGTGGCAATTACATTTTCTGTGTTCATTGAGCCCATAAAGAGCTTAGGAAAAAAATCAACAAGACAAGGGTCTCCTGTAGCTTCCTCCAGAGATGTACCCAAGCTGCATTTTCTCCCACCCACTTGGGTTTTTCTCTGGTAGCACTGGAAGTAACTGTGACAGTTTCCTGAACTGTGTGACAAAATTAATCAGATTCTTTCTAGAGTAAAACAAGAACTGGAGGACCCAGGTACCTTTTGTGCATATCTGCAGCTACACCTGCACCAGATGTCCCAGCCTGGGTTCACTCTGGCTCCCACTCAGCCAACTGAAAGGCTCCTCACAGCCTTTATAAACACCACAGGTCTCTGAGCAGCTGTTGATAACCATCCTCAGCCTTCTTCTGGAGGACAAGCACAGCTCAGCGTGGTCAAGTCAGAGTGTTGGTAATTACCAGTTTTTCTCACCACAAACAAAACTTTGACAACATCAGTGACTAGTGCTGCGGTGTCTGCAGAATATTCAATTTTGTATCCACCATTTCCTAAAAATCACAAAAATTCCCGTGTGTCGTTGCAGCTGAGTGGAGAACCACTGTAACTCCTTGCACAGTGGTACTTAACACCAGGTTTCTGACTCCTCTACCCTTTCTCATTGCAGGAGTTCCTGTGTGTGTGGTGCTGCCCCATGGCTCCCCTCAGCAGAGCAGAAATAGTTAAGGTCACAACAGAGTGCTGCTATGTAAAGGAGAAATTTCCCTGTCCTTGCCTAAGTGAATGTCTGGGATTAAACTGACAGCCCACCTTAGTGATGGTGGAATAATTGGTTGTTCAGCTCTGTCCTTGTCAAGCTCTGACAGTTTTGCAGATGTCCTGCTCGGCTCTCCAAAGGTTAGCCTCAGCTGAAGCTGGTGTTCATTAATCATTCCTTCCTGACAGGACTCAGAGCAGCCCACATCTGCCACTCTGTCCCCCTCAATCCCTGATGCACCCAGCTTGTGTGTAATCACTGATGGTTTTCTTAGCAGGATACCTGATAAGGGAATATGCATTTAACTGTGAGACTCGTGGTGTTGCCTCCTTTCTTGGTAATTCTTTCAGCAAGGGACAAGGAATATGAATTTGGTGTCTTTGTTCAAGGCAGGCTTGTACAAAATGAGTGAAATGTGGACTGGGTGGGTGTACAGGAAGTGCACAGTATCACATTCTTTTTATAGTGTCTCTAATGCCTTCACATAACAATTCTCAGTCTAGGACCACAATCACACTGAAGATGGAAGGACGTGGTGTTCACTAACCTTGCATGGGTACGTGGTGGCTCCCTACAGCTCCTGAGCTGGAAGAAGTGGAGAAAAATCCCACCATGAACAGTTGGAGAAAGAAAAGCCTCAATGCACTCTTCTTTTCTTGTAATTTTTTTCCAGCCACTGTATTTCTCTAGACCACAGCATTTGCTTCACTGTCTCTTTGTGTACATCGTGACTCAAAAATTCCATCACCAGCTCTGCTTTAGCCCAGAAGAACTGGATAATTTTCAGAAGTTCACACAGGACTAATTTCTGTGGAGTATTCTAACTCCTTTTACCAGAACCTGTAAGTGTCACTCATGAGTAGCATGCACCCCAGAAAAATGAGAGAACTACTAAGATAATTCCCAGCAATTTCAAGTGTACACCAGAATTTCAAGTGTGCCCCAGAATAAACTGCACATCTTGCAGTTAGACAAAACCACAAATATATTACTGATGATTCTTGAGTAAATTGGAATAACCATCAGCACACAGACTGCCAGTGTATTATAGTTGCCAAGGCTGTGTAAGAAATGAAATAATTGCCCACTTCAAAATCTTATTACAAGATTGCCCACTGACTTTCCTTAGCCTGCTGGTGTTCATATGTGAGCATTGCAGGAATCATCATTTCAAATAATTGATTACCTGTCTAGCCTACAAAGTTTAAAAAGGAACAAACAAGGACATTAAGTGATTAGCATTCTTCCATTTAATTTGCAAATCCTGTCTTCACAGCTAAAAAGCCAAATGCCTCAGGCTACATCTCAGGCACACAGATCCCAACAAGCTTGACAGTAGAAAGAAGGTGCTGCAGAGGCACATAACTGACGTGTTGGATTAAAGCAATCAACACATTGACCATTAATCACAGCTGAAGGCTGCACAGTGCACTCAGAGAACGGCAGTGGGCCTGTTCTAGGAGGTTNTACATCGTGACTCAAAAATTCCATCACCAGCTCTGCTTTAACCCAGAAGAACTGGATAATTTTCAGAAGTTCACACAGGACTAATTTCTGTGGAGTATTCTGACTCCTTTTACCAGAACCTGTAAGTGTCACTCATGAGTAGCATGCACCCCAGAAAAATGAGAGAACTACTAAGATAATTCCCAGCAATTTCAAGTGTACACCAGAATTTCAAGTGTGCCCCAGAATAAACTGCACATCTTGCAGTTAGACAAAACCACAAATATATTACTGATGATTCTTGAGTAAATTGGAATAACCATCAGCACACAGACTGCCAGTGTATTATAGTAGCCAAGACTTTGTAAGAAATGAAATAATTGCCCACTTCAAAATCTTATTACAAGATTGCCCACTGACTTTCCTTAGCCTGCTGGTGTTCATATGTGAGCATTGCAGGAATCATCATTTCAAATAATTGATTACCTGTCTAGCCTACAAAGTTTAAAAAGGAACAAACAAGGACATTAAGTGATTAGCATTCTTCCATTTAATTTGCAAATCCTGTCTTCACAGCTAAAAAGCCAAATGCCTCAGGCTACATCTCAGGCACACAGATCCCAACAAGCTTGACAGTAGAAAGAAGGTGCTGCAGAGGCACATAACTGACGTGTTGGATTAAAGCAATCAACACATTGACCATTAATCACAGCTGAAGGCTGCACAGTGCACTCAGAGAACGGCAGTGGGCCTGTTCTAGGAGGTTCCAGCAGTGATGCTGTGTTACAGAATTCCTCAGGGAAGGTGGACATGATGTACACCTAGGCCTTGAATTACCCGAGCTGAGGCCTCATTGAGGCCTTGGCTGAGGCCTGTAAAGCCTCTGAATCAGTAAAAATTACTTAGAGAAGTTGTGGCACAGTTAGAAATTCAATGTTAAGGTGTCTGGGAAAGATAATGGGGTTGTGAAGGTCACTGCATAGAGTTGTTAGTAAGCATGTGTTAATTACCTTAAAAGTAAGTTCAACAATGTGTGTTTGCATTCTTCTCTCTGCTGTGTGCCAATGAAAGAGCTATCTGTTTTGTAAACTATACAGAAATGTATATAAGCTGCCATTTTAGATGAAATAAAGGAGAAACGTAGTGGTGACCAAACTGGTTGGACCTGCATTTGCTCGGACTCAACTCTCTTTTATAAATAGGGAAACCCTGGCTTTAATGCTGAATTTCAAACTGCTGAGCCAACCCACCAATGTGGTTTGGTCAACACAAGCAGTTATAGCCATGCTCTCGATGGCAGATAGAGAAAATAAGGAACATTATTCTCTTGTTTTGAAAACTAGCCTTGTCCCTGTCTTTCTGCTTCCTGTATTTATGCTCCCTCACCTCACCACACACTTCACTTACCATCAAAATGGTCATGCAACACTGACATACCTGAAGAAATCTTTTAAATACTTCAACTACAGATAAGTAGACATGTGTGTACAATGACCTTTTTTATTGTGCTCCCTCTGCTGGCTCTGAAAAAATCACTGGTGGAAAAAAAACCTGATTCCACAACTTCACTGATACCTGTGCTTACCAATACACAAAAGCAGGACATTGAAAATGCCCAAATATTTTGGTTTAAAGTGCCTAAAATTCAGAGAAAGATTTCTGTGTTTTTCCAAAGAAAAAGAAGGACAATACCAAGAGCAAAGTGCTACCTAAAGCTCAGGAAAACTACAAACAATTGGGGAAACAACACTCTCTTGCATAGCAGCAGAAAGTTGCTTCACAGAGGGCAAAGAATTAAGATAGCCCAGCCTGCAGGAGAGATTCCTGTGACATTTGGCATCTCTATATAGGTGGAATTGTATGGAAAAAGAATCCAGAAGGTGTCAAGTGAAAAAAAGGGACAAACAAATATTTGTCTGATATGGTATTAAACCATATTAGGTGCATGGCCTGTGGAAAGGCAGCATTATGAAAAAGTAGGCAGTGACACTTCCAGCAATACAATTAAAATCACTGTGTTGCAAGTGAAATATAAAATGTTCTCTCATGTTCCATACCTACTTTTTATCCTTTTTACCCAGTCTTCCTATGGATTGAAAACATGTCCTGGTTTATAAAAATAAAACAAAACACACTAGAATGACAGTTCTTCAGGCAGTGACAACAGCTGCTTTTCTCCATACACTGGCAAGACCTGGCACGTTTAGGCATATACCATGCTGTCACAAAATAAATAACATCTGACCAGAGACTCATTTCCATGTAAAATGTCATAGCAGGATCATGAGACAGAGCAAACTGGCCATACTTAAAAAGCTGTTTCCTTGCTGGTAAATATAATTAAAAATTTTAAGTCCATTTCAAGAAATCAGACAGCAGGAATATAAAAACCTGAGTACTTCTTTGTGGGGATGTCAGGTTTTTCCCCCTTTAGTAAAAATATCAGTTTCATGATGCCCTCCCCGCTTTGTTTCACTTGGATATGTTGGAAGGCACCAGAGTCTTCATGAAGAGCTGTGACATTTTTTGGTGATCATATACACCACCCTCAAGTGTCCCAAAGCATTAGCTGAGAGAATTCAAATCCCATCTATCCAGATAAACCGCAGCACATGAACCCAGTTTCTCAAAACACACAAACCATAGAGTAACAAGCATTAAATACATTTCATGTTGAAAGCAATCCAGTATTAACTAGATTTTATACTGTATTTTATTATCATCCCAGCTCCTCCATACAGGAAAATTCAAGGACAGCAGCCTGATCTACTTTGGACCATTTCAGAGCACTGGGTTGGACAGCAGTTGTCTCTTCCCACCTATATTAAACTTTGATTTTATGTTTGGTTGAAAGTTAAGCCTGAGTTGGGATACTGTGGTTGTGAATTTTTGGGACACTACCCATCCCAGAGTAATGGGATCACTTTTTTTTTTTTTAATTGCAATTCATGGTAGATATAGTGACTAAAAGCCAAGAGGATTTGCAATTTTTTACCAATGTGCATTGCTAAAAACTGCAAATCTACTTCTTGTGTTGAATGACAGATTTTTTTTTTTTCTTTCCAGACAAGTCCTCTGTTTTGCAAGTTTTTTATAGCTTCTGATATGAGATCTGGTCACTGATTGTCTATGAAAATAAACCTGATCTGACATTCAAAGAGGGATTAGACATAATCCAAATTACAATTTTTTTGGATGGCTATCTAACATCTTGTCTATGTAAAAATGTCATATGTTAAATGGCTTGGAAACCATGACAACACCAGCTCTCCAGAGCTCACACAAGCTCAATCAAGCCATAATCAAGGATTTCCTTACATGATTGTCTATTATCTCCTTCTCAGTCAGAGATGCACATTAAAGGAGTGAAAAGATCAGAGTGGAATCACCAGCATTAATTACATGCCAGACTAGACCTGTCTTCCTGGAAGTGCTGTCAAAAAGAATTTGGAGTACCTGTAGGACATTCAGAGTAGTCCTCTGTTGATTCTGCACAAATGGTAAGGCCAAAATAAAAAAAGATTAACACAAGTCAGGGTTACTGAAAAGATATTAAGTTTTTCATATTTGATAAAAGAGAAAGTCTATTCAACTCTGTGAACACAGATGCATTCTATAATGTCTATTTATGTCCTTCTAATGATGAAAAGGAGCAATTATAGCAAAAGTGAAATGTGCTTACCATGAAGAACAACATTTTAGACTAGGTCATTCCTGAGTATATTTCTTAGAATAAAGGCTTGTTAAAGGAGTGCGGTCATTTTAAGCCTGTACTAAAGAGAAGTAATTTTTTTTTCTTTGTAAGGCTCTTTGAAAAGGCACAACCTTCTTTAGACTTATTCTTTAGGTCCTGAAACAAGTCGAGAAAGAGTTCTATAAACACCTGCTTTTCCCTATGTCCAAGGAGAAAAATAAAAATAAAAAAAACCCCATACCAAAAATATGCACAAAAAAACTGCAAACACCATACCATGTGATTTATGCAGCCAAAGAAAGTCACACAAGAACAAATAAATAAATATTAACAACAAACAAATGCAAAGAGCATGTGAACAGCTCATGGATTTTTCATGAGGTGAAAAAGAAATTTGTCAAATTATTTTTCTCTGAAACATTCACTGTAATTATGGCTACTGGCAGGCAGTGAAATGTTTGAGTTTCTTGGAATTTTTTTGAGTTTTAAGGTTTTTAGTGAATCACTCAGAATAAACATTACCCTGAATTATATTATTTTTGTAAATAAATTCTTCTTATAAAATAAGGTGCAAGGACTAAAAAGTATACACAAAACTGGGAAAACCTCTGGAAGGGCTAAAAAAATGCACAAAACCGGGAAAATCTCTGGAAGCAGAAACACTCCCACATATATCTGATGCCTTCAGTGAAGTTTCTAGGATGTCAGATGTAAAACAGATTGTTCCCAGTGAAAAGAAAGTATGTATTTTCTTATTTTCCTTTTAGATTATATTTTATGGCATATATTTTATATTACATAAATTTTATAGACTTATATAAATATTATATGTATTCTTCATATATTTTATAAGAAGACTATTTCTTGCACCTTAAACTTTTCATTTTGTTCCTAATCTACCGACTCAAAACAAGTAAAAAAGTTGTTTTCCTTCTAGAATTTCCTCTCCATGGGTACACTGATGAGACCAGGCATTTGAGGAGGAACAGAAGCTAATTGTTATCTCACATTCCTGTGCCGTTTAAATCCCCCGAGGGTGACCAGGGGAACAAGGAGACTTCTGCCCCCAGACCCCACAGAGAGGCTGAAGGCACCGTGTGCTCTCCTGCTCCTCTGCAAGGTATTGCACAGCACAAACAATAACAGAGACCAGACAGCAAAGAGAAAAAGCAACAGGTGTCATAAGTAAAGCTGGAAAAGCAGAAGCCTCCTAAAGGATTTGCAGTTTGTGACAAACAAAGCGGGCAGCGTGTCATAACTGGAAATAAAGTTTCTTGCTTCTCAGCCAGAGGGTTGGTGACCAGCTGAGTTCAGCACAGTGCAAAATTGTGCACATCAACGTGGAGAAGGAATAGTTGCTAATAGAAAAAAAACCTGCCTGCCATGAGTATTGATTTAATGTGGCAAAAAATCAGCTTTGTGGGTGCAGATTCAACACTCTACCTAATGGAAAAGGCAAGCTTCAGAGTTGTTTGGCATGATCATGAGGACATACCTGCAGAGTAGTTTTTAAAAAACAAAGAGTAGGCACTGACACTCAGTGATGCTTTTCTGAGAGCAGTAATTGGGTTACAGCTGGGCTTCTCAAAATATATTCATCCATAAGTGAAGAGTTGAGAAGAAAAAAAATATATCTGGAAACCTGAATAAATATTTTCATAATTACAAAACATATATCAAGAAATAGATCTGCTTCTCCTCTGGGAACATACTAGTAATCCCTGCTACATTTCTCCCATTTTTAAATAAAAACCTGAACTTTTGCCTTATTAGATGATAATGTAACCAAGAGAACTATTGCTACAAAAATCTGTTACAAAAACTGAACTAAGATAAACCAATCAAGTGATCAGCTTGGGTGAAAACCCCCTGGCTGACACTCTGAGGGTTTTATAACCATTAACTGGAGAAATTTCAAAGCCTTACACAGATAAAGCACTACATTAATTTAGAGGGTCGCATTTCTCACATTGATCAGCTCGTGAAAACGCCCCCAAAGAAACTTCTCAATGCCTGCGTCAAGCTGATGATCAGGCAGTTCATTGTACAACTTGTCAGGTTTTAAATGGCACTGCCAGGGCTTTAAACTGTCAGGAATCAACCCAAGTCAGAAGCTGCATTCATAAATTGAGTAAAAAGAAGCAATTTCAGGCAGCACTCAGTTTCTCTGAGGGTGGAGTGACATAGTGCAGAACTGCATCACAGAATTGTTCTTTATCCTGGCAAGGACTCTCAGGGCATTTTCAGAATGAAATAGGACTGAACGTGAGCAGGAAACCTGGTGGTGCTGTTACATCAGCAAACTTACTATGATTTAAATAAATAATCACAGATTCCATACACTGAACTGTGCCTGAAAGTGGAGCACGTGTTGGCTACTGAGCATTAATCTGCTGTCACCAATTTCAATTCTAATCACAATTTCATGCTGATGATGCCATAGAAAACATTATTTTCCTACAGAATATCGACTGAATAACAACTTTTACTTAGAGCATGGTCTAATAAACTTACAGCACAGGTGTTCTCACGGCAACAGGCTGCATAGGAGCTGCAAGATTACTGCTGCTGCATGCTTTCCCCTAATATAGAAATTTGTGGGTTTGATGTTTGGCTTCAACTAATTATCAGCTGAAAAATTCACCTCAGTGCTCTGGAGTTCAGTTTTCCAAAGGTGAAGCCTATGACAAGAAATGCGTCCCTAATGAAAGCAAAGGAAAAATATAGAGAAAAATATCATTAGGTCCCCATTAAGTTCAATTCGAATGGGCCGACAAATGAAGAAAGATCAGGGATTCATAAAAGGGATTGCTATAACTTTCAGAAATGCATCCTTTTATGTTTAAACCCATACCTGTCCTCAACAAACATCACCTCTTCTTGTCATCTGGGCTCCTACAAACTCCCCCCACTCCAATGAGTGCCACATCTGGGAGAAAACTCTGATTGCAGGAGCACCTCCAGACAAATCCTTTCCAAGGGAGGCTTAACTTTGGTTAAAATCCCGAGTACAGGGATGACAAGTGTGCTGTAAGGTGGGCCAAGACTACCCCCAGCACTCTCCCTGGAGCACTGCACTGCCTGCTCAGCTCCTCCTGTTCTCAGGAGCTGCTCGAGTGGCCAGAGCTGGCAGTAATTGCTGTTGACATTGTTCAGAGCCTTGCCTCGCTGCCAGAGACAAACCTTTCATTCATGAAGAAGTGCTTGTTAGGCCAGTGCTGGACTCCAAACCCACTTAATTAAATTGGAAAAAGAAAAAAAATAAAAGAGGAAAAAAAAAAAAATAAAAGCAGTTGCTTGGTTCTGGTGGGAAATTTGCACACAAAGGCCAGTGTCTGAGCCGTTCCCCCACTATTGTGTCTCTCAAACAGTTTTGTAACACCACAGGATCTCCCTCCTCCGTCCCTCTCCTCCTAGCCCCTGCAAAGGCAGTGGTGACCCTCATTAAGAGACCAGTTCGTTAGGGGATGTTTTCCCCATGATTCACTAACGGGGCTTTTCTCCTCATCAATCAAGGGCTCACAAGTGCCCTGCAAGCACTCTCCAAGGGCCCGATGGCTTCGAGAATTTCAGAAGTAAAACGTGTAAACAGGTACACAGAAAAAGCCCTCCTTTGAGCGGTTATGTAAACACTCCCAGCGCAATGAAAAAAACCCACAAGATGAAACTGTCAAGTCAGACTCTCATTTAATTGTGCTCGCATTCCCCTCTCTGCAGACACCTACTGAACAGCGCTGGGTCAGAGCCCGGAGAGTGATGGCAAACACTCAGTGCAGGGCTGAGGAACAGCTGGGGGAGCACAAAGATCAACAAACAAACTCTTTTGTGAAGAGGGCATCAGGAAATGGAGTAAGAACTGAACGATGCTTCAACAGATCTGGCTTTGCTCTCATCTGGCAATTTTTGGTCTTTGCTTGGCTTTCAAATTAACATGAATTTTTGCTGTTGTTTGGTTTAGTTTTTTTCTTTTCTGCTTTGCTTTAACATCTATTTAACTTGAATCCTTTGTGCAGGTCTCATTTACACAAAATAACACAAATTGACAGTATTAATAATGGACTGCAACAACATTTCAGAGAAAAGCACAGGGAAAGTATCACTAACTGCAGATGTTGTTGTACCTCTGCACATAATATCACTTTCTCTATGAATAACAAGTCTGTTCTGTACTAACAAATCATCACTAAATAATTTTTTTAATATGGTAAGTAATGCTCTGAGTAAAATTACCTGATTCTGTGTGACAGCTGCCTTCAGTAGTTTCTACATAATTGTCTGCTATAACTCAATATTGATTTACATAAAGCAAAATGTTTATGTCATTATGTGAAACATAAGAAATTAATGGGAACAACACTGTTGTATTTTTTGAGACTTCATGGAGTCAAACACTGAAGTTTTTCTTCGCCTCCTAGCTTTACCATCTTAATTAACTTTTCTCAATCTATCCCTCAATTTACAACAGCCTCTTACTAAATGTGTTTATCTTATTGTTTCTATCTTTACAAAACCCTTGGTATCTTCCACAGAAAAAATATTATGGATAAAATTAAATTTGTCTGCAGGTAAACACTTCTTGTCACACCACTTGAGGTGTCATTAATTAAATACTTAAGTGATGTGAACACAAGGACCTTTGATACCCAAATATTTTGCAAGTGTACCTGTTGTACAGGAAAACCCTTGGAAATCTCTGTGAAGAACTTCAATGCTCAGATAATCCTGGGAGGAGCTTTGTACAATCTCATGAAGTGCACAAATGACAACTTGCTACAGCATTTGCAGGACCACACAGAAAAAGAGCACACAGGAGTGCCAAACTCTCAGAGTAAAATTTAAACCTTATCCTATTGAAAGAAACGTAGCCTGGACAACAGGAGTGATGATAAAAACAGAGTGCAGGATACCTCAAGTCTAATCCAAATTTCAAACCCATCTTTTCTAAAATATAAAGAGAATTTGAATTTTTTTCTCTTCCCCACTTGCAACTTGCTGCGAAATGTAGAGAATTGTATACCTTAAAGGTTAAATGCATTTTGCAGGAGAAAGAGGAGGCCAAAAATACCAAACTATTTTGACAAGAACACTTTTGCAGTAAAAATTATTTAGAGTCCATGAAAAATATGTTGTTGAAAGAGTATACATTTATTTTTTAATGTGTGTCTGTGAATGTCTAGGCACCTATCCTCTCTAGGAGGAAAAACACTTCCCTATGACAATTCAGAGAAAGATGAAGAGTCCAGTTATATCCCTTATTATTCAGTTATATTCCTTCTTTTGATTTGCTTTCTGAGGAATTTGGGAATCCCAAATTGCTAATTACAGCATTTTCATGCAAAAATGACTTTTCTACCTACTCACAGCATGTAGAATTCCCAGAAAGCAGATGAGATATACTCTCACACCTTTAAAGTGTTTGGCTGGTAGTGATTCCAAAAACAAATATTGCAGCCTTTATAAAACAAAACTAACCCCAAATTGTCACATTACTAATTAAAAGCTTTTGCCCATGGCCCTTAACAATATGATAATTTATTTAAAACAGATACAGTCCTGAAAGTGACCCACTTAAAATTATTAAAAAGACATGGTGTTTATTTTTGCTGTCCATAAAACAGGCAATGGCTTTTGAATATGCAGACTCTTCAGATGTAATTAATATGATTGTATTCCAGCAGAAGCCAATCTTCTGTGTTTGAGGGAGTTGAATGCAAAAACTAATCAGGTCGATTTAATAAGCTCATGAAAAAAAATCAGCAGCTTTTTTCAGTGCAACTGACAATGATGGTGGTACCAATCCCCTTTTCTGAGAAAATCATTCAAATTTTCCTCAATAAAACAGGAAATCTCAAGAGCATGGAGTCAACCAGTGCTGATAAATGTGGGATGATTAACAAGGAAGAAATAAAAGCATGTGTCCATTTACAGTAACAATAAACACGTTGTTTAATTAGCTAGAAGGTTTTCAGCAAGTGTTACAGACAATTCTTTGACCATCACGGCACGGCCTCATCAATCCAGCCCAAAATGCACAGTTCCACCAAACGACCTGCAAATATCTAACCTTAAGGAGAAGATAGAGTGCAACTAAATGTGTTATGACATCAGCAATTAAACCTAGCAGGTCTGACCACTTAGCACAGAAATCAATGCCTGTAAACTGTTGAATGTTTAAATGTGCACATTTTTCTTTTCTAGTGGTTAAAGGCCCTCCAGCCACCACAAAATGCAACTGCTGGTACTGCTCACACTACTTGATGCTTTAGTATTACACAGTAACAGAAATTTTCCTCTCTCCCTCTTCCAAAATGTAACATTGTCTGCATTACAAGACACAGAAAAATCCCTCAATTTGAAATAAAACAGGAAAAAACAGAGCCAGATATGTGGAACTATAGGGAATTTTGCCCTGTTTGAATGAAAACAATGAAAGAATTTGGTAAAGTCTGAATCACCAGCAAGAGTTTTTAAATGCTAAATAAAAATTTTTGATCTACTTTGATTCACTCCCCTCCTTTACTAAAATAAAGACAAAATGAACATTTTAATACTGGACATGGTTCTTAACCTGTAAGAAATGTGGTATATTATTTTGCTTGTGAAGGTGCCAAAACCCTCATTCCCTCCTAATGTACATATTTATTGAGTGTTAGCTGAAAAAAAAAAAAGTTTAAAACATACTCCAAATCCCCAAAAAAATACCTTCAGAGTCTGAAGCAGAGCAGAAAGGATGGTTTAATTCTCAGCCCCTGCTAGGTGGAAGAAGACTTAGTAACTAAAATCCAGAAAAGGACATCAAGTTTGCTATTAAGAAAATTCTGTGAGGAGAGTGATTAAGTACTAGAAAAGATAGCCAAGAAAACTGACTGTCAGCGCTGCTTTTAAAAATTCATTAGTCAGGGATAGTTTAAGACATAACTGACCTACTGGGGGTGGGGGAATGGGTCAGATGTCCTCTAGCAATCCTTTCAGTTTGCTGTTGTATGGGTGGAATGTTTATTTTTTTTTGAACACAAAAAGCAGTCAGCAGCTCTCCAACAACCTCAGCAAACACAGAAAAACCAGAGGAAAATCCCACTCAGAGCTCAAATTTGGGCACATCAGGAAACACCAAGGAGTTGATAATCACTGTAAATAAACACCCTTGTAGTGTATTTCTTACATAAAACTGGTCCCATGTTCATACCCAGGCTGTGGGCCTCCACCACCTGTACTTAAGGCCTTTAGGATCTCCCTAGTTCGAGGCCAGAGAAATCCACTTTCACCCGGGTTCCTGTGGTGTAACAGTGACACCCAGTGACAAGTTTACACTTTAACTTCCTGTCAGCATCCAGAAAATGCCATGACTCCTCTGTTTAGAGGGAAAAGGCAAAAATGAGTTCATCTATCAAATACAAATGTCCTTTTTGTGCTTCCTGTGAGGGCTCAGGAAGGAGCTTGGCCTGGGAGTAAAATGTTCTGCCTGTTAATATTTCATTAGCAGGCAGGGTTGGGGATTCCTTAGGGTTGGGTTAGGCTTCCTCACTGAAGCAGGAGTAAATTTCTGTTTAGGTGCTCTGATGATTTTCCTGGCCTTCTTAAGTTTTCACAATTACCTGACCCACACAAGCCAAGAATGTGTATCAAGTTTAATCGTGGTTCAACAGTTACTCCTCTGAGATTCTGAGATTAAAGTAAAATGGAGTAAACTGTTCTTCTGCCTTGGCTACAAGGATTTCTAATCTGTAAGAAGCCCATTATTAATTCTCCCTCCCTCTTTTCTCTTTGAGGACTAAATAAAATCGTAAATCCCTACAGACATATGCACTGCTGTTGCAGTAAAGTTCCTTTCCACAAGATCAAGAATTCTAATAAAATACATAAATCCTTCTTCAACCTTGAATCACAGTGACAGCTTTTCAGTGCCCAGATCACTGCATGGTTAAAACAGAAACTATTCCACTGAAAACCTGTCTAGACCTTACATTCCACATCAGGCTGTTGCTTTATTTTGAAGGTAGGTTTATTTTCTTCTTCAATAATTTTTAGCAACTTGAAATGTCTGCTAAAGTAAAACGGACAGCACTTTTGGAATTGAGGGAAGGTGTAGTCTTTAAAAGCATAAGAAACATGCCATAGGTGCACTCAGGTAGAACTGCAGGAGTTTACATTACATTTTAAAAACAGTAATTCAGGAGCTGCTCACCTGTAATTAGTTGTGGGGTTTTTTTTCCCAATATACATTTTTATGCACCTGCTTCCTCCTGCCATGAATATTACAACATAAACTAATAGGCAAGTAGACAGTTATGAATTGTTTTGAAAATAANGAGCTCTAGTCCACAGCCAAGCAAGGAGATTCCTGCCACTAGAAAGACTTATGACCATGTTTGCTTCTCCTGTGAAGACTGGCTGCATATTTATGATCTCTCCCACAACGACCAGCAAGGACCTGCATATACAACAGTTGTAGAGAGATGTGATGAATGAATCTTGACAGCAACAAATCAGTCTCACAGAGGCACCTTTGCCTCTAAAGACGTGTTTTCATGGCATACACAGAGTATCAACAATTGCCATGTGACACCTCTGTCTCTAATACTCCCCACAGATGAGTCTGCTGTGAAATGTCTCCACTGGACCAGCTTTTATATTTTATTGTTGTATTTTTTATTATATTTATTGAAAGGCCTTCAGGTACATTTCAGGCAGACAAAGCCTCCTCGTGGGCTACACTAAAAAATGGACAATGGGTCACGGGTTTTCACACTTTTATAAATTTGGGCCATTTGCAGATTGGGGGTTAATCTTCCAATTACAGCTTCAGGTAATGAAGTAATTTACCATAAATTTGCTTCCCCCAACTCACTTTTGTTTTAGGGCCTGAGGCAGTGAGGTGTCCTTGATTGCCAGGCCTGGAGAGGAATTGTTGTGTCTGACCAAAATGAGAAAGCAGCAGCTCAC
>VXBB01008641.1:117049-143232 GCA_013399915.1 Illadopsis cleaveri
ATATGAAAAATATAAAAGCTAAAATCCTGAGGCATCAATACCAGGCAGCATTCCAACATGAGTACACGCAGCCAATGTACTCTGATTCACAAAGTGTCTAACGCTTAGGTATCTCCAGCTTCAATAAATTCAGCTGTGACAATTCACAAAAATTCAACTGGCTGTGAAAAGTCAATGGCTGTATGGAGGAACTCAAGACAGTGTTGCTTCAGCCAAGCCTTGTTTTGAAACACACAACATCAGAAGATGAGGATGGTTTAGCAAGGAAACCAGGTGACAATCTGGGATGGAGTTCAGCATTTATATGTATCACCACATCCCATGTTCACACCTGCACATCTAAGGATTCATTCTATGCCTGAGTAGGCTAACATGCCTTGGGAGACAATGAGACAGAAACACAGAAAGAGTGGGGTATGGCAACAGATAACTTCTAGACATCTCACCAAACAGTGAAATCCAGAGCACTATGGAATTTTGCAAGCAAGTAAAGTAGGGATTACTTTTCTGTTAGTTAAATAGTTTCCTCATAGGGAGTAAAACCTCATATAACCTTTATATTTCAAGTTCTTACTAGTGAAGACATAACAGTGAGGCAGATACTAAACCTAAAACATCTCCAGTGGATTTGGAAAAATCCTGAAACTAGCTGATTCACCACACAGAGCCACTTTCCTCTCTACTGTACATAACAGTCCTGCTGCCAGTTGCCATTCTAACAAACTAAAGTTTCTCTAAAGAAGAGTAAAAATAATAAAGCCTGGAGTTCAGGCAACTGCCTTGATGCAGGCATAAGCAAATTAAACTATGCCAACATGACAGGCCTTATGTCAGCCTTGGCCTACATTCCACAGTTCCCCTGCTGAGACCTTGTGGCTGTCAAGTGCTCCTGATCATGCCCCAGTGATCCCAAAACTCTTCAGCTCAGTGGGTGAAACATCCAAATCACAGTCAGCAGATGTCTAGCACACAGTCAGCACAACGAGACAGCACCACATTGTTAGCAACAACAACAGAACAATGTCAGCACAGAAGGCAGTAAGCACAACTCTGGCTAGCACGACATTTTGTGCACAAAAAAAACCCCAGCAGGATCCTATGAAGACGTTTGACATTTTTGCTATAGGCAAAAATGCTCAAGTTCTCATGACAGAAGAGCATTCCTAGCTCAGACTGCAGCAGGAATCCAAAATACTTGTGTTCTTCAGGAAAAAAACCAGCAAAACCAACCAACTTTATCCCCGTTACCAAATACATTGGTGTAGAGTTCTTGAGCCCACAGAACAGGAAACATTTTGAGGATTCAGAAACTCCTGATGTGAATGTTACTGACAATAGACCAATACCACTCAAGGAAAAAAATGGATGTCAAGAAAAAAAATTAGAGGTCTGTCCTGCATCATATTTTGGACTCAACTGACGTCAGATCTACCAGTTCCTGTGACCAACAGCATGTGTGTGAGGCTTGCATCACTTTCCATTGCCTCTCCTCACACAATTTCACACTGTCCACCGCTGACAGATGTACCTAAGTAGGTGTTCTAATAACTACAGTAAGCTGTTTGCTTTACCAAACACATTTGAGGTTTTTTTCTTGTTGGAGCAGCCCTCTTGTTAGAGGGTAGAAAGGAGCCAAGACACAAACTCCTTGTTTATCACAGCATGAGAAGGGTCCTGGTTTATTCCTCTTCACAGCTCAGCCATCCTGACTCCAACCATTCACTGACTCTGCAGCAAGCTACTATTGCAGATTTCCCTTGCAGCCTCTGACTGCAGGGACCAGTTTGCAGATTCTGACTGCAGCTTTTACCCAGCTAGACTGACTGCAAGTTCCAACACCAGGCTCTAACTGCACACCCACACTGACCTCAGAGCACTGATTCTCTCTCCTCAGGATCCTTCTTCATCATTCTCTCCTTCCCTCTTCCTCAAGGTTCTTTCTTCTTCATGATCTCCCCTCAGCAGCTCAGCCACTCCCTTTTATCACACTTCTCTTTATTGGNTATTAATTTGCAGACCCTGACTGCAGGTTCCAACACCAGGCTCTAACTGCGCACCCACACTGACCTCAGATCAGTGATTCTCTCTCTCTCTCCTCAGGATCCTTCTTCATCATTCTCTCCTTCCCTCTTCCTCAAGGTTCTTTCTTCTTCATGATCTCCCCTCAGCAGCTCAGCCACTCCCTTTATCACACTTCTCTTTATTGGACACAGCTGTAATTCATCAGGGGCCAGGCTGTATGGGGTAATTAACTCAGCTGTTACTTATCAGGGGTGAGGTCACCTGTATTCCCTTCTACATTTTTTCTGTTCATCTGCTGCTTTCTAAACTCTCAAATGAAAAATCTGGACAGTGGAAGAGAGGAAAGTAGTGATTCAGAGAAAACCACTGTTTCAAAAAATTATAAAAAGACAATATCTATCCTATTAAAGACAATTCCATAAAAGAAGACTGCCTATATCTCATCACATCCCTTTTATATCACTTCATTTTGATTGACATTATGGTCACAGAACTTCCATTTCATTTAACTTCAGTACTCAAAATTCACATCAAAAATCTTTTTGCAGAGTTAATGTTTTACTGGACTACTTGCTTTTCTATCATGGCATGTGATGACTTCTGTCCTAGCAGCAATGAAAGTTACATTTAAAAAAATGTGCAGCCCATTACTATTCAGTGAACAAAACCAAAGAGCACCAACTTAGTTTACACAATGGCAATGAAATCACTGTGCAGTTATATAAAACAAAATAGAGGTGATACTGTGTCTGTTATCTGTCTCTAATGCACAGTGACAACCAAACACAAACTTATTTTCAAGGGTATTTTAAGCACTGCAAGGAAAATCTGTGTATCCAGACAGATACAAGAGTCTAACAACTAACACTTTGTTACCCTCACCCACCATAGCAATTAAGAGTTTCACAGTATTTATCAGTTGTTAGTCTGTTATCACACAGGCCAAGAGACAAAGCATATATTCTCTATTTTCCACTACATTGCCACACACCTAAAAATGAAGGGGGAAAATTGTCCAAAGAATTGTTAACAAAACCCACCCACTGTTGGCAACAAGGTTAGGAAGTTACTACAACAGTGACTCACCTTCCCTTCACATCTGGATGATTTGGGTGCTCTCTGACCTATTTTGCACACCCCTGCTATGATGTTTTTGCTCTACCATAATCATCAAAATCTCTTTATGCAGCCCTAGAAACAATTTATATAACAAAAAAACTCACATAGAGGTTTTTTCTCCTTCAGTTGGACAAGTGCCTAAAACACTGGTTATGAGGCACCTGCCTGTTCCTTGTATTGCTTGAATATAATATTGAAGATAATACCCAAGTGAAATATTGAAGCAGAATATAACTAGAATGGTAGAAAAAAAAGTTACTTATTGTTAAAAAGAGAAAGAACCTTCCCTATTTTTTTTCCCCAGGTTTTTTAAGAGCTGTGACAGCAACTGGTAGCCTTGTATTTTATATTTCAGTCCAGACACAATATTCAGATTTCCTTCCTGGGAAGAAATTTCACAAATTTGTGAAATTTGCCTTGTGGATGATATCACTGGCTTTTGTAAAGCCATTTATGATGACATATGGTTGCATGCAGAACATGCAAAGCCCTGCCCTGTGCAATTACTTACTGCTGCAGCACAGTGCCAAAAGTAGCAGCATGAGAATGTGCAGGGCAGGATTCATGCCTGGAGACAAATTCAGTTGCCAAAATACCAAGAGTAATCAATCTCCTGCTGAATCAGACAAAAGGGTTCAGTCACAGCACACTGCTCACTGCAAAGAGAGAAGAGAAATTATTCTATGAAGGGAAAGCATAAAAGGATTTGAAAATGCTCTGGAAAAATCCTTTCCACCTAAAAGAGGCACTCGGTGACCAAGATTTCCACTTCCAATAATTTTCTGGAAATATAATTGTCTATAATATACAATTTTAGTAAAAGGAGGTCACATTGAAGGTGCTACAAACCAAACTTTCATCACCGTGAGCACAAAGAATCCACCAGTTCTGTGTCACTGGTGTTACTAATGTTATGACACAATAAAAATGCAAACAGAATTGTTGAAAAAACAATTCAAGATATTCTCTAGAACAATTGAAAAACCAAAAGTCCAGTTTAATTTCAAGTCTAGTGCTTTAACAAATAATGCTTCTCAATTTTTTGAGTCCTAATTGTAGAAGAAACAGTAAGAATATTTAACTAGATATTAAGAAAACCTTACAAATGTACCCCCAAACACTTTAGGATGCCTAGTTTTCCTTAAAACAGTATCACCCATGTCAGGCAGTACAATCCCATTCACCATAAAAATTTACAGGATGCTAGATGATGTGAAAGTGGAAACTAAGTATGAGGACTTCTCACCCTGATAGATGAGTCTCTACAAGTGGCAAAATATGGAAACAAATTGTCATATTGTTCATTGAGCACCGTCAGGGAGCTGAAATTCCTTGGAAAAAGAAATTACAACTGTGTGGAAATGACAAAGTTACTGTTTCCTCTTGAACTAACCATTGAAGGACAGTGAAGAAAGGAAATTCATGTAAGAGAATGAAAAATACAAAAGGAAGCAAAACACCTACTACTACCAGCTGATCTGAACCCCTAAATTTCAGAATTGGTCAATATTCTGGAAAATAACCTTCAAATTATTTAATAAAATGTGATGAAAAAAGACCAACCAATATGTGACCACTGACTGGACTCTAGGAAACAGTATGAAGCTGATTTAGGAGAAGTTTAGGCTGGGTATCAGGAGAAGATTTTCACCAATAGGTGGTTGGGCACTGGAACAGGATACCCAGGGAATAGGTGTCATCATCAGGCCCACCTGAATTCAAGAAGCATTTGGACAAGGCTCTCAGGCACATGGTGTGGTTTTTGGGGTGTTCTGTGAAGGGCCAGGAGTTGAACTTGATGATCCTGAAGGGTCTCATCCTATTCAGCATATTCTATTCTGTATGTCAAATCATCAAACACCAGAGGAATACTAGCACGTGTATAATACTTATAAAATGGCAAGGAGAAATATAATAAACACCTAAAATATAATAATATAATATTGGATAATAAACATAAAAAGTAAAGAAGCAAGCATAGTGAGAGAATATAGAAAAAACTCCTGAAATCACCTCTAATTTGGGAAAACTCCAGCATAAAATCAGTCTGAAGATGACAACGAAGAAAACACAATATGTACTCACAGTTTATCCAACCTGCCCAGTGAATTCTGGGCTGCAAGGTGTAATTTTAAAAAACTGTCTTTCCCCTGTTAAACATCCCAAACACAACTCATGTGTTAGTTGTTTACATTTGAATTGATAAATTAAAAGGAGAGTGTAATGACCCAGCCTTATCACTGGCACCAAAAGTATCCTACCCAGCCATCAGGAAAGAAATGCAAGAAACTCTCTGCAGTGGTGATGGTCACTGGGTCCCCGAGTGTGAACAGCTACTGCCAGACTTCAGGAAGTGTCTGTCACAACTGATCTATTTTGATGTCCATTATGAAACCCTCCTGGGGTTAAATAATACACACATACAAGACAGTTTCACCTCCACTGGAAGGGTTTTAAAAATGAAATTAGACATGTTTTTGAGGCAAAATATTTTGCAGTTAACTCCCCAGGTCTGCACATATTCCTGTAGAAGCTGTGGCCAAAGGAGGCTCCTCTAAACCATTTCCCATCACCTCCTCTGATCTGTCAGATTCAATTGGGCTTTTCTTGCAGCACTACTTGTCCTGTACTGAGAGGATAACAAACAAACAACTTAGCTCATCCTTCTATGTTTATAACTGCAATCTAAAAACCAGTATTTGGTATTTAATCTACTTGATCAAAGATCTGAACTGTTTCTACATATATTATTCACTGCTGCACATTTCAGTACCTCACCTATTTCCAGCATTTGTTTAATATACAAAATCATTGGGGCAATAATTTGTTTTTAAGTGTTTGTTTTATTTTCAAATAACCTTGCAGTTGGCAGTGAAACAAACTGAATTCTTCTGAATGGAGTTGAGTGACACTGAATGTGAGCTTAGAGCTGCACCCCTGGGCAGCACAGAGTCTGAAAAACAGAGAAGCTCAAACTTAAGGCATCACCTATGCCAATGTATTTTGGAAGCACCATGAATAATAGCAAGCTTTACCTACAAAGATGAGCAGCAGCCCAACTTTACAGCTCTGAGGACCAGACCCCAGTTCTGGGCCCACTACAGGACACTGACATATCCTTGCCTTCCACACAAACAGAAGAAAAGAAGTTGCTTCTTTACACTGATGGATGCCCACAGCTACAGTGGGACTCATTCTGCTGCCAGGGCACCACGTGCTGCTCACACAGCTGTTTGCCGGCCTGTCCTAACAGGAAAGTGTGAACCAGGACAAAATGTGTACCTAAATATTTCCATTTCTGCAGCTATGCACATCCGTGTTTCAGTTTCTGCTCTGCAGTACCCAACTGGGAGCTGTGTTTGATTAAAGCCCTGTCCTAAAGACTGGCTCCCTCTAGTGCAAATTGCCAGGAATCTGATTTTGTAATATGCAACACCAGGCTTCAATCAGTTTTCTTAAATTCCACATTCTCAGATCCCAGACCACTTGTTTGATATTTCAGTCGTTAACAATCTTGCACTGAATGAAACACCTGTGGTCAGCTTTAGTCTTTAATGTAATAAATACAGATTATGTTCAATTAAACAATTTCAACTGCTCAGGAGGGATTTGATGTCTGGAGTTCACTTCTAGCTAGAAAGCAGAAAGGCTAGAAAGCTATTTTAATAGAAATATACACACACAAAACTGCAACAGCTAATGACTGTTAACAGGCCACAGATATGGTGCTTTTTGGTGCTATTTCTCATGACAAAATCTGTACTCCCAGGGGTTTTTTGATCCTGTTCCAGCAGTGGTAGCTCTGCATACTGCAGAACCTATGCCAGTACAGCTGTCAAGAAGTGAACTTTGAGTACTCTGCTAGAGATTTCAGCATAGCAACAGGATTTTACAGGCAAAATACTTCAACAAGGACTTCAGCAGGAACCCCTTCTGTCCTTGCAGGGAGAGAAAGGCTTCGTTCAGACAGTTGTTCTGGAACACTACAGCAAGAACGAGCAGGAAATTCCTTTTCTCAAGGTATTGACAAGGTCAAATATCTCTCTCTTCCACTCCTAAAAGGCCTTTCCCTATATTCCCTTCTCCTACTCACATTAGCTGCTGATTTGACTGGGGTTTAATTTTTGTTTTACATGCCTACCCTCCACATCACTTATGACTCCCAAGACAAAAAGCTTCAAGAGTGAGAGATTCTAGACAGTCTGTGCTTTTTGCTCTGTGTCTATAGAAATTACACCCTGTAACACATAATAAAGTGAAATATTTCTTCTCTCAGAAGAAGTTTAATGTCATTAACACAAATGCTTCACAGAATAGTAAGGAATAACAAAGGAAATCTTATTTGTAATAAAATAAAAGTGCAATTTAGGAAAAAAAAATTGCTCAGAATGCCCCAATCTCAGCTGGGGAACTACAACACACCATCCCCCAAGTTCTTTGCAGTAGGGGTAATGTTTGAAGCATCCATCTCTAAGTAGTACTGTTGGACACAGGGCATTTATTTTAGATTTCCAGTAACAGTTCTGTCAGACTCTGCAAGATCTCCCTCTCCAGATTATCTTCAAACATATCTGAGTGAAAGGGCAAACAGAAATTTGAAAGAGATGATTGATTCCTTTGTGGGGGATAGAGTTACCCACTGAGACAGGAACATATATGAATCCTGATTTGCAATCATTTCCACTATTTATGAGGTCACAGGACATGCTCCTGCTGAGCTCAATTTAGCAAGAGCTTTAGCAAGATCAATGCAGAGGGTATTACAATCACATTGACTTGGTGATGTCCAGGCTACAACAAATTCATAACTCAAAACTATAAATAGACTGAAAGCTAAACATATTTCAGTACACAGATTAAAAAGCTGAGATTCAAATAGAAATTAAATAATGGTCTTAAAGGCATCATTAATTATGAGTTTAAAAAGAAAGGGATGCAGTTCATGCACTCTAGGCAGGCATGCTGAAGCCAACAAGAACTTCAGGTGGTCATTGGAAATGCCTCAGTTAGTTTAAAACAAACAAACAAAAATTCCACCAAACAGCAACACAAAACCCCACCTCTCCTCTCTGTCACAGAAAGAAACATTTCAGCCATAACCACCCATTTCTTCCCAGGGCACTGAGGACCATCCCACTGAATGACTTGCATGGGATTTGAATTTCAGTCTCCTTTCTTCCTATGAGGATTGTGTAATGATCACTGCAATCAGGAGAAAGTTGATGGTTACAAATACAGAATGTTCTGTGAGATTTTTTCTGTTTAGGTTGTGCATGTCTAAACAAGCTGAAGCAAATATACACAAATATTTCATCCCCTTCCTTTTAATTAATCTTTTTTCATTATCCTTTAACTGATGTTTTACGTAAATTAATAAATTATATGTTCTTCTTTCACCTTTACGGGGATTTAAAATTTGCTATTTGCTAACTTTAACAACATAGTGTTTGGATTGAAAGATCTTTAATATGTTGCATATTTTCTTATCTAGGAAACTTCCTTAGCTCTTCATATCCCAGACCTTGGCAGGAACCTGTCCATAGAAACAGCGACAGCAGTAGAAAAGGAATCAAAATATTTCACCTAGTTATGTTGGCTTTTTCTTTTCTTAAGTGTAGTCTTTGGTTTCACTACACTTAAGTATATTTTATTGGTGTTGGCAATGTGCATTTTAACAGAACTGTGAAGGGTGCTGCAGACAAAGTTGAGAACAATATGCTTTTTCTTCCTGGTAAACCAGCCTATAGGAAAAAACCCACTCCAGTAATTCAGTTTAGCCCTGCATATAAAATAACAGAAGTCAAGGTGCCTGTGCTGTTATTATTTTTTCCTGATGTTTTTGACACCATTGTGCTGAGCTTTATGGCATTCACCATTTCAGCAGTGGTGAGTTCCCACTAGGTACAGTCGCAATACTCCTTAATATTTTCATTTTGATGTAATTTGTGGCCCCAGCTTTTTAAATATCCGCTCTGTAATAATGTTTAATTTCAGGGGTCACTCCGCCAAGGAGTATATTAAAGCCCATAAAACTCATTTCCAAAGCTCAAATATCAAACTGTGATCAGGTTAGGAGGGCAGCATCTGTGAATATTTCATCTTTTATCATGCTGATAATAAGGAGATGACAGAGGCACATTATTACAATGAGAGAATTGCTCATTTCAGCCCTGGCTGCTGGAAGCTGGGGTCTGCAGTGTGCATTACTCAATAAAATCAATTCTTATATGAAAAGCAAGTTTACTGAGCCACCACTGTGTCTTATTTGATTGTAATGAATAATATATGGGCCCAAGAGCTTGCTCATCTGGTAGGGAGAGGGAAAGGAAAAGGCTTGAGTTTGAAGGGGCATTTCAGTTTAGACGATGATTTATCAAAATTGCATTTTATTGTTCAGAAGCAACGTTATGGGACCGCAGCCTCTTAGAGTTATAATTCTGAAAATAAATCTTAAAGTTCCACTAACACAAAGATATTAGCCAACAGTGAACATTGTAAAACAATTTCTAGCTCGCATTTGGTTATTTATGCTCAGCAGATAATGACCAACTAGCACAACAGTTTAAGGTTTACAGAATTTCTGCTGCAATTTCTTGTTCTTTCAACTTTTTTGGCCACATTTCACACTACTCTCTACCTAAAGAAGGAAAATTTGAAAAAAAAAATTCTCTTATTATTTGTAAGATGGTAAACACACCTCAATGAAAAAGTAATAGCATCACACCTATTTTGAGAGGGACACAGGAAAAGAAGCTGACATTTGCTTATCTTTGGATCATATTCTATTTGTGCTTAAACATTTTTATACCATTTGAAAACAGCTTACTAAGAACAGAAATATGAATAATTTCACAGACCAACACATATGTTCTGTCCAAATTTGGTAACTTTAGCTGTTGGTAGTGTCTATCTCTCCTGAATCTGTTTTATTCAAACATTTGTTTCATAACTAAATGTCAGATTGGATCAGCTTCCTATCTTTTCAACTCTGAACATAAAATAAAATAAACAAATTCTCCCAAACATAGAAATATTACAAAGAAAAAATTTTTACAAACTATTGAACTGTCAAATCCCAAGAAGTTTTATGGATATTAAAACATAAAACTCTCTATATATTCTCCATAATCCTAAATACACATTTTCTGTTATTATGGCCATTTCCCCTTAGTTCTTCTTTTAAAATAAAACATTACATTTAAAAAACTACTTTACAGGCATTTTTTTTCTTACACACTTAAATTTTCACATCATAGAAACCAAACCAACCTTTTACAACACTAAGTGTCAGAAGTGCAGTACCTAATGCCAGATTTACAAAAGTAAATTATTTGTTTGGAAGCTTTTTTCATAGCAGCATCTCCAGTAAAATGTTCATGTGTTTCCTATTTACTCAGCCCTTATCCAGCTGTTTTAAATAAGGCAAATATCTTCTGGATTCCCAGTTTCCACACTCTGCAAATATGACTGAGTTACCTCTGCCACAGTCACACATCAATCTCTGTGTCATGAAGTACAAGTTAAAAATTGGATTTATGGAGGAAGGATTTATCAGGCAATTTCTAGTTTCCAGAAAATGTTAAAAGGCATCATGTCTGACTTCCTTCTTCTTTTTTATTTTCCTTCTTTTTTTTAAAAGCATCTCAATACTAAACCTTTATGTTCCCACTACAGGTGAGAACTATTTTCAACTGCAGCTTTAAATCAATGCCTTATAGGAAAATGAGTCTCAGCATAACCACTTATTTATTATTAGCAACAGTACTAAACAGGGCCATTTATTCTCAGAATTCTGGGAACAAATGGCCATCATTACAAAAATATGACTTTAAATTGTCATTATTACCACGCTGTGATAATGACCTATCATTTTGGCACTTGTAATCCAAGTTGTGTCTCCTCCAATCCCTTGCTGTAAAACATATTTAACTCATTTACATATAAATATTTATTCTGCCTGCCTTCATTTTTTCCCTTTGCTTACACACCACCAAGTTCAGTAGAGTTTAATGGGGGAGGTTTATTCAATTTTTTGAATTATCATTATTATTTTTATTCTAAGCTTTTAAAACTCTGTGGCCATATTTTATTTTAGGGGTGCAGTTGAGGCAAACTGAAACAATATTCCCAAGTCCAACCTCCCTGTTCAAGCAGACTCATCCAAGAGCAAACTCCTTTCCATTTTGCTCCTGTTCTTTGAATTCTCCCTAAAACAGTGTGATCATAGTGACCCCCATTTATGATCAAAATGAAAAAATATAAAAATAATAAAAAAGGTAGCTTCACATCGATTCCATTTCAAAAACTTGACCTACAAAATAGCGTAATTAGCCATTTGGAATTATATTCTTATTTTTACCTTTTATTACAGCACAGAAAGATTCATTATTAATGCTCAAAGCAGCACTTACTTGAGAGTGTATAACCTTAAATACTTAATTAAAAAGTTCTATTTCCATTTACAGGAGATATTAGTGTAGTCAGTAACTTTTAAAGGGCTTGTTAATGGTTCACTCTTTTCATTCATCATCAAAATAAAGTAATACCAGAAAATGTGCTTTATTAATTTAAGTGAAGAAATGCACTTATTCAGCTGTAACAGCCCACTTGCAAGTGATATTTGCTTCTTAAAGTAAATTTCTGATATTCAGTGGTTATAACGATCCTACTAATGGAATAATAACGAGGTGAATGTCATTAGCACACCTTGGATGACAGGATGCTCATCTGTTAAAGTTTAGGAATGGACATTCTCCAGTGTCTGCTCCCACTGAAACCATGCCCTGCTCACTCACTTCAACAGCAACTGGAAAATCTTGTTTGGAAAATCTTGTTTACAATATCTTGTTTAAATCTGTTGTTGCAATTTTGCATTCTTACATATTTCCTAAAGCTTGGGCCAAAGCTCGCCCTCCTTATGGAATAGCAGTTTTCTTTCTGTTCACTTTCCTGTTCGTTAATTACCTTTCATTATTAACTATTATTGCCCATACAGGCATTAGAGAGTACAGTGCAGAGAAAAGAGATGCAGATTAGAGCTACAGAGAGATAGTTTTTACCTCTGAAACAAGAATCTTCTAGACAAGAAGAATTCACTCTGCACACATTGGAGACGTGTCATTTTTGAAAGGGTGGGGAGAGGTAAAGGACGAAAAAAGAGACCCCAACTCAAACCAAACCAACAAAGAAAAAAACCCAAACAAAACCCAAACAAAACTCAGAACACCACAACGCTCATGCTGGATGCATTACTTGCATTTTTCCTAACACATGCAATCTGGGTGTTACCATTCACTACAATTTTCTATTACACTGTGATAAATGGCACCCCCAGAGCTGCTCAGAGGATTCTCATTCCAGTCATTTAAGTAAGAGGTGATTTACCTTAAATAGGTTGTTTCATACAGCTGTATGCCATGCCTACACAGGCCTGTCACTGCTGTTCCTATTAGTGCTGGAATAACTAAATTTTCACTGAATGATGACTGTTCCATGCATGCATCACACTCTATCCTATATATTGTAGCTTGCAAAATAAGACTCTACTAATTCTACATACTGTAGAGCTAGGATCTTTTAATTCTCTTTAGAGATTTGACCCTTTTTTAGTGTCAGCTTTAATGAAAATTTTTGGTTTAAAACCATCACTCTCTAGTGACAATATTAGAGAAGACAATCTGCAGGCTGTACCAGTCAGTTTCCCATGGATCAAAAGAAAGCTTCTTCCACCTGCATATTTCATAATTTGGCAACTTATTTATGCACAGATGCACAATATTGTGCAGATAGCACAGGGGTTTGGGCAAAAACCTGACAGGAGTAGGCTCAACTCCTCTTTGGGGCTTTGGCCTTCTCTCCCCTGCTGACACAGAATTACAGATATTAAGAGCAGGTATGAGGACATTCTGCTTCAGTTCATATCAATATACAGACATTTAAGCCTATAAATAGTCTGAATACAATCAATGTAGGTCATGATTGTTAAAACACAATTTTAAATTGGAGAAGATAATTTATTGAGCAAGTGAAAGCATGACTTCATATTTTCAGTGAAAAATGAATGGAGGTAAGAATAAAAAAAAGTAAAAAAAGAAAATTAATTCTCCTTTTAAAAAAGAAAGTGTTGTATAACTTTCTTCAACCTGCTCCTAAAATTCTTTTAGAAAAACTTAAAGCAGAAACATTTCATCAATGGTCACATATTTGAATTCTCAATGCTGCTTTTCCATCCCAGGTAGCAGAACTTTTCTCAAATTCAAGAATTTCTTATTGCTGTTCCTTTCTGAGTATTAGCATCATTATTTTGCAAATCTACAGAAGCATTTGCACTATACATAACCTACATAGTTTTTAAAATGGAAGAGTTTCATTAATGCACTTCTCACAGCATTGAGAGCAAATCTCACACAGCTGAATTTTGCTTGATTGTACAACCACAAGAACACATTTTAAGCAGGATACAGGAGGTTTACAATTTCATTATGCATTCCTAGCAACCCAAGAACATTTTCCAGTTTGTTTTGTTTAAAAGGGAAAAGCCCAAAAGTGAAAACCCAGAGCAAATAACACGTTAAATTTAGAGTTCAGTGCTAAAGCAGTACAGACTATCCGAAGTTAAAGATCTTACTCCAACACAAAGTTCAGACAAAAAAAACCAGATTTGGAAACAGCATTATGTGTTGGTTTTTCTGATATGAGAGAAAAGTATATTTTTTCTGATTTTGGCATTCAAAAGCAGGTGCCAATAAAGTTCAGCTCCAGGGCTGGTGGAACTCTTTCACAGTACCAGAAGTCTCAATGCTACTGAATGATGGATAAAAATATCTCTTATAATCACACTGGTCATCAGAGTGAAGCCAATACACAAAAGTTTCTCATCTGATCCAAAACTTCTAAAGACAAGCAAGAGTAGCAGGCAATAGAAAAGGTGAAGCAAAGCTGAACATTTTAAAAAGAAATCCAAGGTACCTGTTGGCAAAATAGCTTTGTACTATATACTGCTCTCATGACAGGACAAAATCATCAATATAAATGAGGATGCTAAAGTTGTACCAGTCATGTATGTGAACATGGTGATAAATGAGCAATTTTAAATAGAAAAGTCAATGTACTTGTTGATAACAGGAAACAGTGACCCTTGCATTCACCTGCCTTTGACATCACCCTTTAAATGACTGTCAGAATCAAACCACACCCAGTTACAGAAGGATTTTACACCAGCTTTGTCCAGCATTTAAAATAAGTATTTTGAATGGAAGGCAGTCATGAATTAAACTCTAGCTTTCTAACATAAATGAGTAATCCAACAGCCAAAACATATTCTGATGAGAATACTTCAGAAATAAACTTCAACTACTTGTTAAAATGAAGTCTTTTAGATGCTAATGGCCATTGTTTTCTCACTTAGTAAGCAAAATTTTGTGCCACAAAAGGTTAGATGATTGCAAAGATTTAATTGAATGTCTAAAAGAAAGGAAAATGTTTCTTTAAAAAGCTAAGATGGACCTCTTACCCCATTCCTACAGCAAAATGTCCTGTAACAATAGAGATGTGATTTGCTGAAATTAAAATGCTATTATGGTGGAATTAGGGCTTCAATATTTTTAGCAGCTTAAATATGCCTTCCATTTTTAAAGGACATCTGATAACAGATAATTACATTTCATGTTATAGAAACAGAGTTGTTTTCTTAAGGAAAAATACTTTTCTTTTTTTTCCATGAAGGTTAAAACACAGCCATCATTAGTAGCAGCAATAGGATTTAGGTGCCTACTTCAGCTTGGAGGATATATATTAGCATATAAATAACCATTGGTGGCTGCTTGAATCTACCTATTTTGTGTTTCGATGTGGCATCAGAATGCACTTAGCAAGAAACATAGGGGGACAGTGAGATATGTGCTCTGGGGAGTTCTGTGCTGTGGTGGTTCTATAGAAGGGACACATTTTGCTGTTAAAAAATATCACTTCTTATGTTATTGAGTTTTATGTTTACTATATCATTTAAATACTCCAATTAATGAGACCTACAGAGCAATGTGACACTGTTAGAAGAAGGTGCGTTGGTTTATGCAGCAGCTCTTTCCTGAGAATATGAGAATATGTCAAGGTAGTGCGTTCTCTGTATGATAAATACAATTGTTTCTTTATTTTATATTTACCTGAAATGTGTCTAAAATTATTTCTGCCTTTTTATTAAGGAAAATAACGGAAGAGCAAGGTGTGGTTATTACCCTGCCAACAGCACTTTCATTGCCATACATTTCCTCGTGGGAGGCAGACAGGAGGAAGGAAAGCCACGAGCATTCCCCGTCCTCTGTCTCAGACTGACCTTCAAGGTTTACCCCTTTAAAATGTTAATCGTGGTGAGTGACATTTCCTGTGTCACTGATCGGGCTGTGGCAGCAGAGGGAGAAACGTTTTCTTTTCAACAACTTTGCTCACAGCCCAGGAGGGGTGAGTGAAGGCAGAGCAGGGGTGAGCAGGTGGCAAACATGCCCGGCGCATTCTTATGAGGTGGGGATGCATTCTTATGAGGTGAGGAGGGCCTGCAGCAAAACAAACCTGCCCTGGTGCACAGGGAAAAACCTTTCCTGAACCACAGCAAGCAGCTGCTCCAGCAGCATCCTTCAACCTCCTGCCGCTCCAGGCTCTCAACACATCCTCAGGCAGGATGATGTGACCACTCTGGAACCCTCCAGCTCGGAACGGGCTCCCTGTTCTGTGGGAGTCCAAGGCATTCCTCNGGGTGCCCGATCTGCTGTGAAGACCTTGGCTGGGCACAGAGAAATCTGTAAAGGGAGGCTGGAGTTGGGAGTCAAGGAATCACCCTGTGCCTGAGCTGCTGTGAACATCTTGGCTGGGCGCAGAGAAATTTGTAAGATAAGAAATAATAAACAACGCGAGAAGCCAAGAAAACAAGACCTTGCAGATTTCGTTTCATTCTCGCGCCAGACTCAAAACCTTCAGAGGGCTGAGGGCAAGAAAGCACCACTCGAACCACCCACCACAAACCACTACCTGAATCTCAGGTGAGAGAAACCCTAAAACCCCGAGATGTTCCTTCACAGTCACCCCAAGCGGGTAAGAGGAAAGTGTCACCTTGTCTTTGGAGCTGCAACAGGAAACTGCACCCAGACAGTTTCAGAGGAATTAAAGCATTAGCCAGGAAATGTCATGGATGTGTATCAGCTTTAAGAGTAACAGCATAAAAATAATACAGTCACTATGAAAAAGTAACTAATTTCTGATACTAAGTGGTCTAAGCCCTGAACTTTTTAGGGTCCCTCTGTAATCACATGTAACATAGGATGGCAGAGAGCCCTTCTAGGATTCTGTGTTCTCCCAGAGAACTGGCAATGGGACAAGAGGTCTTAAGCTGAGCCAGGGGAGGTTTAGGTTAGACCTTAGGAAGAAGTTCTTCACAGGAAGGGTGACTGGGCATTGGAAGAGGCTGCCCAGGGAGGTGGTGGAGTCACTGTCCCTGGAGGTGTCTGAAACCAGGCTGGATGTGGTGCCCCGTGCCATGGTTTACTTGAAAAGGTGGTGTTAGGTCACACATTGGATTCAATGATCTCAAAGGTCTTTTCCAACCCAGTTGATTCTGTGATTCTGTGATTCATACTCATCTGGAGAAGCTCTTGGCAGCACCTAAAACTCTATTAGGGTCTGGCATTCAGGTACCTGAACCCAACCATTCACATCTGTGTGTTTTGTTTTGAAAAAAGGAACTATACAAACACATCTTGCATGCTATGGATGCATCCTGATATCTAACAAATCAATCGGAATCAATCAATCAATCAATCAGTGTTCCAAAAAGTTTTTTAAAATAAGAAAGCAGCCAATGCTGTGGACAATGCCCTCATGGATGCCACTTCTGAACATTCTGCCTGCCAATACCAAGCCTTTCTGATCAAAGCTTAGAATCTTCGTTGCTCACCCACCTTCCTTCTTCATTTTGGCCTTAGGCCAATATCTTCATTCATTCAACAACAAAACTATTAGGTCCACAAGGGGCAAAGTAAAAAAATAATTTCTGGCACCACAAGTGCCAATATTTGAAATGCTGGCTGAAGAAATACAATAAGAGATTTTTAGATTGGGCTGATTAAAATAGTTATTAAAAGTGTTAATGTTTAATTATAAACAAAACAGTGGAAGAAATTAAATACCAGTCCCATTACTTTCGAAATTACCATCTCACTCTCAGTTAATCAAGTCAAAGAAAGGTCAAAGACCTCTATCTTCTGACAAACACAATTCTTCATTCATTACATTAGTCAAAAAATTTAGATTGCAAAAATCTGATATAACCCTACTATTCTATCTGCATCATTATCATTTTTAAATATGTTATTTCATTCTCCATGGCTTTTGCATTACAGTTTATACTGAATGAAGCAGGGCCAACACCTTGCAAATGAAACAGGAATCCTAACCAGGCACTCTCTTCTTGATCAAAAGAGCTGCTAAGAAGAATTATTTTTCAAGCTAGTAAAGTCTACTTCTATGGCTTTTAAGTTCTAAACCAGAAAAAAAAATATTTTACAGTGAAGGGAGAAAGATGGAAGGCCCCTACAATACATTATTTCTTAAAATAGCAGCTTAACACCCCAATATTGCAGGGGTTTAACAAAAAATTGACATTTAGCATCTTGAAGAAATCAGGTTAGAAACAGCTGAATCACATTCATGTTTCAGAAGGGCAAACAATGGTGAAATTTTGCCCACAGGTTCAGCTGCCTCTCAGTTTAAACTGAGACGTTCCATGTGTTCACTATTCCTGTGATTTTCCTTACCACAGGCTCATTTCCACTCTCCACATGAAATAACTCACTCAACTCAATTTGAGAAAACAGACCAAAGGCATAGACCAACAGAGAGAATAACATTGAAATGTGCTTTAAAGGGACAAAATCAGTGGAGAAAAAAGCCTTGCAAGGAAAGAGCCAAACTATTGCTCAGCACATCCCATGCTGTCCAAAATATATAAATGTTACAGCTATGCTTCTAAATAGTCATTCACATGTAACTTGGGACTTAATAATAATGATAATAATAATTTAGGTTTGAAATCAAGTCTACATAGAGTTAGGTAATTTAACACTGCTCTGACTGCAGAAAAAAATACCTGATCTGCTTTTTCCTATTGGGAAGTAATTCAATACTGTATTGCAAAAACAACCCAGAAACCTATTTCACATTCTGTTGACTGATCAACAAAGAGAATAACATTGAAATGTGCTTTAAAGGGACAAAGTCAGTGGAGAAAAAAGCCTTGCAAGNTTAAAGGGACAAAATCAGTGGACAAAAAAGCCTTGCAATGAAAGAGCCAAACTATTGCTCAGCACATCCCATGCTGTCCAAAATATATAAATGTTACAGCTATGCTTCTAAATAGTCATTCACATGTAACTTGGGACTTAATAATAATGATAATAATAATTTAGGTTTGAAATCAAGTCTACATAGAGTTAGGTAATTTAACACTGCTCTGACTGCAGAAAAAAATACCTGATCTGCTTTTTCCTATTGGGAAGTAATTCAATACTGTATTGCAAAAACAACCCAGAAACCTATTTCACATTCTGTTGACTGATCAACAAAGAGAATAACATTGAAATGTGCTTTAAAGGGACAAAGTCAGTGGAGAAAAAAGCCTTGCAAGGAAAGAGCCAAACTATTGCTCAGCACATCCCATGCTGTCCAAAATATATAAGTGTTACAGCTACACTTCTATATAGTCATTCACATGTAACTTGGGACTTAATAATAATAATAATAATAATTATTATTATTATTATTATTATTATTGCTGTTGTTATCATTATTATTATTATTATTTAGGTTTGAAATCAAGTCTACACAGAGTTAGGTAATTCAACACTGCTCTGACTGCAGAAAAAAATACCTGATCTGCTTCTTCCTATTGGGAAGTAATTCAATATTGTATTGCAAAAACAACCCAGAAACCTATTTCACATTCTGTTGACTGACTGGATGGGAAATGTACTGCCAAGACAGACAAGTCTCCTGAGTGCAAAAACATCTGTAATCATAATTAAACAATAAAGTGCTGGCAGCATCTGTTTCCTCATATCCCTGCAGGGTTTTTGTGGAGCATTTGAGGTGATCTCACCCTGCTGGCCAAAAGGGTTAATTATTGTACAATGGGAAGGAGAAAAAAGTAACACTCTAAGGGGAAAGTATCACTGAGGAAATGTGCATTACTGGATCAATGGCCATTAACTGAGGAACAGATTCACAGCAGGCTGTTAATGATGAGACACAGATTACAGCTAGATACATCTTTCTGGTAAGGTCATCTGCTCAGAAGTAAATAATAATGATGAGGCAGCACACACTGGAATGGATGTGTAAACAAAAAAACAAAGAGAAGGAAAGAAAATTATGAAGATGGAAAAAAGGTGCTCTCAGCTGATACTTAATAATTCCACTGAGTATTTTAAGTACTGTGAGTCGAAGACAGCAGTGGGGGGAGCTCCTTTCTAACCACACTTTTGGCAGATGAAGGTTTTTTCCCCTTTCTATTTAAAAACTGTCTCTATAAAGGTCTGAGTTGCAGAGCAGCCCATAAAACTTCAGGGGTTTTAAAGGGTCACGTTCACAGGGCCAGACACACGTACTCCATTATAACTGTTGAACTCCTAAAAAAACGTGTCATTTTGAATTGTGGGCACGAAGTATAACACAGCGAGATATGTTTAGTTTCCTAACGCCTGGAGAATATTTTGTTCACTGTATAGTTATCACACACTCGTTTCTGCAAGGCATGCTGCCTCTTGTACGTGTCAGCTGAAACGACAGCAGCCCTGCTCAGAGACAGATGATGAACCTCCTGCTGTGCTGGCAAACAGACACTCAACAAGACTTGACTTTCACTGCTAACAGGCATGGACAGTGAACTTTGCAAAGGAAGCCTCAGACTGAAAGAATGTGCCCAAAAAGCCCAAAGCTTCAGTCTCCAAGCTGCAGCCTCTGCCCCTCAGCTGGATCAAAGCAGCTCTCTCGGTTGGCCTTGTTCTTTCCGGAACTTTTAATCAAGTTGTGAGTCAAGGAAAGGTTTGAAATGGGGAAAATGCACACAACTGGACTATTGACAGTCCAATAGAAAACATTCTGGAAAATCGACATAGCTTAATAGAAGGGTAATGTGGCTTTCCCCTCAAAATAAAACAACAAATTTGCTTTAATTTTGGAATATTATACCATTATATTGCATAAGAGTTTTTTCTTATAGACTTTGCAGTAATTGAAATAACTTTGTATGCTGGACTTTGTTTCACTGTAGTAACCCAGGATTTTCTAGTTAATTCACCTGAACAATTACTTGGAAGGCAAGCAGGGAGACAACCCAGGACTATTTCCTAGAAGAAGATGACAATGATTGTGCATTTATATCTGCATTACTTGAAATAATTGCAGCCTGATGAGTGACAAGACATTCCTAAAACAAAACTAAAGAATACCCAAGGAGCTAAAACATGGAAGTTCCTTTCAGACACCAGCAGCCAATCCTGTCCTTTAGGTAGGTACTTTCTTGTTTATGGTGATCAAAAAAAGCATTAATCCTTAGTGACTCTGAACACTCTTGTTACATAAGGAAGAACTTTCTCACCACATTTCCAATGGCATATGGTAAAAGACTTATTAAAAAGACTTAAAAAACTTATTAAAAGACTTTAAAAAGCAAGCAGGAGAAAGCAGCACAGCATTCTTGATCCTTCAAGGAAGATCTTTATTATGCTTAGTAGCTTTGAGGAAATCTGAGTATGTTTTTAGTCAAACCTATTCAATAACCAATGTATAAAAGCACACTAGGATTTTTTTAGTCAGCAATTATCTGAAATTATTACCATTAAAAGGAAAAAAAAAAGCCTCAGTGAATGTTTGTGTCTTATAGATACCTTCAAAGCACAAAATATAGAGAAACAGTATTAGAGTCTGCTCTTCAGCACAATGTAAAGCAAGAGCAAGTCAGAGGAATCCAGTGCAGATATTCAAGTGTAAACTGGGTCGAGTTTGGGAGTGAATAGAGCCACAGGAGAAGGGCAGAGGGAGAGAGAGCTATGATGGTGTCTTTCTTTTCAAAGCTTTATAGATTTATGAATGGCAGTAGTCCTCCTTCCATGCCCAGTGATTGCTCTCACCTGATTAATTAACTGCAAGCAAATTTGGCAGAAGAATTAAGATACAAAGCTCTTTTCAATTTCATTTTTTAAAAAACCCTACCAAAAAAACCCCAGCAAAAAATCCCAAACCAACCAAAATCCGCCCCCAGACAAAACAGAAACAAGAAAAAAACATCTTCCAAAAAACTAACAGATAAATAGAAGGAGAACATTCAATTTGTTGTCCCGTTGAAGTAAACTCTATGCTGTAAACTCAGTAACTGGTCATCCTTCAGCAGCAAATCTACTGAAGTTCAAAAAAAAATTTCCAGTCTCTTCAGATGATTTCCCTGGATTTGGTGACAGTATTTTCTGCCACAGCCACCAGCAGCTAAATGATGTAAGAGGTGGGTGCAGGCAGAGGAAGAGCTCAGGGCACAGAACTGGAATCACCAGAAAGAAGTGAGGAACATTTTCTTGCATATTGACTTGCTGAGAACTTATTTACTCTTGGATTTGAGTGTTTTCCTATAGGATTCAAATTAGAAACAAATAAAAAAACAACAAACAAGCACACTGCCAAAACAGACTCCTCAGAATTCTGTAGAACAGCATGGCACCCTCTAGATTCTCACAGACAGGTAATAAATCCCAGCTGATTTAAAAGCTAGTGCAAAATATTCCTTTAGATTTATTATAATCACACCAGAAAAAAAGCAAGGCTGAAAAAAAACAAAGAACAAGACAGGCAATAAATTATGTTCTCTATGTTTTCATAAAAATTACTTTTTAAAAAACATTCACAGACAGATGGGGTTTTCTTTCACTTTTCCCGTTCTCTGGCAAACTGATTAGTCATAAAACTACTAAACATGGTGTGTTTGCTGGTTGAGATATTAGGAAAATAATACAAGTTTAAAAAAAACCAGAACAAAAACAAAAACAACAAACAAATTAAAAAAAAAAAACAAACCAAAAAAACCCCAGAAATAAAGAGGAGCTTGTTGGGGTTTTTTCCCTATTTGCTATTCAGGATACTTGGATTGTTGGAATGCTGCCCTTAGGCTTAAATTCATTACTGAAAATGAAACAACATATTTTACAGTTCCAATTAGCATCCATTTATAGGTTGATGAGCTGCTTATGGGATTCCTGAGAACAGAATATGTTGTAAAAGACATCTAATTCAAATTTACCTGATGATCACATAACAGGACTTTAAATAAAGGATGGTTCTTACTAGAGAACACACTTCCATTTTTACAGAAGATGTATCAGGGGTTCACAGCTCTGATCTGTGTGTTACTGGTAGGGATTGGTGCCATCCTTCACTTTTATTCACCTTTATTCAGGTTGACAAAGTCTATACTTGGAAGAAAACAAACATTTCATCCATCATAAAAGGTAAAGTGAGAGTTCAGGAACACAGTTGCTCCACAGATTCTGGGATTTTGAAAGGAATTAATAGAATAGAGTCAATTGTAGTCTAATTGCTTTCCTTAAATTCCAGATAGAGTCAATATGCAAAATACATGAAAATTTTATAGACTTGTGATTGCTCTAACCAGTAAAACCCATTCTAGTGATTACAAATCATAACTTACTGAACAGAATACCTTGAGTTAGTTAGATTTAGAGGACAATATAAATCTCTGCATTTTGCCTGTTTAAAATTGTATTGTCTCACAGCTGTCAGATTCCTGAATTCCTCATGCAGATTCATTTTAACTGTCATAAGTGAAAGGGTTCTACCTCTTTTCTTAATGTGTTATGTTACCTGTAGTCATTGTTTTGTACAGCTTTGGGTTAAGAAGATTTTACCATTCTCCAGCTGAGTTTGTCTTCCATCTTTATCTCAAAGATTAACCATAAAATCTCTTCTTTCTCTTGCAGAAAGCTAAAGAATACCAAAAGCTCCTCAAAGACAGGAAGGAAAAAATACCCATTCTCATGACCAAGTTTTCAAATTTGTCAAGGTTTGCAAGATGAAGCTTTAAACAAACTGAGCAGAGCTGATATAATCATATAAGCAAGTATCTTTTCCAGACTGTTGGAATATTTCAGAGTTAGAAATTCATTGTGTTTCTGTGTTCTGGTGCTACTAACAAACAGGCAACAATTTAGAATTCCCCTCTATTTTTCCTGACTTAAAACCAAAATATTGCTGTTATTTGGGAAGTCTGAAATTGAGACATTTTATTTTATACAGATACCTTAATAATTCTGTATTAGCTTGTGTTTCATTTCATGTTGCTGAGCAGCAGCTGTAATCTCCCCTCACAGCACCATCACACCCAGATGTATTTCAGATGCAAACAGCAGCTAAGACAAGAAAGTCCAACAATGACAATCTTTAGCCATAGGCAAAAAAATTAAGCACACATTAAATATTAAAATGAAAATTTAATCCAAACATCTGGATTTTAGGAAGGAAGAAATTATCAAGTCAGTTATAAAAAATCCAATTTGGAATCTATTTACTTGTTGAAGATGTGACAGTTTGAAGTTCTGAGGATGTCAAATTACTGCATTCCTACAAAAATGAAAGTGTTTGACTATATCAGAGGTACCCAACAGGTTTTTTAATTAGATTGAAGGAGAAAATCATCAGAGCAGCAAACACCTTTGGGCCACAGAGACAGTGCAAGACTGAACATTTGTATCCTGTAATTCCTGTAAATTAACATTTTGGATTCTTTTATTCCAAAAGATAGCTAACTTTCCATTTGTGTGGCTTCCCTATTGCAACAGGTTAGAAAATTAAAAACTTACATGACACAATCTTCAAAGGTGGTGATAAATCTCAAATTATCAGTAAAATTACGAAGAGAAAAAAGACAAACAAAATTTTTTGCCAATAAATCCCAAACTATATAAGGTTTAAGGTATTTTGTTCATTCTACATTTGATAGCTTTCTATGCAGCCAGGCAATCCCAAATGTATGGCTGGAGAAAATGTGCAGAGAGGTTCAAAATGAAAAAGGAAACAGGAATAAAATTTGACATAGATCTCCTCTACTGAGTATACAATATTTGATTAATGGAAGACCTCACCTTAGAGTTTCACAAAACAGTGCAAAAACAACATCCTCAAAGAACTACTACAGCATCTGTGGGAATTTGGTGGAGCAGCAATTCCATTCTTTTCTGTGGTCTCCTATGCTAGAGGGAAGAAAGTAGGCAATTATGAATGGATCACAGAATTTCTTTATATGCATGGTGAGGTAAGTCCTACTTCCTGTTTAATGGAAATGCCTTGGCATCTAATGTTTCACAACTGCAATTTTATATAGGGTTTGGATAAACATATTCTGCTTATACTAAGGTAATTTAGAAGAAAAGAAAACAAAACAAAAGAAAACCTAGAAAGAATTGTACTCTTAAATCTTCCCAAACATTGAAGGCTCTTAGTGTTATGAAATGAGACCCACAAAAAATTAATGCTATTTGCACCTACTTTCAAAGAACAAATAAGCTATAATTAGGTAAAGCGATGAAATGAATATGTTAAGCATGATACAATAAATTCTCTTACATATATCTGCCTTACAGAATGCAGAATCTAGGTGGCTTGTCTTTGTTGTTTTTAGTACAATTTCACATTACAAATCATAGTTCTGTGCATGGTGTTAAAAAAACCTCCCACAGATTACAATCTCTGTCAAAACCAACCTGTATTTCTACTGTAATACTGCAAATCTGAAGGGATAATACAACAGACTTGAATGATAAAACATTTCCAAATATTTTTGCTGCATTTGGAAACACAAAAAGTGCAACACTGTTACATGAACACTTAAAATTTCAATAGAGGGAGAAAGTAATGCAATATTTCTTCTTTCCCAACAGACAGAAAGACAGATTAATTAGACAGAGATCTGTCAGTATGCTGCTCTACACTTTCACTCACATAGGTGAAATCACCTCGCTGCCTATGGATCTCCACACCACCACTGGAAAAAGAAAAAAAAAACCAAAAAAAACCCCTGCAGTTAAGAAAACGACTGGCTAATAATATATTTAAAACCCCACCTGACAGGATAAATGAAAAGGAATAAATGTATACAGCCAGTGGAACTGGCAGGGAGCAGGGGGAGGCTGCAGCACTTTTGCTGACAGTGACTGTGCTGTCAGTGCCCGTCTCTCTCGGAGGCAGCTGTCACTCACAGCCCGTCCCTCTGTCCCAGAGGAGTTCATTGTGCCTGCAGACAGCTGTGGAATAACTGCTCCCAGGCGTCGGGGAGGCAGATGGAGTGGATCTGTCAATCATTGTCACTAATTATTAACTTCTGTCACTCAGAGCGAGGCAACATCTCCCTGCCTGATCCTGTGTGATTTGATCTGCTACGCCACCTCCGAGACAGGCAGCTCAGCCTTTCATTATGTGTCACACACGGAGCGCTCTGCCGGGCCAGCCCTCCTGCCTCACAGCTCCTGCAGAACCCTGCTCCAGCCTCACAGCTCCTGCAGAACCCTGCTCCAGCCTCACAGCTCCAGCCTCACCCTGCCCCTGCCTCACAGCTCCTGCAGAACCCTGCTCCAGCCTCACAGCTCCTGCAGAACCCTGCTCCAGCCTCACAGCTCCTGCAGAACCCTGCTCCAGCCTCACAGCTCCTGCAGAACCCTGCTCCAGCCTCGCAGCTCCTGCAGAACCCTGCTCCAGCCTCACAGCTCCTGCAGAACCCTGCTCCAGCCTCACAACTTGGGCTTTTCTCTCAGAGCACTGCAGAGAGGAGCTGGCACCAAGGACGCGCTCCAAGTTTAATCCAAACATCTGGATTTAGGAAGGAAGAAATGATCAAGTCAGTTATCAACAACCCTGACTTGTAATCACAGAATCACAGAATTTCTAGGTTGGAAGAGACCTTCAAGATCATCAAGTCCAACCCAGCCCCAACACCTCAACTA
>VXBB01008641.1:149499-165916 GCA_013399915.1 Illadopsis cleaveri
AGAACCGAAGCTGGTAAAAATGATAATAATTTTTATTATTGCAACAACAACAACAACAACATTTCATAGTCAATAAGCAGGGGATGCTTTGTGCTCCCACAGAAATTCAGGGAGGCCGATAGTCCTAATGTTTGATTGTGAATGTGTCTGTCAGGAAACAAACGTGAGCCTTCAGCAGCCGCGGCTGCCTGATTAGTTTCACAGTCACTCCAACGAGCTATCAGCTTCCCAGCGTGAAGTTCTCCTGCATCACTGCCCCGAGCCTTTAGGCAAAGGATTCTAATAATGAGTCACAGTGCCGTGACTGAGGCCACACTTCTGCTCTGGTGAGCTGCTTGCTGAGAGGGACTGCATACACCCTCATTATCATTTTACAGGGTTTTTATTTATTTTTTTTATTATTNGAAAGTCAAAGCAAATACAGGTTTTGAAGTTTTTTAATAATATTACCAAGCCATCTACTTCATTGGAAATACGTTTAAATTAGGCAGACTTGAAAATTCTATAAAAACTAATAATTTAATAAAATCAAAGGTAAAGTTGGTGACATTTTTTTCTTAATCTCGAAAGACTCTTATCTGACTTTCGATTTTTTTAACTGAACTGACCAACCAACTGTGTTTTCCATCCTAGTTCACTCTATGATTCTGTGATTCTGTATGCAGGAGAGGCAGATCAAGGCAGTCACTTCCTAACCAAAGTTGCTACCAGACTGTGCTAATCATCACTTATGAACACTGACATCATTCTTTGTGACAGTAGAAGGCTGTTCAATAACCTTACGATCTCCCCTTCAGAAGCATTAACTTATAAGGGAGTCTTTCCCAGAAAGCAATTATTTTAATCAATGCTTAAAAAGGTAAGTTAGCATCCCTTAACCACTGTCTTTAACAGCAATTAACTAGACAGTAGTTTCTAAACACCCTAAGATTAGTGCTGCAGTCAAAAGGAGGGCACTTCCTGCTCAGTGTGACACTGGGAAAATTTCATTTTCGGTAGCTCAGAAGCAGGAAAAAAATATGTATGTAAAGACATTTAGAAACAAAGGAAACACAGCGAAAAGTAAATACCTTCATCACCGTGAGAGGTTAGGAATTTTTCTCTTTTTTTCTTTTCTTTCTCTCAGGGAATTTTCTGCCATTTGTTGCCTAAGAGATGGTGAAGAGGATACTTAGGAGAGACAAAAGAAGCGGGCAAGGTGAGGAGAGGGTGTCTCTTCTCTTGGGAGGTGCAGAGATCCCGAAGATTTGGGCTGGGGGCTGAGGGTCGGCGCTCAGGTCCTCGCTTTCTGTGGGGAGAATTCGCTGCCACCGTGGGGTCCGGTCTTTTTCCGCTCCTTCCTGTTGATTTTTTATCTTCTTTTCTTCTGTTAAAGCACGGGAGATGCAGCTTTCTCGTGTTCGGAATCAGTTGTTTATTAATTCTTATCTGAAGTACAGTCTCACGAGCTGTGAGTTGAAGCCAACAAGGTAGAAAATGGCTCCGTCTCTAACTCTCTAACTCCTTCCATGGTCTTTTAAGGGCTAATTACCCAATAACGAGGTGATACCTACATTATTTATACTTTTATCCCAATAACTGACCACCCAAGGCCCGCAGTGTGGACCCTTTCACCCAATTAGAAAAAAAAACACCCAAAACCATGAAGAAGAAGGTGAAAGAAGAACTTGGCCTACACCCTAAAACCTCCATCTTGCTTTATATATATTACTATATACTAAAGCCTTAAATCCTAAGTTTCTAGGGTTTCAGTACCTCCCTTCCTGTGGGTGAGGCTTTGCTCCTAAAATCGGCCCTGAACTGGGACCTCCTTAACCCCCGATGTCACTGGAAAGGGTGAGAGATCCTCAGCACCCTCAGACACCTCAGCACCTGCTCGGGTGCCTCAGGGGAAAACCGGACCCTGACCCACTCCCCACCCCTCCCAGAGAGCAGAATTCCAAAGTTACAGTAATTTGGAGGGAAGAGTTTTCCCTCCGAGGAAAGGGGAGGGTCGTGTTTTCCATTCCAATGGAGGTTACTGCCCTCCTTGGCTGACACCTCCCTTTCAAACCGAGACAATCCAAATTCAGAAAACTGGGCAATAGATCCCTATGCCTCTCTGTACTTAACACACAGGAAACACCAGGTCCCATTCTAAGCTGATTTTTTACTTACAGGTAATGGTGTCAGCTGAACAGCAAACACCGAGCTCTCTCCTTCCTGCACTAAACTGCTTATCTAACAAAATAAATGGAGGGCTTCAAGAACCAAAAGATTTTAGGGGTTTTTTAACAAGGAAGAAGTGAAAATCTCAGGAAGTTTTCACTCCACGCTGCTGATGGGTGATTCAAGATGCGGTTTTATTAAGCTGCTGTTTGGCAATTATATTATCATTTACATAAGTTTTCTTGGGCAATAAGTTAGCAGCTTTTTAATGTAATGGAAAGTTTACTAGGGAATACTTTCAAATCTCAGAAACAAGTTAGTACTCATCCACCTCCTGCCCAGAAGCAGAAGACTTATCAGCTGACAGTGGTTCACAGAACGTTTTCAATAGTTAAATATAAATTTTGTTCATAAACATGAAAGTACATTGCAAATACACAAACGTGTAAAAACTGAGACTAGTTAGATAAACTTTCTCCCTTACAGCTCTACCAGACCCTGTGTAATATACTTTCAAAGAGAACAAGACAGCCATCTAGAGGGCATGAAATAGAAACTATCTTCACATCACAGGGGAGCACTGAATAACCAATTCACTCACTGCAAGCCGGAAAGAATGAAATGGATCCACACTACTTTTACCCACCAGGCAGTTTAATATTACTTGGTATTTCAACATGAGCCAGTTAATCAATAACCCTGAACCCCAAAAGTGACAGGTTTTTTTTCCTTTTAGGATGATAACTTATACAGAAAGTAGAGGTTTTTCTACAGCAAAATGATTTTCACTATATTTTCACAGGCGCCTAAAAAATTAAAAGCACTGATCCATAATTAGGGATAGACATTTTTATTTTCCATGAGACTCTCCAGCCTCTTGTTCCCCAGTCTGTCCGGATATCCAGGGTTACCATTCCCAACTGCAAAACCCAACACTGCTGGATTTCACACAGCTGGTGATTGCCCCACCCTCTCATTTGTCACGGCCTTGCTGCGGGGCCTCTGCCTTAGGGGGAGTTGACATCTCCAAATTCAGTATCATAAGCAAACTTAATTAGTGTGCCTTGAAATCCAGCTTCCAATTTCATACAGACAGTGCAAGAGGTTTTTACCAAACCTCAAAAGAAAACAGCATTCAGCAAAGGCACCTCTAGAACTCCTTTTTTGAAGGCTGTTTCCCCTGCTACCCGCTTCCACAACTGTCAGGGTAGAAAACGGTGCTGGGCAGGCAAAGCACAGCAAGAAAAGGAAAGGAGGAGAGACGATGGCCACATGCCCAGCAGCAGGAACGCAGTTTTTAAACTCCTCTTTTGGCAGACGCGTTACCAGAGCGCCGTCTACCGCGAGCGGGTGCTCCAAGCCCAAACCTCCAACCCGCTATTCCGCATCGAAGGGAACACAAAACCTTTCCTAAATTTAGGAGAAAACACCAAGCACACACCGGCGTCTGTCCGGCCGTACTCGCTCCGACTGGAGACAGCTCCCAGCAGCGGCACAGCGCGCACTGCCAGCGCAGCGCAGCCCCTGCTCCGGCACCTCGGGCAGTCACGGCTTCCCCGAGCCTTTCACCTCAGGGGAGTGAGTGATAGCCGAGGATCGCCCGTCCTGAGCCCGCCCCGAGTCTGCCCTGCCCGGGCACAGCAGCAGCACAGGCCGAGCTGAGCAGCGCACGGGCAGCGCTCGCACCGGGCGCTCCGGCCGGAGGTGTTCCCCAGCCCAGCTCTGCTCCAGCCGGAGGTGTTCTCCAGCCCCCACGCTCCGCTGCCCGCTATGCACTGCACAGCAGCTGTCCGTGAGATACACACCAACAGACGCAGTGAGGAGGGAGTTTTGGCTCTGTTTTCCAGCCAAACGATGGGTTTATTTAGACCTTCAGAACAGCAGATACCGCCTTTGAGTACTCTGCCCCCTCTTCCCAGGCTCGGCCTTTCCCTCCATCCCTCTCCTGTGCTACAGCTGGCATAACTGCCAATGGGAAATTCAGGCAGTCATCAGCAACGACCTAGTGCCCAACAACGCCAAGCTTTGAAAGATCCCTTGGGGGGGGGGAAAGGACTCTTCAACATAAAGGAATTTTATACCTTCCCTCAGCAGGTCAGTTATCAGTTTGCCTATGCCCTCCCCTGTCAGCACCGTTCTTCTCCTTAAAAGCACACGGCCTCAGCTGCTTGCAAAAAAGATCGCAGAACACTCACACCACTACAGGTTCAGAGGAGGAAAAAGGGGGGGGGAAAGGCAGAAAAGTGGAGCCCAAATTGATGGTTTCCTCTTCAAGTTCAGTGCTTTTATTTGAGATCCTGTGATACTGCCTTCCCTTTTCTCTAATAGGATCTGTCCCTGCAGCAGGTCAGCACAGAAGTAGAGACAAGTTCCTGCACAAGGAAGAAAGTAAAGCCTAATTCTTATCCTTCCTTCTCTTTGGCACCATAAAAATTTCAGAAGCCAAAACCTGTCTCACTTAAAAGCAGCAACAGGTTATTAACACTCTCCTTGTATAACAGCATCTGACTTAGTTTACTGAACTAAAGAAATATTGTACTCCTTACCAGAGATAATTTTCACTTTTAGAGCTAGTATTGTGCAGGTAATAGTCAAAATGGCAGCATTATTTTTTGAGATGCTACCATTTATCTCTAGTAGGTGCAACCATTCAAGAAAAAGGTAAATGATGACCAAAAAACCCACAACAAATCAAAACACAGAAAGCCACCACAACATGCACACCAGAAGGCAGAATTTCAGAACACAGTCTAAAGCTCCCTATTAATAAAAAAGACAAGTCACTCCATCAATTGTATGCCTTTACTGTCTAGAGTCATCACCTGAAAATTGAGTATTCATTTCTGAGTCAGCTTTTAATTAAGATGAAAGCTAAGACTGACTAAATGGGAATGCTGTATTTAACTTTTTTAAAGTATACCATAAAGAAAACATGGCTTTTAAAAGTTTGCTTGACCACATAGGCCTTTATAGACCTTTGTCTATAAAGACAAGCAGACACAATAGGGTTACAGTTTGACCTTTTTTTTTTCATTTTATTAGCACAAAATCCTGTAGTGGGTGAAAAGAAAGAGAACATACGCATACTTAGAACATGGAAAACTCACCACACAAATGGGGATTCTTTCTTCCTGTTATTTTGCCAATTACTTCTCCTCTTACCTTCAGAATTTGAACTGTGATAGTGCTTGCAAACTACAAAACCCAATCTTATGAGCCTGCAGCACTTCCCTAAAAAAATCTCTGCAGTTCCATTAGCAAAAAGGGGCTCAGCCTAGATTTAAGAGAACAGACCTAGAGCACTTGAATTCCAGTTTCCTGCTGTAAAAAAAACCCCAAAAACATTTACACAGCATGTGCATACACCCCAATGTTAATGCATGTATATTCATTTTTACATAGATCAATGGAAATTCATTCTATAAGCACAAGAAGCAGTCCCATGGTTATTTCTGGCCACATAAATATAGTTGCAGAGATCACTTCAATTAGTTCTTCTTGCAGAAACTTTTATAGTGGGACTTGTATAGTTGGTCCAGTGGCTTTGCAACACCTACACGTACACAGGGACAGGTCAAAGGAGGCAAGGTCTTTATGGGCCAGTGCCTGGGCTTCCTGCACAGCAAGGCTGGTGTACAGAATGGCATCTGCAGTACTAATACCAATAAATTAAAGAATTCATAGATACTGCCCACAGTATGAAAGTCAGCAGAATTCACAAAATCAGAAAAAAACACCATTCCAGTCGGATTGCACAGCGACAAACAAGGTGGTGTTTGTCAATAGTACAGAATCAATGGACTTTCAAAGTCCACTACTATTAGTAAATTATGGCACAGTGAAATTAATTGCCATGCACAGATAACACCCTCAGACATTTTGCTAGGAATTGTCTTGATTATCAGTCAGAAAGTGGAGAAAGATCCACCATCAAAAGTCAGTAACTTTGTAATTTCTTTGCTTGGGAATAGCTGGAAGTGGCTGCTTTATTCCAACAGATGGCAGACATTTCAGTTTAGTTAGCCATGCAGTTGTTTCATGAATAGGATGAATCACACAGATTTATGACATCCATGTTTTTGCAAAAGAGAGCAGGTAGTTTATTTCTGATTTTAATCCTTCCCTTCCATCAAAGGGGACATACCAAGAAGTGTGGTCTGAAAGCAAAGTATCACTATCTCTTAAAATGAAGCTCCAGGTCAGTTCTCTGAACAAACACATGATCACTAGAACAGAACTCTCTATCCTGCATCCACTTAACAAGCACAGAATTCATGAGAACTATGAACACACCAGCAAAAACAAGAACTACGTAATGGAATGATTTGTGAGACCAGCCTCAGCAAGCAAAAAGCCTGAGTTTCACAAGCCTTAATAACACCAATTTTGGTTTTGCATGACACGAGGTAAACTTAAGCAAAAGAGGATATTCTACAGATTAATTTAAAAAACAATTTAAAAAGTTAAGCAAGTAAGTGACTGTTCAGTGTTTCACACACAACCCAACTCAATTGCTTGTAAGTTTTGACCAGGCAATCAGTCAGACACAGACTGTTAAAAGAGGACTCCAAACTGAAAACCTACTGCATTTGCAATACAGCTGATTTCAAACTGGCATTTCTAACTCCACTGGCCTCAAAGTATTTTCACAGTAGTTTCAGTTGCCCAACATGAGTTACAATCTGCTGTTCCACAGTTAGGACCGCTCTTCTCTGAAACATACTTCAGGCTTTCAGACTACTCTTCTCTTGTTCCACAAAACTTTGGAGTGAAGAGCTGACAAGTCTATCCAAGGTCTTTAGCTTTCCTCTAGACTGCATTCCTAGGTGTGCCATTGTGAGTCACTGCTTTCATATTTGAGGTGCTTGATTGATGGTTGCAGATCCTGTGGGAGGCAACACCTACTTCAAACACTTCATGAATGGCTTTGCGGAAGCAATGAAAATTGTAGTCTATCAAACCTGTCAAGGAGAGGAAAAACTGTGCTCAGATTGGCAGATTTATGCAAGCAGAACTTCAAAATCGATATAACATTTAGCCAATAGGTATTTTGCCATTTATTTAGTATAAACTTGGACTCAGAAGATTTAACAAAGTTTTACTGATGCCAGTATTTATTTGGACTGTCTCAGTTTTTGGTTTTTTTTGAAGAAAAGGTACTCATTTGGAATGCAAGGAGAATATTGATGATCAAACAGCAGGTAAGGGGACCACTGCTCCATACTACTGATTCCACTAGAACAGATGGGAGGGATAGAGTTCAAGTGAGGTACACAAGTCATTTTGGCAGGAGGACAGTGATTAAAGTGATGATTCACAAATTTAAAAATACAACCTCATTATATCTATCTCCAAAAAATAATAAAAAAAATTCCTCCCCTAAGAAACTACACAAATTTAGTCACACAAAAATCAAGGTGACTTGTAAAGTCATATTAATATATTTTACAGCTGATAAAAAATACTCTATAAAAGCTGTTCAATGGTGGGGAAGTTCTTACCTTTGCGCTCAAAACTCTCTTCTCTAAGAATGCAAACTAATGCCAAAAACTTTGTTACTTCCTTTAAGTACAGGACTGTTGTGTTATTGAGCTTGATAATTGCCATTGACTCTTTATCATAAGCACTTCCAGTGCCATCTTCTTTTAACCTAAAAAAGAACAAGTTAACCCAAGGCATGATCTAATAAGCAGGCATATGTAACTTCCAAGACAAAGAGCTGTTAAATGCAGATAGAAGAATATTACTCATACTGAACTAAGCAAATGCAGAACCTGCAATGCAGGTCTTATATCAGTGAGTAAGACTATTATCAGACATTAAGTTTCTCAGGAAAGTCAGATCTAACCAGAGCAGAGGCCTTCATTAGATACTGTCTATCACAGGTGAGCAGTTAAGAGCAAGCTACCAGTGTGCATTCTTTTGATGTCAGTGGAGTCACATCTAGGTGAAATTACTTTTGGTAAATTAATACAAAGGCTTCTCTAGTGAGGCTGGGGCAGAGGATGCAACACAGAGCAGGACACTTTTTGGTCTTAAGCTAAATCAGCCTGCATTTAGAAGAAAATACAAGCATGCTGTTTTCTATCTTCAAGTTATTAGTGTTAGTTAAGTTACTATAGAAGCAAATGATGTATCCCAAGTTACTTCTAAGCACTCCTGAAAAAAACCCCAACTGAAGTTACACAGCCCAGGATCAACCCATCAGGAGACAGACCATTACATGCTGTGGTATTTTCTTGGTAGCATTTTCCAGGCTACAATCACAATTCTAAGATAAGTTACCACTTCTTCAGACCCACTTCAAAAGTCCAGAGGGAAGTATGATTCTGCTGCAGACTGTGAGATGCAAGCACTACATGCATCCCTCACAGAAAGCTAGAAAGAGATGAGTTGACCTCACAAATGTTATTCTGCTCAGACTGCAGCAAGCTTCAAAACAATGTCACTGCAAGTTACACTTATGGCATGTTACTGACTGCAGTTATTTGCAGGTATTTATGTACTTGCATCCCCCAGGCCAAACAAGACACAGCAGTATTCAGATTTTACATGAAACACAACTTCTGCAAATGCCAGACAGCTGTCTGTGAGTGGAGGGAAACTAACCAAGTAAGTATAAATGCTGCCAAATCATCTGGATTTATTTTAGTTACTCACAGAACCAATGTGCTGTAAAGACAAATTGACAGCACTTTTCTGCACAACAAAACCAGCACCAATTGCAGTTTTGCAACCTATTCTACACCTTCTGAGGACTTTTTTTTTCTATGAGTATTCATCACTTACCCATATATACAGGAAACATCTATCACTACATCAATCATGTCACAGCACAACTCATATGACTGCATGTCCACAGGGGAGCTGTCTGTTGCAATGTAGATTTTGCTGACTACATCGAAGAGAAAAGCTTTTTCAATGCCTGAATTCTTCAGAAAGAGAAAGAATTTGGATGAATTTTTTAAAATAACTGCATTTTTAAAATCTCAAGCAGAATTCATACATTTTCACACTCTTAGTAGCAGAAGATGGTTTAAATATAAGCAATTTAGAGACTGAAGACAGATTCAAGATTTAGAGCATACACTTTATAAATACAATACAATAAACACAATGCCATAGTACATACCAACATCACATAGCTGACAAAAATAAAACTGGGGACTCTGTTTCAATTCTTTTTAGTTTCTTATTTAACTGATCATTATTAAGGTTATGTTTTACTGTGCTTCCAGAATCCATATTCAGCAATTCATCTTTTCTGTGTTTCTGTTAACTGCAGAAGAGCCATAATTCACATCCACTTAAGGGACTGGGTTCAGAAATGAGATATTTCATAGCAATATGCTGACTCTTAAATTTTATGCTTGTAGTATCTTGGTAGTTCAGTTTCTGCATGAAGCATTTGCCATGCAGTATAACATGCAGAGCAACTAAGTCAGCTTCTGAAGCTAAAAATCCATGAAAAGCACCACATCATGACTATGGAAAAGCACAATGCCATGTGTAACTGAGCATGTGCTCACACGAAGTTCAGAAGCCTCCTATGGTTCAATTTACCACAAATACACTACTGGCAAAGCTTCTTTTCTATTTATGCACCACAAGCATTCCTTATCTCTTCTTCCCAGCTAGTCTGCATACCCAGGACAGTGTCCTGAGGACATCCAGACAATCTTCCTGGCATCAGGATTACACTCCACATCCTCATGACACTGGGGAAGGTCAACATGCCCTTTATCCACTGGGCCAGGTTATTACCAACAGTTCTCTACCAAACAAGCATTATGTGGCAGCATGGGGTGACATGTGCAATGCACAGCTCCTCCTGGATCTAAATGTTTTTTTCTTTGTTGTCCTCACAAACAACTTAGTTGAGACTGTTTTGTCTCTAAGGTGATATTTTATTTGATTAAAAGTATAGAGCAGCAAATTTCTATGGCATTAATTCCGTAAGAAATGTAAACACTTAAAAGAACAAGGGCCAAAGTCTCACAGGTCATATGAAATAGACAGCTAAGTTCATATTATCAAAAAATTCTCTTGCCAGTACAGCTACAGTAGACTACTAAGTGCCTTAGCAAAGTAATCAGTGTACCCTGCTGGCAGGAACCTTCCATCAGCTGTTAGAACCAGGCAAATTACACTTTGTCAATATTTAGAGAAACCCTAAAAAGCACACACCAGTACAACTGAGCTGTGGTAAAGAGCTTTTAATATAGAAAAGCAGGTCAGCAGAGTACACCTACATGAGTGCCACCCAAATCTCTTTTAGCAGGATTTGCTTTACCATTCTGCATATTTCATGCACAGTTCTGTTAGATGAACACTTACTGATATGAAGATATTAAGTAGATTTTCCAGGGTTGGTAGTTGTGGAATGAGCTTCTGTACCACTTTACTGAAGGCTTCAAATATTGAATGGTCATAGATACTGGTCAAATAAAAGCTGAGACGAGGAGGGAGGGCAAAGAAAGAAAAAATAAAAAGAAGATTCAAGAGTATTTCAGAATTGCAACAGAAATGTTGAAGTTATGTTTTCTAGCATTCAGGCCTGCTATTTTGCCTGAGATGCCCTAAGTTCTGAGCAGCTGGAAAACAGATTTTCCCCAAACTCAAGAGATGGGAAACCAAAGATAAAAATGTGAACATTGTTAGAACACCCTTAGCCCACAGAATGCTTTTCACAAAGGTATAAAAATGCCTAATCAGATTTCTCCCAGTCCCATTCCCAGACTTCTACTTCTTGCACACTAACATCGAGAGATAGTGGCTCCACAAGAATCAAAATAACAACAAAACCCGAGAAAAGATAACTTGTTTTAAAGCTGTCTGTTAGAAGACACCTTCAAAGTGAGCCAAATCTCAACAGACTAAGCTTTTAGAACCAACCACACTGATCACAGGGAAAAGTCAGTGCAGGTCAGGACCAGAGAGGTTCCCCTCTCTTATCCCAGCCCCTCCAGCCCACACAGACAAATTTGTAACAAATCTGTTACACTGAATAAGACTTTCAATTATCACCCAGCATGGATATAAATCTGTTGATTGGAATCTGATACAGTAGCCTGCCTCTTTTTTAGTCAGCCTAACAGCTGAGGCTTGTCCATAAATCCAGCAGTGTATCTTATTAACACAAGTTAGTTCAATATTAATGAACTACCCAGACCTTGCTCCAGTTGCTCCAGTATTACATCTAAAAGTCTTTAATCTGTATGCACATCAGCAACAGTATGAATCACATATGCCAGAGTCTTTAACTCACCTAANGCCTGTCTCTTTTTCAGTCAGCCTAACAGCTGAGGCTTGTCCATAAATCCAGCAGTGTATCTTATTAACACAAGTTAGTTCAATATTAATGAACTACCCAGACCTTGCTCCAGTTGCTCCAGTATTACATCTAAAAGTCTTTAATCTGTATGCACATCAGCAACAGTATGAATCACATATGCCAGAGTCTTTAACTCACCTAAGGTGAAGTTTTTCAAGCCCAGCATCTGTAAGATCATCATTAGCCCTCTGATGAATATCCCTCTGAGTTTCTATTTTATGGTCATCTGACAAACCATCAACTTTATGAATAAAAACTTCAAAGTTCATTTCTGGGTTGACTTTGTAGGCTTTTGACACTGTAATGTGGAGTCTTGTTAAAGCTTCCATGTAGTCATCCTGTAAATCAGTTTTGGCAGGAATGAATAACAAAGTTCCTGCCTGATAAGTATTCCATTCTGCACAAAGACAAAATATTTCAGTGCAAGAACTTCACCTTTGTAACTAAACAGAAGTAGGGGAGAAGAAAATACCTTGACATGTCATAAATCCAAGCAGCTTAGATTCTTTCTGTCAGTTAAGTTTCATTAGCTACACAAGGCTCAGCTACACAAAACCAGACTTGAGAACAAAAGGTGGGTTACACTTCAACCCCAGCACAAGGCAGCAGTGATCTCCAAGATCTCCTAAAAGCCAGGTAACCTCCCATGGTGCAATTCCTAGGTTTATTAGAAGCCACCAGATACCCAGTAGTACCAACACTAGAAACTGAGGTCACAAGTGTGCTGTTTTAATTGAACTCCAGAGCAGAAAAAAGGGGTAATTCAGACCATCTACTGAGCAGGTTCTCAATATTATTGCAGAACATGTAAGTTCAGAGTACAAGCCCTTTTCTACTCTCTCCACCAGTAGCATATGTCCAGCCACTTCACCAAAATAAACCCACACAGCAGAAGCCTTAGGAACTTAGGTAAAAATCTAAATTACTGGCCTCTCGATCGTTCCTTTCGCACAAAAAGCAAAAATAAAACTTCCTTGTGATTTGTATTTACCTGGGCATCAATAACATATATTAGAGCACCTGTTCCTCTGAAGATCATCTCATAATCAAATGTTGGATCAAAAAAGTCCATCTGTCCAGGAAAATCCCATATTTGGAAGTTCACAAATGAACTGTTGGAAATATCATCCTTGTAGATTTTGTTGGTACTTTCCAAGAACAGAGTCTCATTGGGAGACATCTTGTGAAACACCACCTGTTAAAAGAACACAAATAATAGTCTAGATTTTACCTTATTAGTAGAAAAGAGTGAAAGATTTATGACTTGAATATTTCAAATAGGTTTATCCATTCTAAAATGTACAGCTTCCTTTTGGTAAACAGACAGCTTCCCCTATCAGCTAAGGAAATTACCTACCCCCTAAAAGAACCAAGCAACTGAGTACAGTTAAACATTTTTACAAGTCCAAATAACACTACTGGCTGAAGACACAGACATCCAAGTTACTCTTTCCTTCCCTGCAAGGCTAGCACAGTGGTTTCAAATTCTGTTACATTCAGATCTGGTATAAAGCCAGTTAATTAAATAACTGCAAGCTTTTAAGAACCTTTCCTTTCCAGTCTTAGAAATTCCTAAAGGAGACTTCGTTTTTAGTCTGGTGTCAAGTGTTGAAACACAATATAATCTTTTATATATAATTATATATATGTAATTTTTGTAATATAAAAAATAATGGTTCCTAAACTACAATAGAAGTGTACAAAAATAACATCTGTTTCAGAGATCCAAACAGCTAGGTAGTTTGCCATCTATTAATAACTTTTTTTTGAGTAGGGAATCAAAGAATGGGTAAGGCTGTAAGGGAGCACAGTGGGGTCATCTGATCCACCCTCCCTGCTCAAGCAGAGCACATGACACAGGATTGCATCCAGACCAGCAGCTCCAGTGAGGGAGACTCCACACCCTCTCTGGGCAGCCTGTTCCAGGGCTCAGGCATCCACACAGTGAATAAGTAATTCCTTCTACGTAGGTGGAACTTCCTGTGAAAGTTCAGTAAAGAAACGATGAAGGATTTCACACTAGTTGGTAAAAAACAGTTGAGCTGCAGGATGACAAACGTACTCATTGCTAAACCTCAAAAAGCCCCACTGGGATTTTAACCCTTCCTTGTTCAGAACCAGCAAAATCAGCCTGTAGCAAAAACAGTCAACAGAGAGTGCTGTGCTAATGCAACTCAACTAGACAATATTAAAGTTACTCCCAACAATGTACTCCAAATAATGCAGTCACACACTAGGGCTGCAAAAAAATAAAGAAGTTTCATATACAGCACTCGGTAAACTTAAAAACTTCACAAGAGGGACTGCAAACTTGGTAATTTTGGTTTCTTCAAGTCATCCATTAGAGACTTGATGAAACAAACTGTCAAAAAAACCTGCAAGACCAACGGCTCCACACCCAGCACAGTTTAGTAAGCTTCAAAGTAATACTTAAGCCCAGATTTTTAAGGCCAAAGGAAAGAATTTATTTCCTTGGGGCAAACATCTTAGGAGGCCAGGGTCTAAATGAAGTTTTAAACAGCAGGACATTTGTATGGAGAAGTAAGAACAGTTCTAGACTCATAGCAGCTGTACTGCATTCTTCTAGGTTTGCTGCATAGTTTTAAAGTATTCTGAAATCAACATTTCTTTTAGAGCTCAGCATCTCCCACAAGAGCAGGACAGAATTAGTAAATTCAGTTTAAAGGTGATAAGTTTCTGGGAGGCAACATTGTCACCTCCTTTTTCCTTTTTTTTCCCAAAATAGCACATTTCATCAGATTGATGTTCTCCACCTGAACTCTTTCCAGTTTCCTATTGCATCAGTACAGCACAGTAAGTTCAGTTATGCAAGTCTGCACAAAAATTTGCTTATGAACTGAAGCAATCACCATATTCCCAAAATCTGCCTACAATTTATACTGAACATTCATAGGTTACACCAGTATGGAAAACCCAGTTGACCAAAGGGGGAGAAAAAAAGAGTCCCTCCCTAGGACTGTGTTTTTTTCTTTTGTGAGAGATCTCTGTCAATACTGCTCTCAGTAGAAGCATGAAATGATTTAATAATTCATGCTTTTCACAGAAATTTCTAGATAATCACAAAGCCAATGCTTTCCCCAGTAGTGTTTACCTTGCATATACCCCTATTTTCTGGCAAGGGGATCAACAGCCAGTGCCCAGACAGAAGGGTTGGGTCTGGTTGTGACCATTTTTGAGCTTGAGAGATTTAAGAGCAGGGACACTGTTAATAAGAAATTTCTTGATATTAGAGTTTGCGCAGGCAGCATCACAATGACCTCCAAAGTACCAGAATCACAGCTTCCAATTCCTAAATAAGATTGGTAACTGATTAGCAAAAAATAAATGCTATGTCCTCTTACTGCACGTGCAACATGACACTATTCCTTTCCTATGCAACTACTGGAATAGGCCCTAAAAGAATTGAACATTACCAATCCTGGCCATAAAAAAGTCCAAAAGCTAAATCTATAAAGAGACTTGTAATGTCTTAAAATCTATCTGTAATTTGGAGTTCCTGTCTTCCTCTAGCTTTTAGGGTTCAGTGTTTTCAAAAGTGGATAATATAACAAGATCTCTAATAGGAGTTTAAATGAATACCGTTCACAAGAGTAAAAGAGTCAGAAAATTACTTTCAGTGAAAGCAGTGCATTTGCACATACAGTGGGAGCATTTGACCTAAATAATGGGGAATAACTGGTAAGGCTAAAAAGCAACAACAGTCCAGTCTGCCACTGTACTTAGGAATAGCACAATGGAAAAGACTTCTCACTAACAGTCTGAACTCATTGGTTTACTGCAGTTTATGGATTACCAAGCAGTCTGCATAAGATTGCTAAAAGAAGCAGGTGCATACCTGCTATACTGCAATGTCCAAAAAGGCTTCTCTGCACAAAACCTTTAGAGAAATCTCTGTAGGTTTTCACACTTGCATCTGAAACAAATTCCGGTCCCTTAAGTCTAGAGCTGAGACTAACACATTTCACTAGTAACATCTTCCCTGAAAAATATCACCTGAAAAGTTCACAAGAGGGACTGCAAACATAAAATTTGCACTGAGGAACAAAGATTGTTCTAAGTGCTACAATTCTACCGAGCTACAGGGCAAATGAAAAGTCAGTTTTGTCTTATTTTTATTAAGAAACACTAGTGACTTCACAAAGCTACCAACAAACCTAAGGCACCGGAACTGTTGTATTTCCTCCTTGACAAGTGACCCGTTTACTCCGTCTAGCAAACTAAAGAAAACCAGAGGCTCACACAAAAGCAGAAGTCTCTTTCAAAGCATCAAAGGGCAGAACAACAGCTCAAGTCTTCTTCCCAGTGGAACCACTACCTAAATGCCACACCCCTGTACCACGTAAGAAAACACCTCATGATAAATTTCACACCAGCATCTTCACTTTTTACTTTTGAAGCCTTAAAAGTGAAGAAATACAAAGGCTACAACCTATGCTACACAACCTTCCTCTCTAGGGCAGATGATCAGAGTCCATTCTGGAAAGCAAACGTCTTTAAGCAGGAGGCTCCCGTCGCTCCAACTTCGCCACATGGGCCCACAATAAAAAGTAGGAATTGCCCGAACAGCAGCACAGCAGGGAGAACCAGCTCGGCGCCGGAGAGGCAGCGCGGCAGGCAGGGGCGGGGAGCCGCCGGCTGCCCCTCACCTTCTGGATGGAAGACTTCCCGCTGCGCCGCAGCCCCATGAGCAGAATCCGCGGCTTGGAGTCCGCCCCGCCCGCGCCGCCGCCAGGCCCGCCCGCGCCGCCCCCGGGCCCACCGGGCCCTGGGCCTCCCTCCAGCTCCGCCTCCTCCTCCTCCTCCCCGTAGCCGAAGTCCTTGGGGAACGAGTCCGCAGCCCCGAAGCTCCCCCCCACCAGCGCCGGCTCCTCAGCTGTGCCTGGCGCGCCCGCCCCGCCGAACTGCAGCGCCATG
>VXBB01008641.1:165960-181429 GCA_013399915.1 Illadopsis cleaveri
GCTCGGTACGACCGGAACGCGGCGCGCCCGCGCCCCAGCCCTGCTCCGGAGAGAGGCCGCAGGTCCCGCCCCTCCCGCTTCGCCGTCAGCCGGGGAAGGGGAGCGTTCGCTGAAGCGGCCGCATAAGAAAACGTTACCTTGCGAAGCAAGAGTCTTCTTTAAACTGTCATTAATTTTCTTCTAGCAGCCCTGGCGCAAGCAGGCACTGAGCTGAAGTTTTAACAAACATTTGTTATTTCATCACAATCCTAATTTAAGGTTCGCGACATCCAAGTGCTTTCAGAGGGAAGGAAATGCTGTTATGAAAACTGGAAGTTTGTGTTACTGCCCTGGCAGCCGACAGCTCAAGGCAGGAGCCCACGGCCTGTGATGGCCTGACTAACACCTGAAGCTGCCTTGCTGCTTCGTTAGCAAGACATGCCACTCACATTACTCACAAACACGTTCAGCTGTACAATACCTTTCCCACAGCATTACGCTCTCCCTACTTCCACATGGTGCAACTTCATGCTTAATGTTCTAACTTACATTCAAGGGACCTTTCTTCTGTCCTTTGTTCCAGAGGTCGGGGAAATTTTTGTCTTTCTTGTTTGGCTTTGGTTTGTTGGTTCAGGGCATTTTTTTTCCTAATTAATGCTTTACCGACTTAAAACAGTATTTTCCCTCATTTTACCTCTCTTCTGGTCTCTTCAGGTCAATAGATACAATAGTAAGGTAAACAATTATTACATTCACTAGCCCTTGATTAGAATGACTAACAGTTCTGATCCATCCTACCACATTTTCAAAATAGTTTAACTTCCTTATTTTTAGGATGGGTTTTGCAGACTAACAGCCAAAAAATCTAATACATTAGACAACTACTGCATTTCATTTCCCTCTTCCTCTATTTTTCCTGTCATCAGCTGCCTTTAAAGTACCTAGTTTTAGGGTAGGAAACAAATGCAGCTCTTTAAAATATTATTACCTTTTTTTCAAAATAATGGTCTACTTTGCATTTTAGAAGAATCACGAAACCAATTCAGGGAAAGGGGAAAGGAAACATAGGCAAAATGAATAATCAAAAGTCACACCCACATCCCACCCCATTTGGATTTTATTTTCTCTGTTAGATGAATCAGAAGTCTCCACACTGTAGTCTTAGATGTGCCACTCTAATTACACAAGACTTTCCTCACAAGTAAGAGTTTTGTATTATATTCAGAAATGCACAGGCAATATCTGATAACTCTCCAAAGCCCAGTTTCTGAGGTGGGAGCAGAGACATGAACTGCATGGGAAGAGGTACTCTTCATGCAAATTAAAGTGTAAGTTCAGTAGGTACTGCATTTCAACATTGTGCTATATCCATCACTTAACTGTACTTGCTCATTTTATGCCCTTCTGAGTAGAGTGTTACCCTATCAGCTTCAGTAGAAGTCTCACCTCAGTGCTGAGTACAAACAGAAAGTAATTTGGAAGTCCTGCTTTAATTTGCAGCTGGTCCATCAGTGTCGTGTCACCCCTTTCAGTTAAAAAAACCCAAAGAAACAGCTCAGCAATTCAACAGGACCATTGACCATGAGGTGAAAATTACATGAAGTTGGCAAGCACAGTTATCTAAAAGTTAACCATAACTGTCATCTTTTCTTAAACACAGAAAGCAAGAACGTTGGCCAGCATACTTAACTCAGCAGTTGCCATGGCATCAGCATGCTCATGGTAATACATCCTTTGAGATGAAGTAACAAAGTAGACAATGCAGAGTTCACACACACACAAAAGACCACATTTCTCAGGAAGCCCTTTATTAAGTCAAGGCAATAAAGGAAAAAACTACTGTTATTCACCATGCTTCTCATCTTGAGGTGGTTCATACTGAGCCAGCTGTGGATTTAAAGAAAGGAATTTAGTTAGTCACAATATTTCATGTAACACTCTATACTAAGAAGTGAAGAAAAATGTATGGTTCCATTTACTTTGTGCATTTTAACTCACTCATCCTTATGCAAGTTCATTTTCAAGTCAGGCAATAAAGTAACCCTTCTCCCAAAACATCCATTTCTCACACTGTATAAACATGCATCACAAGGTGGATTTTTAAATGCACTTTGAAGCACATATGTCTTGCCCTTAACTTTTCCCTGTTCCTTATTCTAGCAGTCTTTAAATACTTCCATTTTAAATAGCAGTTGATAGTGACTAGTGTCCTGGAAGCTTTCACTGAGACATGATTAAGTGAAACAGTCATTCTCATTGCAATAGTATCAAACCTGACATTTCCTGTAATCATTCTAGCTTCCATTATGCTTACTGGAGAGTATAGCCTGGGCAACTACACCCTGAAATATGACTTCTACTTGCAAAGTTACTACCAAAGAAAGATACTAAGTTGCTCACTTGACCTCAGTGGCATTAAAGAGAAGTTCAAGCTTCAAAAATAGTTCAAAAATTAGGGCCATTTCTCTGAAATATGCTGATTCAGTTTACTCAATTAAGATTCCTACCCTCTGCAAACTGTAGAGTGAGTTAAAAATAAACAAAGTACCTAAAAATTAAATTTAAAAGCATAAATAAAAATTAAAAATATAAAATATCCATGTGTTCCTCCCTACCAGCAACAGTAAATTGCAGCAATCATTCTGCTGCTAACAAGAAGCACTAAAATCACTTTTTTTATTGTTGTAGATTTTACTACAACAGATGACTAGTACACAACCCAGAGTCAATTTTCTTTTCCATCAAGGACTTAACTGTTGACTTCCTGTCCTCCTCCCAACACACACACACGAATATCTGACATTTGTGTGATGAATGCAACAGTGGTTACCAATAAATGCACAGATAAAGGCAAGTATTTTATGTTAGAGGACTGCTACAAGAAAGTGGTGGTGTTCTCCCTGCATGCTGTGTGAACTTCTACAGAATGTTACAATGATGGGCATTACATTGTAGAGGAAAGAATAGGAAAAAACAAAACACACTAATACTGGAAAATATGTAAAGGAGCTATTATTTAAACAATGAAGAATAAAAGGCTTACTTTCCTGCAACAAGTTTTGACTTCCTGAAAAGACTTCTTTAAACAAAGACCCAAACAACTCTGCTCTCATCTGTCTACTTACTATCAGCTGCATTTTTAAGTCTGCTAAAACAAGTGGCTGGTCTATTGCTACTCTGCCTAAAATTCTGTTCTTTGCCATAGCTCCTAGTAAAAAATAACAATCATAGCTGAGGACTCATAATGGGTAACAGAAGAAGCAGAATTACTAGAACAGCAAGATGGCCCAAGAATCCTTTCTGACAGAACTAAAGTGAGGTGGTTGTCTCCCAGTAACAATCTCAGGGTATTCACATATAACAGCCACCATCCTCTTCCAACAAATGCATGGAGACCTGTAGTGGCACAGAAGCTACTGGCATATGAAGGATCTCAGGGGTTTCCTTCCTCAGTGTTGTTAGGAAGCTGTTCACACCTCAGAGCTCTCTCAGACAGCCTGCAGACCCACCAAAGAATGGCCCTGCCCTAGCTAGCACTTCAGATTCACAGTTTCAGATAAACACCAGGGTCATTTCAGGTAAAAAAAGCACAAATTATTGTCCCACACGGATCTACCTGCCTGTGTAAGACCCTGCCATGTGTAAGTCTGTGCCAAGTGACACAAAGTAATACATAATATTCCTCCTTCAATTTGCCTTTTGAAGGGCTTTGTAATGGATACATTACCTTACTTGTTTTTCCAAACTGTCCTGAAAGCATGATCTACATAATATCAGACAACTAAAACACATCCAGAGGAGACTCAATACAACTTATTAGACATGATAATGCACTTTCTCTAAATAAATAAAATCCCTAGTTTAGCAATATTTTATGTTCTATGCTATAAGAAGTGTTCCAGCAAAAAAAAAAATCTTTACTACAATGAATTCTATCAGCATTTCTCAGTCATGAGGCTAAACAATGCAACAACATCTATCAGTTACTCTAATGGAAAAAAGTTAGCTCTGCTCTAAGTAATTAAAATATTTTTCTTTTTGTGTAATATGGAACTATAGAGTAATACCAAGCAGACTTTTACCTTGGTTTTCAGTTTTTTATTTTCTTCCAGCACAGCTTCATATTTTTCTTTCATCTCTGCCACTTCCAAGCGAAGTGCCTCTATTTCTGGATTCTCAGGAGCTGAAGCTCCCAGATGATGCTTCAGAAAACTGATATTTTGACGTTAAGTATTTCTTCAGTTATATAACGACATGTTAGTTTTAACACCCGTGTTGAGATTAACAATGCAGTGCACATGGCGAAAATTGCAGTAAACCATTGAGATTACTATAGGAAAAAAAGTTACCAAAATAAGAGAGCTTTTCAAATTCATAGCTATATTCCTTAAAAACAAACAAACACAAGGTCTCAGTACAAATTCTTATGTGTTACTACCCCCTTCTTTCCTTAATTGCAGATGTTTTGAAGAATTAAAAACAAAATAACAAAAAAAAAAGAAGCAATACCCCAAAATGGAGGCTGCTTAAAAATGGCAAGATACAACATATGCTAGTTCCCCCTTTCTTTGTGTATTTAAAAATAAACAAACAAAACCAGAAAAAGGAATTGTGAAGAAGCAAACTTCAGAACCCATTGCCACTGCAGGTATTCAAATCTAATACTGCAGGTCTACAACACTCTGAAATGGCCTGTATAACTTGGCTTCATAATTGCTGGCATACTGAAATACCCAGTTCTCTTGCACCCTGTCAGACTCTGTTAGCTTGTGAAAATGCAATTACTAGCTAAAGTGCATTGATAAAAGTCATGTTCTCAGTGCAAGGCTTCAAAATGAGCCTATACAGTTCACCCATGAGTCAGAAGCAGTACAGTGCATGAAGTCTCAATAAATAAGTCACAGCAAAGAAAAAGGATACTCCAGTGCACTATCTGGTTTCTCTGGCTCTTCATATAAGGCTACCAACACTGCAAATAGAAAATATTCAACAATTGCAAGAAGTTCATGCAACTCTAAGGTTTTAAAACACATACCAGCAGTCAGAAAGCATACAAGTCGCATTTTTCCATTTAACAAGATTTTCACCTGTATACTTTGACATAAGCAACAGGTCTGCTGTATCAGAGGGGACAGAACATTTCACCTAGTAACAGCTGAAGAGTTTTCTTGATTCCTAACCCCACACAGTCCTTGGCTATTCTAGCACAGAACACAAAATGGCCTGAAAAATTTTTACATATGCCACATGCACCCTAGCACTAGCTTTTGCCAGTAAGACTGAAATTCTAACTATACTGTTCATCAAACTTGTACTTAAGCTACATTTTTCAACCACAAGACATCAGCAGTTTTGTAACTTCAGCATAAAAACAAACATCCACTGAGCAGCTACAGTTACAAAACTAAGTAGCTACTAAATGGCCAGGTGACACTGAATCTTTAAAAGCAGCAATATCCCAACAACTTAATTAGCCATATAGACAGCAACATAACGGGAGACTCTGTCACATGAATACCCAGAAAGTTCCCAAACATAAACCACTCCCTGCTCCCCACAGGGGCGATGTGCCAGTTTCAGATGTCTGAACTACAGAGCCAAACTGGTTTTAAGCTAAATACCTCCGAAGTTAAAAGCAAAATTAGGGTGCCTCACTGCTTGGAAGACTTGATTTGCCATCCCATAGGATGGTATTGCGATTGAAAAATCAAATGATACTCACACACCAGGCCAAGAGTCTTAGTGCAGCAGCTATTCGCTTGACATCCTAGATCTGCTGCTCCCTCTTTAAACAGCATATTTTCAATATTAACAGAATATTATTTTTTTCAATATTAACAAAATTTTGCTACATACTATTAGAAGGTTCTCAAAAAGATTTTAGAAAGATTTCAGAGATACCGAGTCACATGTGTGAAGTTTAGCATCATCATTTTCCCCAGTTTGATATGGAGAGTCATTACTCCAGAACCAGCCTCATTCATTTTAGAAAAAGCGCTAAGCTCCATCCAAGAAAGGGAGCACAGTTGAAGTTTTTCTAAGACAACATTTGCTGTTATTTCACCTCGAGCACTGACTTCCTCTGTGGAGCTCCGGCAGAATAACAGTCCCCCAGAAGTTACAAAAAAAGCACGTATGGAAAGAAAAGAAATTAACCAAAAGGCACGCATCGAAAAGAAGCACTTTGGCCGAAGAAGAGAGGTCTCCAACACACCAGGTACGGTGAAAGGACCCGCCTTCCCGTGCTACACGCACCTCTAACAATGGCCCCCCACACGGTGAACGTGCGAGGAGGAATGCACGGCTTGCAGCTCCCGGGGCACGTCTCCAGGGGCCCGCTGCCCTCTCCCGGCGTGCACCGCCCCGCCGCGCTGCTCGGGCTCCATTTCCAGGCCACGCCGCACCAAGTTTTCCGGGCGAGTTCTTCTGCCGGCCGCCTCGCCGGACTGAGGAGAAAAANCTCTCAGGACGGCCGCGCTCCCCTCAGGGCGGTCTCGCTCCCCTCAGGGCGGTCTCGCTCCTCTCAGGGCGTTCTCGCTCCCCTCAGGGCGATCTCGCTCCCCTCAGGGCGGTCTCGCTCCTCTCAGGACGGCCGCGCTCCCCTCAGGGCGGTCTCGCTCCCCTCAGGGCGGTCTCGCTCCTCTCAGGGCGTTCTCGCTCCCCTCAGGGCGATCTCGCTCCCCTCAGGGCGGTCTCGCTCCTCTCAGGACGGCCGCGCTCCCCTCAGGGCGGTCTCGCTCCCCTCAGGGCGGTCTCGCTCCTCTCAGGGCGTTCTCGCTCCCCTCAGGGCGATCTCGCTCCCCTCAGGGCGGTCTCGCTCCTCTCAGGACGGCCGCGCTCCCCTCAGGGCGGTCTCGCTCCCCTCAGGGCGGTCTCGCTGTCCGCTCGCTGCCCAAGGGGAAGCCGAGGCTGGTGCCGTGCCCCGTTTCTTGCGCTCTGCCCTGCTCTCCTCGCCGGGGACGGTTCCGGGGCTCACTGCAGCCTGCGAGGGCTGTGCAGCCCGCTGGCCCCGGTTCGCCGCCACACGCGGCCCCGGAGCTCCCCGCGGAGAAGGCGAGCTGTGGCAGCGGGAATCGTCCCGGGAGCGCGGCCGGCCGTGAGCGGGGCCCGGGTGTCTCCGAGCGGCGGGTGCCGCGGTGTTCGGGCGGAGCGGCGAGCGGTCCTGCTGGAGTTTTTTTCTGTTTTCCATAGTAAGCCTTCTGGTTTGTGAAATTCACAATGTCTGATTAATAAATTTCAGTAGCTGCAGCTGACTGAAATCATAGGAGAAAGTTGCAGCAAGCAGCAGCTGCAGAGCTGCCTACCCAAGAGGCTCGGAAGAGTGGTGAAATCTTTGCATGGAAAGGAAAGTCTTTTCCCTCAGCCTGTTAAAAAAAAAATCAAAATCAAAAACAAAAACAAACGAAAAACCCCACAAAACCAAAAAAAACCCCAACAAAACAAAAAGAACCACACAGAAGCAGCTGTACCTGTTTATTTTTCTGAAACGCTGACAAATAAAATGTATTTCTTATCTGAATTTAAAAAAAATAATAAAAAAGAGACCAACCAAGTGATCTTGCATGTAATGTTAGGGACTTTTCACACTTTTTCTCCATGCTCTTCTCCAATATGTTTATATTTTTCAGTAGTTACTTTTCTTTTGGCAAGATGTTCTGATGAAACAGAATGTTTAAGTCATGTCCAGACATAAAGTTAATAAAATTCCTCTGGCAGCCACAGAAATATACTTTTTTAACTTGACTTGAACAACAAAAATACAAATGTCAAATCCCATACATGAACATCTAAATGCTAACTTTCTATTATTTAGTCAGCAGAAACAGAGTGTATTAAATACTAGACTTTTTATTATGGAGGGATTAAATGCAAAACAAGCATTAGCAGCTGTTGCCCACAGAATCTTACGCATCAAGAAGTGCAAGAATCAAAGCCACAGCAGCAGCATTAACTTGCCTAAGTCACACTATACATTTATGTACATTCCAGTATATTACACAATCTGAAATTTTACAGTGTAAACACAATTATGTAGGGCTGTATTTAGGTATACACGAAGAACAATACTAGAAGTGAAAAGGACATGTGCTGGGGAGAAATCTACAGCGAATAGTTTTAATAGTTGCAGTGGGTATTTCTTATGTGGACAGGACCAAATAAAAGTTGCTGCTACAAATAAAAGAGCCTTTTAGGTTTTCTGGCTCTTTTTTGCTAGTATTGTACAGTTTTCAGTCAATCTGAAACATGACAATGCACTTTAAGAATTTAATTGTGCTGTAACATCATGATGCTCTATCTCGCAAATTATTTTTTCAGTACATGTACAGTAAGTCAAATCTGCTAGTAAAAAATATGCACAAAAATACAAATGCATTCCAGCTGTGACCACCTCACCAAGTATTTACAGTGTTTCAATGCTGTGCAACTCAAATAAATGTATGTCATACACAGAAAGCTTGATTACAAATGTACCATAGTATTTTGTTCACCTTAGCTACTATTCAAAGGGTCACACAACTTTTCTATCTATGTAAACAGCTGGTTAAAGTTGAATTATTTGGCTACACTCACACTAGGCCTGGGTTATGTCCCTGTTCAGGAATTCTCCCAGCATTGGTTAGTGCAGCTAATGGGTTAACTCACACTATATTTGAAGATCAGTGGGGGCACGCCTGCTGCTGGCATTACTTGACAGTGACTGTTGCCTAGACAGAGAGAAAAGCTTAGGACTACTCCAGTTTCTGCTTTGTGTAGATTCTGAGCTCACCACCCCCATAGAATCAGAAGTGTCTGGTCGGCTGGAATTTTTCACATCAGCGTTGTAAGGAATTTGGGCTTTGTTTACACTGAAGCTGCTTTGTCTTCTGTCATTGTTCCTTGGAAGAGAATCTGTTGGCGCTCCTGTGCTCTCAACCATTGCCTGTCCTCTAAAACTGGTGCTAGGAAAAATTGTATCAGGTTGCAATGAAGTTTGAGATGGCATCTCAGCAAAGGTTCTCAAGTACATGTTTGAAGCTGTGTCTGCATTCTGAGTGACAACAAGAAAATGTTTCTTTTCAGCCTCTTCTTGTGCATCATGCATCTCAGTCCAAAGCCCACCAAGAAAGCCTTCATTGTTATTTGTGCTAGCATTTTGAGTCTGATTGTCTAAAGCATTTGTAGCTGGCCTCTTCTTTGGAGGTTTGTTTTCCTGATTGCAGTGGGTGTAATTGCTGCTGCTTTCTGTACGGTTTTGCACAGACTGAAACATAGAAGGAGAATTTAAAACTGGGTAGAGCATAGCATCAGTTTGCTTTTCCATCAAATATGTATAACTGCTAAGAGCACAAGGAAGTGTTTTCTGAGGGGTGGTGGGTATTCCCAAAGAAGAGTGTGGTATCACAGAGTATTTCTTAGATTGGTTTATGTAGAAATTGTCAGAGTCCTCCTTGTTTTTATTCTGCTCACAGAGTCCCATTTTAATTTTTCGGAATCCTAAGTGGATAATTTCTAGAACATTTAAAAGCAGTGATACAGTCGCTATTGATTGCATGAATAATATAAACACTGTCTTTTCTGTTGGCCTAGATACAAAGCAGTCAACTGTGTTTGGACATGGGTCTCTCTGACATTTATAAAGGGGATCTAAGTGGAAACCATAAAGAAGATACTGCCCAATCATAAAGCCAACTTCCACTGCAGATCTTGTGAAAATATGTATCACGTAAGTGCAGAGCAAAGAGCCTCTCAGGGGTGCCTTGTTGAGCTTTCTTTGATCCAATTGCCGGAGTTCTCTCTCCAGTCTTTTACGATTTTCAGTCATTTCCAATTCAGTGCTTTCAAGTTCCACCCTTACCTGAGCTTTCTTTTTTTGCCTCTCTTTTTCCAAGGCTCTTAGTCTGTATAAGGCATGACCCATGTACACCAAGGAAGGGGAAGACACAAATATAACTTGCAAGACCCAGTATCTTATGAGAGAGATGGGAAAGGCCTCGTCATAGCACACATTTCTGCAGCCAGGCTGCTCAGTATTGCATATAAATTCTGATTGTTCATCATTCCAAACATTCTCGGTTGCCACTCCCAGAACAAGCATTCGAAATATGAAGAGGATCGTTAGCCAAATCTTTCCAATAATAGTGGAATGAATGTGGACCTCCTCTAAAATGCCTCCAAGGAAATTCCAGTCTCCCATGGTTATTCTGCCATATTAACACTAAAATGTATGAGAGGAAAAAGTATCAAACATTGTAAAAGTTGCATTCCTTCCTTAATGTATTATGAAAAAAACAACACTGGGAAAACTATCATATCTCACATTGTAACCATGGGAACATGACCAACTGCTCATTGATAATTAGGTATTATTTTCTCTCATCTATGAGATGGAGAACTGCATCATCTGCCTGTGTCTACTTTATTATTAACATCCTGATTAGCACATCACTACAAGATATTAAACACCCTCAGTCTGCATCAGAACAGTGGAAACCAGAGTACCTGACTTGCAGCAGGATTTTAAGAGCATTATGTGATCCATTTGAACCATCATCCAGTAACAATGTGAGAGCAGTAGGTTTATATTTATCGAGGTACAGGAATATTTCCTTGTCCTCTTTTTGGATGTTCTAAGCCCCATGTCACAGCTGTAACTGTGGCAGTCCAATTACTGTTTCACAGAGAAAACTGGTTACATAAAGGAGCTCAAGAGGGAAGAAATCATCTCATGAAAATGTCATTGTTAATTAAAAAGACATGTTTAAGCATATCATTTTGTGCAGACATTTGCTTTTTGTTTATGGATGTCAACAATAAATAAATAGAATTGCTGTAATTGGTTAGTTTCCTCTGATCAATGATACCTGCATTTGTAAGAGTGAATAGAGTGCCTAAGCATCAAGCATTACTACCTTTGGCCACAAGTCTATGAAAAATAAATTATTTACACAAAAATTCTTTACCAGCCTTTTCCTAAATGACTGTCATCTGAATACAGATAAACTGGTAATATATGTATGTAACTGTATATCTCACCTGTCTTTCAAATGTTTGCTTCTCTATTAACAGGATACTACATTGTGGACAAAAATTTAAATTCCTTTTCAATACTTATGTTATTATATACATACACAATTTTAAAACAATTTTTCTTATGTGTGGGGACAAGCAAAACACTCATAGATTTACCTTTTCATTGTATGTACAGCACAATTCAATAGAATAATATCTTATTTTGATATTTTTTAGGATAAAGGTGCTTTAGCATAGCATTTTTCTCTTTGAATGGGATTAATTTTCACCCTGTAAAACAAGAGTGCTAACAAGTCAACAGAAGCTGGAATTTTATGATTGCAATATTGACATCTCTAGAGGAATCTTTATGTTAAGCCTTCTAAACATGAAAATATTTTTGCAAATCAGTATACGAATAGGCAAGTCAGACATTTTTAAAAGAGAAACAAAGCAGAAACTAAATGGTAAGTTAAAAACAAAACATACCTTTCTTTACAAAAATGTGTAAAACTAAACATCTGCGCCGTCCCATAAAAAATTACAAGCCCTGCCATCTTCCATCTATGTGAGTAAATGGACACATTATGAGCAGTTTATTTTGCTACAGGAGCAAGTGATAGAGCGTGAGCTTTGCACAGGGAATTTATTATTGCTGGGGCTGAAGGGAGAGAAAATCGATCTATTGTTCAGTCTACTACTGCTCCAAGCATAATTTAACTATGAACAGTTAAAGATTCTCATTTTAAAAAGCTAGAAATAAAAAATCTGCAGCTCTAAGTTCTTTGAGATTATCTTCTCTTTTGCCTCTATAGCACTTTCTAAGTTTTAAGAACAGTCTCAGCCTCAGGAAAACAGAATTAAACAGAACTTTTAGACTAAGTTTCATTTTACGTATCTCAGTAGTAGCAAACATTCAGCTTGCCTGTGCAAAAGGTAAATCTTCCCAAACACTGTCACTGTAAATTCCTGCAGACAATCTATTCTCCTGCAACAGCTTAGCACCACACTCCTGATGTAAAAACAAATCAATGGCTGTACTTTTGGCCCCTCCAAACTCACTCCCTCTTCACAGACAGCATCTCTTCTATTCTGTGATTCTGCACTTCTCATTTCCTCTTCTGAGGCCATATTACTTGTCATACTGACACCTTGAAAAGACTCCTAAACTTGTCAATGGTTTTACTCATATTTTCCCCATCCATATAGTTCAGTATTTCTTTTTGGGAGCAAATCATTTTAATTCTGGAGCCAGCATTAGCAGTGCAATGGCCAAGGGCACAGCCTCATTAGGCATGCCTGGTATTAATGTGCAAGTCCACTGCTAGGAAGGACCAAAATGAGTTAAGAACAATATCTAGCACTATAATGTTCTTTTAGGTGATCCTCATCAGCACTCTGCAAAAGTGTAGAGCTGATTCAAATGTCCTACAAAGGATGAATAAACTTCCTCTGCTGAGAACTCTAAAAAGCTAATCATTATCGTTTAATTTTGGTGCTGAAGATCAGTCAATAGGTCATGTCCCATTTCACACTTGACAGCTTGCCTGAAAGTACTCAATCATTTTGGCAAGCTAGCAGTCTCCAGCCAGCCATTTCCATGAAGTACTTAAAGCAGGATTCTAAACATGTGTCTTCTCTTGAGTACTTAAAGCAGGTCTCTAAATAGCTTCCTGTTATTGATAAAAAACCCTCTAAATCTGCTGAAGTGGTCCACAGACACACACACACCCCTGGCAGCTTGTGCAGAAGTGCTGAAGCTTTGCTTGAAAACCTGAAGTGTTTGGTGAGACTGAACTACAACGGCTGGTGATTTACTTGCTCTGTAAAACCTAAATATTAAAACAAACATGTAATGATCCACACAGTGTTCCAGGATGCATTATCTCATTTAAAATGGTACTAAATGACAATTTGACAAGTCATGAGGGAAAATAAATTCAAGTGCCAACAATAATTTTATAGTACTGATGCTGTTTTACCTTCGTTCAGAGCTTGCAACTCTGACTATTTACACAAACTGTTCATAACAACATTCAGAATCTAGAAATTTAGTGGTGTATGGAGAGACTATTCATTGTTCTTCCAGGTCTAGAAGCTGCCTCACTGGCTTTTTATTCACTGCAAAACATTCTCTAAATTTTTATGACTGTATTGATCTTTCTTAGCTTAGGGTCAAACGTCACAGTAATCCTCCAATCATGGAAATATTCTCTGAAGATCAAGGCCTTTTCATTTCTATACATCAATAATGTGCACTTTACGTGTACAATTGATTTTTATTTTCTACTGTTATCTGTCTGACCCACAATGGACAGCTAGATAAGTAGAGGCACAAACATCAGCAATGTGTCCTACACTTTTTTGGGGTAACATGAACTCACTCCTATAGGTTTTTTTCAGTAGTGAAGGAGGACCACAAATGATAAACTACAACAATGAGAAATTTGGACAACTGTACTACTCAATGTTGTCTTTAGGATCACCAAATTCAGCAGTACTGTTTGAAGGCAGACCAGTGATTACCATATAAAGTACATATTCTTCACATTAGTGTGTTTTCTGTGCCGCCAAAAAGATTCACTTTTGTTTGCTAAGATACACATGCAAATCAGGAGGTGCACATTTATGTTTTCACTTTCACAAGTAAAATTTCTGAAGATGCCCTGGCCTGTATCAGAAAGTTTAAGGGGTTTTTTTTTACAGTTTCTGTCTTTATCTTAGTTCACTGTTGATATTTTTTAGTTCATTCCTCTCTTAGTTCCTCAGCTTTAAAATTTTGTGTTTTCCGTATACTTTTATCTAGCTTGCTGACTATTTTCCTCTCTTAATCCCTTGGCTTTAAAATTTTATTTATACATAAGCACTGGCACTGTAGCTTTCTGTGCCTGTTTTTAGCTCTCTCCTGACCTTGCTCCTCTTTGCCTTTTCAAGTTTCTTTCCATGTCTACTTTATTAGGCTTCCTCTCACTCTATTTTTAAATTTTTTTTTGTCTTCTTTCCTGCCTGTTTTGTGTCCATCTGCTGAGGCCAGGGCCAGTGTCTGTGGTTGGGACCAGGGAAGGGAGACAGGCTTCACCTGTGAGCTGCAACATCCAGGTTGTGCTCATGAGGTGTGAAAGTGGCTGAGCCAAGGATAAAGACAGGCTGCAGGAAGGGATGGGCTGGGGCAGCACAAGGTGCAGCCACTGAGGCTGGTGTATAAACCACAGTCTCTCGTCAGGGTGCTTTGCTGCTCCTTCAGCTGCTGGCAGCTCCTCGGCTGTTTTAGCCCTTTGGGCAGGTATGTTCTGGCATTTAGAGAGATGGAGCTGTCTGAAAAAGGCTTCAGAACCGGTCGAGGTTCAGCAGCTGTGCAGTAAAAAATACACTTGTGACACCTCCCCAATTAGGATCCTGGAGGGAACACCCCTGCTGTGTGTCATCCCCCAAAATAAAACCACCAGCCTTGGTGGCCTCAGGGGTCTTCATGGTCTCAGTGGGTCTCATGGTTTCCTGGAGTTGAAGGTCCCATTTGTCAAAGACTCCCACCAAAATCGGGCTGAGCTCCTCCATCCTAAATGGCCTCCTCCCAAGTGGGTCAGAAATCTCCCTGAAACGGGGCAGAGATCCCCCCAAACGGGTAAGACACACCCCATACCCCCAAGTGGGAGGTATGGAGGGGAGCAGTGACACCCTGCAAATTGTGGGTGGGGGACAGCCTCGTGTATCATCCCTCCCCCAATAAAGACACCAGCCCTGGGGTCTCCACAGGCTTCATGGTCTTCGTGAGTCTCGTGATCCTCTGGGGTTGGGGAGGCAGAGCCCTCACCTAGAATGGGGAAGAGAGCCCCCCCAAATGGGGTAAAGACCCACACAAAATGATGGGGGGTGGGAGGGACCCTGGATTGTCGCCCCACATCGGTGCTGATGACGACATAAGAGAACAACCCGGGAACAACCCGCGAACAACCCTGTGACCTTTCCCGACACCCCCTCAGAGGACCCCCGGGTGTCCCCGCCACCTTCACCCATCCTTTGGGTCCCATGGGCCCCTCCGAAGCTCCGCCCCCCGCCCCCTTGTCACCCGTCGCAACAGCGACAGCGTTGGCGTTTTGGTGGCGTTTCCCTCCGGGGCGGGGCTTCCTCGCCCAAGTCCCCCCAAAACCGTCCCCGCGGCCGCCCCGGCCCCATTTGCCCCCGGATCCCGCGGGATGCGGTCCCAGAGAGGTATGGGGGATGAGGAGGGAGGGTGTCGCGGGCCCTTTAAGACCCGCATTTAGGGGACGCTGGCCTCCTAAGAGCTCTGGGACAGGGTGCTGGCCCTTTAAAACACCTGGCAGGGAGCGCTGGCCTTTTAAGACTCCCTTTTAGGGGACACTGGCCCTTTAAGAGCTGCTTTTAGGAGACACTGGCCCTTTAAGAGAGCCAAGAAGGGTCTGCTGACCCTTCAGGAGACCTGGTGGGGAGGAGGGGGTACGCTGGTCGTCATGGAGAGGGGGAATTACCGAGGCCTCCCCGC
>VXBB01008643.1:0-68386 GCA_013399915.1 Illadopsis cleaveri
TGTCAATGACACCAACCCTTAAGACACTTGCTAATGATTTGAGTTCTCCTATTTATTTCATCATTTTTCTCTGCCACCAAAGGGACTGAGCAGAACACTACCTGGGTCTCTGTCTTGTCAACCACGTGACCCAGTGCCCTAAAGTCCCTTTTAATTGCCTTGACACTCCTCTTTTCGACTTCATCACTGCCAGCCTGGAGGATCAGCAGTGGGTAATAATCAGTGTGCTGAATCAGCCCAGGAAGTCTCTCAGTAATATCTTGTATCCAGGCCCTAAGGAGGCAGCAGACTTCCCTGTGGGATGGGTCCAGGTGACATATGGGACCCTCTGTTCCCTTCAGAAAGGAATCTCCTACTATGATTACCTTTATTTTTTTCTTGATGGTAGAGATGGAGATCTGTCTTACAGATGAATCAAAATTGGGAAGCTCACTGGGAAGAAAATTTCCCTCTAAATCATCTAAATCATCTGGCTGGCTCTCTAGAACCAGGGCCTCATACCTATTCTGAAGCGGCACCTGGCTAGGGGATGGGGGTCGGGAGGAGTTTTTATTATTACCTCCCTGAGCAGGGACCCTTTTCCACTCCCCTTCATCTGCTAGGTGCTCTTCTATTGCCTGGGAGCGGGAGGCATATGAGTCCTCTGAATCTTGATGAGCCTTTCTTAAAGCCGGAAGGGCTTTCACTTTCCCTTATAGTCCTTAATCTTTCAACTGCCTCCCTAAGCTCAGCCACCAGTGAAAGGAGATCATTCACTTGCTCATACCTCAGGCACACCTCCTTCACATCATCCCCTGAAACAACCGATAAGCTCAAACACTCTGGGCAGGAATGGGTCTGTACAGACACATCCTTTTTGGAGGGCTCCACTTGGTCACATACACTAGTGCCAACCACAGTTCTCGAATGTGTTGAAACCATTACTAACAGAAACTCCAAGAGTAACCAGCCAGCAGAAACACCTCAAACAACACACAGCACTCCTATCTAGCAAGAGAACTAGCAATCCTGCCTGCTTGCCCTGCCTGCACAAACTGCTGTGCAAACTGCCTTGGCCACGTCCCAGAGACCTGCCACACCCCTGTTTGCCACACCCCTATTTGCCACACCCCTATTTGCCTGCCCTTGTTTGCCTGCTCCTGTTTGCCACACACGTTTGCCATGCCCCTGTTTGCCTGCTCCTGTTTGCCACGCCCCTGTTTGCCACGCCCCTGTTTGCCACGCCCCTGTTTGCCTGCTCCTGTTTTCCCCANTGCAGTAATTTCTTTCCCAACAGAAACCTGAAAACTTACTTTTTTGTTGCAGCTCTTTTCAAGGGAAAAAAAAAAAAATCATATTTATCTTGTTCAGCTGACAGGCTTTGGAAGATACTGGCATTGTTTTAATGCATATTGCACAGAAACACACCTGGAAGGCTCGAGCCCTGTCTGGTGATAAATGTTAAGTGATAACAAGAGCAGATGACTGAGTTTATAAACATATTGCTGTACAATGTCTCTACTGTGGGTTTTTTTAACAAATGAGTAAGATAATGAATGAAATTATTAAAACATTGATCACTTGCCTGTTTTGAGGTATAGGGGGCTTTGTTGGGGGGTTTTAAAATTCTGTAGCTTGAAAAGTAATTTTGAAAAGACAAAGTGAGGAGTTTTGTGATTTGGGGTATATATTTGCTCTATCAAATAGTCTTATTAATATTTGAGCTGGTTTTTTTAACGGTTTCCTTCTCACCTGAGCAATTAAGAAAAGCCCTGATTTATGGTGTCCTATAAAGATTCGATATGTTGTCTTACAGGATTTAGGTTGTTTGGGGTTTTTTGTTTGTTAGCTTAATTATAGCACTTCTTTCTACAGTACTGGATTCTGATTTGCTTGAATAACATGACAAACTGGTTTTTTCCTACTTAAATAGTATAAAAGTCACACTGATGGCAAAATGATTTGAGCTCTTTATAAGATGGGAATGCATGTGCTCCTTTTGCTGTGATTTATGAGCTGGGAACCCTTGGGTCAGCTCTTGGCTCTGGGACAATTTCGGTGGAGCAGAACATCATTCAGTGGGATGGGAGGTCTTGTAGTTCAGGGGATGCTCCTGAACAATCTGCAAACACCTGTCAGTCCTCAAGAAAAATATTCCAAAGCTGGTTTAGCCTTTGAACTAGAGGATCAGCAAGGCTGCCTGAAAATTGGAGCCTTACCCTTCTTGTGCCTCAGCTGCAGTCCATGCACTACAGAAAGATAGCAGTGCAACCCTCTGGGTGAGATCTTTCAAAACTGTAACAATTGTAAATCTTGCATTAACAGGAGCTATTGGAACACCTGAGCTGGAAGCCCTGAAATTACAAAAAAAGAAAAAATATGAAAGAATATGATCTGACATGTATCTGTATAATGCAGTGAGTGTTGTTCCCAGCATCCATGCAAACCTGCATGGGAAGGATATGGACTAAAGCACTGAAAGAAGGGGAACAGGGTTGGAAATCTGCTGTAAAATAAAAAAGTTTAATATCAAACAGCTTATTTTTAAATAGTAACAGCCCCTGGGTTATCTTGGGCATCCATTTACTACTATTGGCAGTCAAATCCTGAGAGTGAGTTTATAATTTAATGCTTGACATTAAAGAACTATTCTCATCTAGGACATTTGCCTTGTAGCCTCTGCAAATAAATAACAAGTGTGTCATGAATCACGGGCCAGTGGGTGCCATGGCCAAATGGCTAAAACTGCCTTGGCTGTTTTTTGTAGCAGTGGAATAGGAAACATTTATTAGAGCCATTATAGACAGCCAAGTGATTTAAGAGCCAAAGAGGTGTCATTTATATAATGTTACAATTCTTTTAACTCTGAGAAACAAAATAAACAAGGATCCAAACAGGCTCTGCAGCTGCACTGAGCCCCACAAACCTGGGCACTGCTATAAAGTCCATCAAGTGGAGCTCAATTTTACAGCTGCATGTTTCAGTGCTCTATCTTGTTGCCTGACTTCAATATCCTCAAATTTTATGCTGTTTGAAGCACCAATAGAGATAAAATTTCTGTCCTTGCACCTTGCTTGCTTTCAAAGTTAGAAAAAAACTTGATAAGTCACAGAAAACCCTTCACTTATCACTGCAAAACTGTTTCAGAAATGGTAATATTGATAACTGGCCACAGCTGCTTCCTTGGGCATTTGTAGTTATATCAGATGTTGCTCATGCTGATGCCATGAATATGGTCTGGAGGGGAAGCAAAGATTTATTATTAGTAGTGCTCATTCTTCTGTTGTCACAAAATCACTGGGATCTGCTCCTTGAACTAGGCTCTGCAGAAAGAAAGCCACAGATACTGGACTTCAAAGCAAGAGATTATTGAGAGAAATAAATGTTCCAAAGGCTGGAGTGTATTCTGGTAAGCACTTGGGAGACCAGCCTTGGTGGGAGACTGGAACAGAGACTGCACTGAAGTGAAATAATTGCTCAAGGGGTTGATGTATTTTCTGCAAGCACTCATACGTCACCAGAGTTCTCTGGAAATGATTTGAATCGCTTGTCTTCCAGAAATTTGGCAGAAATCACCAGGGGATGTGGGGGTGTTACATCTATTCATGGCTAAGGATGGCCTTCAGAAGAACATTTTTACTTGCCTTCTCAAAATCATTTAGAGTTACATCTGCTTCTTTGCAAGGTATGAAGTTCCTTACCAGGAACTTCTTCATGGTTTTTAATGTTGCTGGTTTTCACTTTGAATTTCACTGTAGGTTTAGAAAATTACATCCTATTCTTCGTGTGCTCTGTAAAGGTGCCTGTTCAGTCTCTGAACACAGGAAACTTGCTGAATTTCCCCAGGGTTGTAGATCTTATTATTTTCTACTCATTGAATTAATCCTCCTGGGAACCATTCAATTTTTTGTAGCCCTTAAAACTTTCAGAGCTCCATATTATTATGAAAGGTTTAACTGAGTTAAAGTTGTTAGGACAGGGTTTAATTTTGCAGCCCCCATCTTTACAACCTCATGGTTTGCCCTCCAGTGCATAAGATTTGAGATTCTGAATTGCTCACCTCCAGGAAGCACTTTTCAAAACCGGGGAGAAAATTGCATAGTAGCAGAACATGAATTGATGTGTCAGTGAACACCTCTCCCTCCATATCTGTTGCATTATCTCTTCCCAGCCTCCTTTCAAAGGATCCCAGGACCTGCTTCTCCAACTGTAACTCCCAGCAATGGTTGAATTCCACTTTTCAGCAGTAATTGTCTCAGCCTTTGCCCTGCAGCTCAAGCAGGATCCTTTTCAGCTTGGGATGGGTTGCTGGTTAGGAGGAAATTGTTTTTCCACTGCCATGTGGGGTCTCTCATCCACAGTTTGCAACACTTCTGCTTCATAAATCTTTCTTGTGTGGGAGTAATTTGGTTTAACCCTCCTTGCTCCTCTTCCCAATGCCAGAGATGTGCCTGTGTGTTAACACAGGACCTCCATCACAAATTCCTTCATCAGTGGTTTCTGTGGTTCCAGACGGATCTTTCACAAAGATGCCTTTATTCAGGCAGAATCTGGACTGTTTGGTGAGCTCTGTGTGCAGTAGTTTTGTGCCAAGGTGCAAATCAGATTAAGACAACTAACAGCAGTGAGCGATTTGATAGGATGAAGAATGAAAGCTCCCATCCTGAGAGGAATAGTAGTATCTGCTTGTTTGTGTGTTCAGGACTCTACCTCAAAATGCACCTTTTCCAACACTGAATTTCAGTGTAGGGTATGGAATGTGACTCTGGCACAGTAGGACTATATTTCTAAAATTGACTTGGAAGGTAGATTAATAATATACTCGGTATAGAAGTCTCTGTACATTTATTATGTATCTCTTCATTTTCTAGAGGAGCAGAAATCTCTGCTGTAATTCCAGCTCCAGGAAGGTGACAGGGCTCAGAAAAGATAATCTGATTGTTGCACTTGCAAAGCATCTCTCCCTTCCAGGACCACAGTCAAGGACAATAAAAAATGCCAAAAGAATAACTATAAATTACATACTTCATACTCTACGCATCCAGGGGTAGTGTTTGTCATCAGTTGTGATCTCTGATCGGTCAGTGAGTGTCCTGGTCCTGCAAATGCTTTAACCCAGGCAGGACTCTAAGAAATATTCCCAGTAAAGACATAATGGATCACATCAGTTATCAGATTGAAACCACTCTTGATTTCCAAATTTTTTTTGACAGGCTGACAACACTGGGGCTGTTCAGCCTGGGGAAGAGAAGGTTAAATGGAGACCTGATGGCAGCTTTCCAGAATCAGAAGGTGCTACAGAGAAACTGGAGAGGGAGAATTCTTCAGGAACTGGAGTGACAGGACAAGGCAGAATGTGTTCAAACTGCCAGAGGGGATATTGGGAAGGAATTGTTCCCTGGGAGGGTGGGCAGCCCCTGGCACAGGGTGCCCAGAGAAGCTGTGGCTGCCCCTGGATCCCTGGCAGTGTCCAAGGCCAGGTAGGACATTGGGGCTTGGAGCAGCCTGGGACAGTGGAAGGTGTCCCTGTCCATGGCAGGGGATGGAACCAGATGATCTTCAATGTCCTTTCCAACCCAAACCATTCTATGATTCTAAATGAACCTTGGCCCATTTGAATGGTCCTGCATATTTTCAGTCACAGTTTGTTGGGGGTTAGATTTCTCTTTTATTTACTTATAGAATTTTTTTCCCATAAGTTGCTAGTAAATTAACTACTGGGTACTTATGGGTACTTAAGAAAAAACAAAAGAAGTGGCTGAAGTCAGGAGAGGAGTGTGGCATTGGGCTACACTTCTTTTGTCTCTGGGAGTTTCTCTCGGAGGGGGAAGACACCGCGAGTTTTGCGGGGGACAGGTAAAAAGGATGGGGCTGGGGGCAGCTGCTCTCTTGTTCTTGGCATCAGAAGGAGCATGGTCAAGCTGTTGCTTACTGCAGGGAGGATTCACTGTCACCACTGGAGCCCAGTCCTAGGGACCATCTGCCCGTGTGCCCAGGAATCCTGAGCTCGCTTTCTTTTCGCTGCCCTGCTGGGAGCTGGGCCGCCGCTGTCCTGCCCCCGCCGCTCTTCAGCGCTGCTCTGGATCTTTCTGCGCTGTAGCCCCGCACCCCCGGCCCTGCCGGGACGTCCTGCAGTTCCAGCTACCACCGCAGAGCTTCTGGTACATCTCATCCACCAGCTCGGGATTTCTCTCCTTCCTGCTGTTCCTGCTTGGTGCTCCTCAGAGGCCTGCAGAGGCCCCGGGATCAGGCTGCCCCGGGGTTTGTGGAGCAAAGCCTCTCCTCCATCCCCTCCCATCTCGGCCGAGAAGGCTGGCACGAGGTTCCTAGTTCTGTTTTTGTTGTTAATGCCATAGTTATTGTTGTTTGTTTGCCTTGTTATACATACTAGTAAAGAACTGTTATTCCTATGCTCATATCTTTGCCTGAGATCCCCTTAATTTCAAAATTATGATAATTCGGAGGGAGGGGGTTTGCATTCTCCATTCCAAGGGAGGTTCCTGCCCTCCTTAGCAGACACCTGTCTTTCCAAACCAAGACTTAATTTTAACTCAAATATTCATGGTTTTAAAAATGGGTGCTTGATGTATCCAGATAATAAACTAGGCAACGATTGCACTTCCCCCATTACCCTGAGAATATAAATTTCCACTCTATAAAGCCTCTGCTGCAGTTTCTTTAATCCACTTTAACATGTGAAAAACAACTTGAGAAGGTTGTTCAGTGCTAAAAATGTCAACTTCATAAACGTTTCTTTATTAATTTTGGAGCAGTGTGACTGATAGAGAGATTTCTGAGGGATCCAGGCAAGAGAAGACACAGATCAGCTGGGGTGGCTGCAGTCAAATTTGCACTGGAACTCTACAGTCCCCTTTGAAGGTGTCACCCACTGGGTGCTATTGTCACCATCACCTGGAGCCCCTCAGACTTCAGCTCTCTGAAGCTTTGATAAGCTCAGTTGGATTTTAGTGGTTGGCAGAGTTGCCATTCCATGCTCTCATTGTGTATCCAAGGCCCACATCTGTCTGCTCTGGAGGGCAGTCTTCAACTTAGAACTCTTTAGAAAAGAATTTTTTTGCTTTGGAAATCAATAGAATATGCATTGTTTTTTATTCAGAGCACACCCCTGTGCTGAAGGAGAGAAAATGCAAGTTGTGGAGTCAAATGTTTGCTCTGGGGTGCTGGAATTGCTTTTTGTTCATCGCCAAAGACTTGAATTCTGTCCCTCATTTAGTTAAAATACTGTTTTCTGATATATTTGAAAGCTACTGATAATCTGTTCTTAAATTACAGATGAAGACTGTCCCAGACTTATAGACTATCCCAAATACATCTCCTGGTCTCAAGCAGATAAAAGGAATTACCTTTTTCACAGCATGTTGTTAAGTTTAATTTATTGCCATAAGAGACTGTGGAGCCTGGAAGCATAAATGGTTCTAAAAAGGATTTAGCTAAATCTGTTGGTTGCTACTAAACACAATGATCTACAAAGCAAGTGCCAGCTCTGAGAGTTCCTAAACTTGTTATTGAAGCTGAGAAATACCCTGTGGAAAGATTGGTTTCATGGGGTGGTGAGAAGAAATGTGTCTTCCTTCAGACAGAGAGATATTCCACAAACAGGTCTGGTATCGGTTTTGCTTGAGTATGGCAAGAAGTGAATAAACATCAGCATGTAAGTAGTACAACACCGGGGATAAAGCCCCATTCCTAAAGTAGTCTCATGGAAAGTGAAACCATTTCAGTTTTAGCAAACCATTTTTACAACTTGAAAGAATATCAAGTAAGTTAGCAGATGATACTAGATTGGGAGGAGTTGTTGACTGGAAGACAGGGAGGCCCTGCAGAAAAACCTTGACAAATGAGAGGGCTGTGAATCACCAGTGGTGTGATGTACAGCAAGGGCAAGTGCTGGATTCTGCACCTGGGATGGGTCAACATGGATGTACGGACACACTGGGGATGAGAGGCTGGAGAGTGGTCATGGGAAGGGACCCAGGGGTCCTGGTGGATGGCCAGGTGGATCTGAGTCACCAGTGCCCTGGAGCCAAGAGGGACATCCCTGTCCTGGGGGATGAGGCCCAGCAATGCCAGCTGGGCCAGGGGGGGATTGTCCCTCTGGGCTGGGGCGGCCTCACCCGCAGTCCTGGGGCAGCTCTGGGCACCACGAGGTAAAAAAAAAAGACATTAAGCCATTTGAGAGTTTCCAAAAGAGGCCCTGAAGATGGTGAAGGGCCTGCAGGAGCAGCTGAGGGCACTGGACTGGTTCAGCTGCAGCAGAGGAGCTGAGGGCAGAGCTCCCCAGGGCTGCAGGGGCAGCTCCGAGCTCTGCTCTGGGCCAGGGGCAGCACCCAGGGAGTGGCTGGAGCTGGGCCAGGGCAGGCTCAGGCTGCAGAGCAGGGAAAGATTCTGCAGGGAAAGATTCTGCTCCCCCCAGAGGGCGCTGAGCCCAGGCTCCCCAGGGAATGGGCACGGCCCCGAGGCTGGCAGAGCTCCAGGAGCCTTTGGATACTGCTCCAGGGATGCACAGGGGGGATTGTTGTGGTGTCTGGGCAGGGACAGGAGCTGGATCAGTGATCCCTGTGGGTCTTTTCTGCTCAGGATATGAGATGAGAATATCCATCTCTGTGATTCCCTCATTCCATGACAGAAACAGTTGCACTTTTTCAATGAGGAATGGCAGTAGCACATTAGGACAATCTCAGGAGGGACATTGTTCCTGTTATTCCCAAGGCAGGCAGAAATGGGTATTTGCACAAAAAGAAGATAATTCTGGTCTTTATAAAAGGATAAAATGAACTCTTAACAATTTTTAATCAAATGGCAAATAGCAGCATCTTATTAACTAATAAATTCACCAAGAATTTAGGGAATTTAATCCATTAATCTTAAATCTCTGCATAGACAGGAAGTCATTCAGATAATGAGTCACCTGAGGCAATAAGATTCAGTAGAAATCAAGCAGCTAATTTTTGTCTGTGCCTGTGAATATTTCTTGCAGGAATCTATCTCTTTCTCTTGAGAGAGGTATTATTAGCACCTTCTGCACTCCTTTCATGCCAGAATGCTGGAGGAACCACATGCAGGGCTGGGTCTCTGTGCTCTTTCAGGCATTCATGTCTTTTTTTGATGCTGAATAATTCATGAAGAGCATTTGCTAATATAAACATGTCAAACAAACATTCCATCTAAATTTGACTATTTGTTTTAATATTTAAATTCCTCAGCAATTTGAAGTGTGGCTTTTTGTGCATTTACCTACTTCCAGTAATGCTTTTCCCACTGGAAGAAACGCCCATTTCTTCTTTTTTTTTTCAATCTAATCTTCAAGTAATTGCACCAAATAAGCTTCTTTTTTTTTTTTTTTCTTAGCATATTTGGCTTTTTAAATTTTCAGTTTCTATATAAGCTTAGAATCAAATGGCTAAAATGTGATGTATCAGAGTGTGCATGTGGTGGGGTGATGTGATGGAATTCAGGAATACCAGCAGGGAAAAATCAATGTTTATCATGATCTTTTCTCAGTGTGAAATGGACTGAGAAAGGATGTTATGTAGCATGAAATCATGTAGAATGACCTTGAAAGAATTTAAAAGGTAATCATGAGCATTCTGTCTGAGCCTGCAGATTTATTGTAGCACAAAGATGCTGTGAGTTCACCTATTATACTCCTAAGTAAACAAAGGATTTATAATGGACATCTGTATGATTAAAAGCTCAGTCCCCAGAGAGGTGTGAGCATCTCATACTTTATAAACTGAAAAACGGTGACTGAGATATCAGAGACATTCCTCTTGCTTAGAATTAATTTCATATTAAGGGGAGTTTAGAATGGGGCCTCTTTCTCCACATTGGAGGGAGTGATTAAATCTTTGTTTATTGAACATTTTTATTTTTTGCTTTCTGACTCTGACTTTATGTATGTGATTGTTCTAGAATCTTTGCATGCAAAAGAGACTTGGGAAGGAGTCCTGCTATTTTAGAGTCTGTGATCATCAGAAATTTATTCTCTGTCCAACCATCACAGGACGAATGTTTATCACCCAGTTATCCTCAGTCTGGTCACAATTCCTACATCTCCTTAACTTCCCTCTTGTACCTCTATCCATGAAAGGCAATATTTCATAAGGATTCAATGGAAAGATAATGAACGTCACTACTAAGTAAACATAGTGTGAGCAAGAGGTTTGCATGTGGATAGAAATAATTCTGAAAAATTTAATAAGCTGGCTGTGTTCGCAGTGATGCTACAGAACAGAATGTCCAAATCCATTCCATTCTGGGATATTTTCAGATGCCTTGGAAAACTGCAATTGACCCATACAATCTGATGTTTTGAAAATGAATGACGCTGCACCCAAGGTGCTTCTGTATTTGAAAGATCTGGAAAATCTATTCTTGCCCTTTTCATTAGTTTAAAAATAATTTAGAAGCTCTTCTGCTTCTGTAGGTTCATTTCCCTGTCACTTATTTTTTGTTGTATTTTTATTAATTGGTGTCAGCCAGGTGATTTTCAGCTGCCATCATTCTCCCATCTACCTGCATGGCCTCCTCTGTCGTGGTCCGATCAGCCCAACTTGAGGAACAGGGTTCACCCGGATTTGGGTGAACAGGGTCAATGGCTCTATCGCGGTCTGGCGATAAACATGGGTCGCCAGCTTTAACCGAGACGACCGTCGCTGCGGGTGCGCCACAGCTGCCAGTGAGGTAAAAGGAGCGGGTACGACTGTGGTTGCCCGAAAAGCAATTTATTAAGGCCATACACAGTAGTGCCAGGGGATGAAGCCCTGGGGTGGTCAGCCAACAGAAGACAAATATTACAGGGAACAGAACATTATATAACCTTGGTAACAGAACAAAGAACCTATGAACAAAAACGTAACCATATACGGAAAAGCAACTGACCAAGTATTAACACATAACTTTATTTGTAACAGCCTAATCCGCATAACCATTCCCATGATCCCTTTCTTCTTACCATAACCTGAACATAAGTTTCCCTACCTATGCTCCCATTTCCCATGGCCATGGAGGTTGATGCCTCCTGGGCAATCAGTTGAAGCCAGGCCATTGTCCATCCCAACTAGCTGAACTCACACACTCCTCTGCAAGTCTTGCCTTAATGTTATTTTTTGATGTGATTCTTGATGTCCTCCACTTATCCAAACCCAGCTACTAAATGGACAAATCTATGAGACAGTGTTTCCAACATTTTCATAGTGACTATAGATGTAATTAACTCAAATTGTCTCAAGGAAGGTTAGTAACATCATGCAGCATTTTTGTCTATATTTTTATAACAAAAATCAAAATTCAATTCTTCCTTTCCACCACTCATCATCAACTCTCAGGCACCACTGTCTATTGTATGAGCTGGAACAGCTTTGAAGTAGAGGGTTATTTTTTTCATCATAGGTGTATTAAAAGTATTTAATGTGTTTGAAAATTCTTCTGCTAAATAGAAAGAACATTTTCAAGGTACACACTTAAAATGGAAGCATTAAGAACATTGGTTTGCAATGGTAAATCTTGAATACATATATATTTTTCCTTTTCTCTGTCAGCTGTAATGGTGTTATAGATGTGTATTAGGGAAAGCACATTATTTTCCTTTGAATTGTGTGAGTCAGAATAGATTTTTCTCTTTTCTCATCAAAGAATATTTTGACTAATTTTCTTAGGCAATATTTTATGGAAAAGGTTTAGCTTTGAACTTTTTTCCACACTGGGAAACTTTAAAACTAATTCTTTTTTTTCTAAACTGAGAGCTTTACTTATGTTTGCATTGCAGAAAGTGTGAGAATGAAATTTCATTCCTTTCACCTGTCATAGATGAACATTTTTAGGCTGTGCTCCGTTGCAGTTAGAAGAAAAAAATAGTAACTTACACTTCCCTCTAGGAGGCCAATCTTTTCAGATGTTAGCTTCAAAAAGGCCCAGATTGAGTCACCCAAGCCACTTTTTAATAATCACTTACCTTGATGTGCTGCATTTAAGTACTGCTTCAACAGCCTAAATTGGAGGGGATCAAAATTATTGGACATTTGTGAAAAGTTGGGCCTAAACACCCACTATAGTGTCCAAGAAAATTGTTCACAGCAGTTTACTGTGGAGGGGGTGGAAAGGGAGGTGACTTAACTGTGAGCTCAAAAATCATGAGGAGCAGCCCCTGAACAAGAATCGTCTTCTCAAGCCATTGCTTCCCCTCCCATGATGAATTGTGGAACCATCACCTTTAGGAACTAAATGTACTAAATGAACAGTGATTCTCACCTGTTCCTGGCTGAATGTTTTCTCCTTGTCCTCGTGGCTGTTCTGCTGGGCAGAATGATGGCATTTCCATTACATTCCAAATATTCCTCAGTCCCAAGGCTTCAGTTCAAGTGTCTTAGTTTTGCCATGTCAGAGAGCTACCGGGCTATGCAGCTTTTATGCAGGTGAGATAGCATCCCATAGCATCTCCTGTTGAAATTTCTCATAAAGTACACATTTCAATTAAAGTTTTTGCTTCCTCATCTTAAGCATGAAAAAAGTCTTGTATTCAGAATACTAGTGGAATATCCAACAGATAACTCTGCTACAGATCCACTCTATCCTTAAAAATTATCTGCCCTTCACTGTGAAAAAACTCCCCCAGCAGAGCAGCACAGACATTTAAATAACTATCTTCTAAACTTTCTATCAATGAATATTGTTTTCTGTCATCACAATTGCACCATGAAATATGAAAGTTCAATTTCCTCTTCATTTCCTTTTAATAAAACTTCTGCTCATTTCATTTTTGAAGAGAGATTGGATCTAAATTACTTCGATTTCTTCTGGCCCAACTTTGGTGAATGTTTCAAGAGAGGATTTGAAACCCTTTTAAAACCCACCAAAGAGATCAAGGGCTGTGTTCTGAGGGGGTTTGTACTCACATTCTCATCTCTGTTTTAATACACGTCTTATGCATTTAGAAGTGGCAGTATTGATTCCAGGACATGGTTGCAAGAAGCATAAATATTGCACCCACTCATGGAGCTGCTGTTCAAAACTTAACAAACAGCAAGTTTTCTGTTAAAATTGTAGGAAAAGGACTTAACTACAAGAAAATATGTGTAAGATTACTTATCAGTAAAAGCCATTTTATGTTATAGACCTTATTCATCATTCCCAATATGCACAGAGAGAATTTGGGTGGATGGGATCTGTATGATCTTTTCAATTGTATCTACCCATGATCAAGTCAATGGAATTAAACCAAAGGAAAACATAAATAGGTGTAGTGGTTTGAAAGTAAAACGAGTGAGAGGCTCCAAGTCAGAAATACAATTTAATAAGAAGANAATCAAATGCAGATTTCACAGGTTGGCTCTTCATGCAAGTTCTATTTTTTCCTTTTGATTTTCTTGGATAATCATGGGAGTTTTTCCTAAAATTACATCAACAATTCAGAGTAAACTCAGCTAATGCATTAGTAGCTTGGGCTTGTGGGTCATGGATGTGACTGATCACTGAAGTTAAAGATTTCTGGGCCAAGTAACACAGAACTACAGAATGACTTGGGTTGGAGCGGACCTTAAAGCTCATCTAGTGCCACCTCTGCCATGGGCAGGGACACCTTCCACTGTCCCAGGCTGCTCCAAGCCCCAGTGTCCAACCTGGCCTTGGACACTGCCAGGGATCCAGGGGCAGCCACAGCTTCTCTGGGCACCCTGTGCCAGGGCCTGCCCACCCTGCTAGGGAACAATTCCTTCCCTATATCCCATCTAACCCTGCCCTCTGGCACTGGGAGCCATTCCCTGTGTCCTGTCCCTCCAGCCCTTGTAAACGTTCTCTCTCCATCTTGTCAGCTCCTTCCCCACACAACAGAAGCCTGGTCCTTCCCATGGCATTGAATGTTTCACATTGTTAATTCACTTCAGCTAAGATGTATGTGGTGAGTGCTGTGAAATTGATGGAATTTCTGCCTAAACCTCTCTGACAGAGGTTGGTATTTCTACTATTTTCGAAGATGTATTGGGACTGTCACGCACAAATAGCAGCAGTTGTCTCAGGGTGCATCACTTCCTGCATATGTGTGTCTTCATTAGTGACAGAGTGTTTGTACTCAAGAAAGCAGATTTTTTTCAGCCTTTGTTGTGGGATCAAGGAAGAGGCATTGGATGTTCTAGCCATTCTGGAGGTGATATTTCATCCCTTGGTTGCATAGTATGACTGACAATGAATCCCTGTTCATAATTGGTCTTTGGACAAATCACAGCCCTCTAATTTTTTGTGACACATAAATCCAGGAAGGAGAAGTGTTTCTGTCTGTGCAGGAGCTCAGTATCTGCAGAGCCAGCTTTTGTGAGTCCATCAAGGAGCACTGGAGACCACAGATCCTTTGGAATTACTTCAGCATAGCCAAGGCTGATATTTTGTGGGTGAAAGTCTGTGTGCCCATGAGGTTACACCTGTGAGTGACACCAAATACCCTTTACTGCAGTCCATCATTTCCATTTATAGCAATGCCCCAAGTCACGTCTTTAGAATTTATAATCCAAGATGAACACAAGATTTTGCCAAAGGCTCTTTCCCATCAAATTGATAATGAGTTTGAATTTTGCAGAAATTGTGTAAGACAATCTACTGGCTCCATGGTCATGTGGTTATAACTGTGTTAAACTATTCCAAAAACTCTCTTGTGCACATGAAGTTAAACAAGTTTGGAACAATATTTATCTAATTTCCAATGTGTAAGTGAGAAATGCACCTTTAATTTTCTTTATTCTTTGTTGGCAAACTATTACAAAAAACCCCTTCATTCGACAGTCTTGGGTTGGCTGGGGGATAAAAAGAAGAGAAGCAAGACCTCAGACCCCAATTTCCCTTATTATAATAAATCAATTTCATACTCATTTGTGTTCAATCTACATTGGAATTTGCGTTATCCAATCAGAACTGAACAGGGCCCCCAGGGGCGATCAAGTGTCACATAAAAATTCAACAGGAAGTTCGTGCAATAAATCGGTAAAAGTACAACTCATATATGGAGATTTTAAACCCATCTAAATTCTATTAAAATCCTGTAAATCCTATTTTAGACAAGAAGGAAACTTGGGAACTATAACATCCCTAAGAGGCCCCTCAAAGTGCATATACTAATTTTTAATCATTTATCCTTTTTGAATGTCCAAATTAAGTAGTTTAACTGAAGTGAGTATGGCTTTAATTTCTACTTCTGACGAGGAGTAATATAGAGATAACATTATATCATCATAATCTTCTAATATTTAGCTGGTAAAAATTATATTCTGTAAGTTGTCAGCAACTTTTTAGCGTGTTGAATTAAAATTTGAAATACATTTAATGGAAGAAGGGTTTATGTGATTCACAGTGGATCCAGACATAGCTTCAGGACACTTGGGTGTGTGTATATATGTTCTTTGAAAAAAAAAAGGGGCAGCAAGAGGGATGGAAAAGCAGGAGGAAGCAGACAAATGGGAGTGGTGAAAGGCAAAGCCATCTCCAGTGGAGGACTTAAGAAATTCCAGGTAAAGGACTCTACATTTTCCACTTTGCAATGAGAAAAAGATGTGAAGTGAGGGTGGGTTTCTTCCCGTTCAGCTGCAGACAAAAAGGAAAAAAGAGCATTAGTTCTGGGAGTAAAAATCAGACTGATTAAAAAAATCAACAATTAATGCAGAAGCAGGAACCAGTGAGGTACCTTCAGGCCTATCCAGCTCCAGTTCATGGGCACAACTGCACTGAAATCATTTGCTGTCCTAACTGCTGCCTTTGATCTTCTGGATTTCTATGATGTTCCTCATCTGGTTGAAGAATTCATGCTGGAGCAAGAGACAGAAGCCTGGAATATTTATTTAATATGAACAAATAATGCTGGAAAAACTGGACCAAGGAGAGAGTCTTCAGGGACATTTGAAACACTGTATGTACTTCATATTTAATTATATTTGACTGATACACCTGCAGTTGGTATATATGATTAAAGCAATTCTTTAAAGCTCTAAATGTGATGTAGAAACAAGGTAGGAGAACAAAGCAGAAACCCACTGTGTCCAAGTGATTGCATAATAAATGTCTTGCTTTGAAAAATTATGCAAAACCTACAATATTTATATATTTTAGAAGGGCTGAGCTAAAATGTAACATTATATTAGAAGACACATTTTTGGTTAAAACATATTATTTGCACTAATTTAAACTAGTTTTGTTTGAAAGTTGACCACAAGTATAATTAACCTCTTGGTCTCTGTGTATTTGCATCCCTGAGTTTCAAGAACTTGTGAATGAGTTTCATTTTCACTTTGAAAGAAATTGTTCTAGAGGAGGATCATTATAACTGGCACATTGCTGCTGCCCACATTTCTCTGATATTTCCTCCAAAAGTGACTCACACATTATCAGAATAAGCAGGGTTTCTTTATTACTTTGGATTGTTTTAGAGAAAGCAACAGATGGTGGTATTTGAGCTGTCCAGATATAGAAAACATGGCCTTGCACCGTCAGGCTGTCTTTGCATCTTGTTTGCCTTTTTACAGACATAATTCAGAATAATTAGGCAAGTATTTAAGGTCCTGCCTAAGTAGTAAAGTGGATCAATAATTTCCGCTTGAAATTATCCATCTGGTTGGACAATTTCTGAAGTCAACAATTATGTGGATGAACACTGCCACTTTTGACAGAAGATCAGTCTTTATCTTCTGCATCTGTTTAAATCCTTCTGCAGTTAGCATCAGGCAGGACTAACACTTTACTTATTTAGGGAAGGAAATTTAAGCTTTAGAAAGTTCTACCCTGAGGAAATGAGAACTGTCATTCTCATTAATACACATTCAATTTCCTTTTTGCTCTCTTATTGCTCTTATTTCCCCATAAAATTTCTCTGAAGAAATGAAAATTTAAAAAGCAGATATTCTTGCTTATGACAATAAGAAAACCTGTGCTGAATCAAATATTCTTGGGTTTGAGGAATTTTCTTGGCTGATAAAGGGTGCTCACATTAATCAGATCTGATGTACAGTGTGAGGGTGTAGAGGCATGTAAGAAATAGATCTAAATTCTACTTTATGTTTATTCAGATGAATTGGACCAAAGCAGAAATTGTAGAAGAACACAACTTAATACTTCATTTGTTCTTGTATCACCTTTTTAACAAGCTGCGGTGAGAGGTCGGAATAGCACAATTCAGATTTATTTATAGTTTCCTCACTTTATAACTTGGTAATACAATAAATAGAATTTGGGGGGAGGGATAAGCCACAGTTTGAAACACTTATAATAAAGCTCCATTTTTCTTATCTCATGCTGTGAATGAAAGTCTGCCAAGAGAGATAAAAAAGTTCTGTTCATCAAAATCTGTTGACACAGTATTTTTTAAAAAGTATAGTCATGGATAAGAGTCCTGGGAGTTTTCGGTTAGTGCTGATTACATTTCATACAAATAAATAATCTGTGGTGGCATTTCAGCATTGGTAACATTCCTTTCTCAATAAAAATACTTTAAAACTTTTTTTTTTAGGGATTTTAGCAAAAAAACCCTGTTTGCTGTGTACATCTGGATGTGCACTGGGGGAAAAGGGGAAAAGCACTGCTCACTATGAAAGAATGCTGGGGTAATATGTTTTCAATGCTTGCTGGCTTTACAAGTCCTCTAATAAATTAAAAAGTAATTTAATCATACTCCATAACTGCATGTTCTTGAAGAAATAAGACTTTAGATCCAGGCTGTCTCATGCTCAGAATGCAATGATGTTGTGTATCACACACACCAATTGCACACAAGCAAAGTAATGGCCCTGAGGCTGCCAGGCAGTAATAAATAAAGAGTACATGCTTAAGACCAAGTGCACATTTTATTAGAGAAATGTAATTTGACTCCAGCACACTGGAAAGTTAAATGGCTATTTTTCAAATTTTTTGGAGGAGATTGAAACAACTTGAAGTTTTGTTATCGTCACCAAAATTAGCTAATTTGCGATTGACTTCTTAATTCCAGTTAGATAAGAGCAGCAAAAATGAATTTTCTAAGCTTTGCTGCTTCAAGACAACTCAGTTGGTCTTGGAGAATCCTGGGGAGGGGTGGTTATTTGTGGCGTCTCCGGTCTGGTCTGGGTGAAGGGTGTAGGATGTGCTTAAAAATCCAGTCTTTAACCAAAGTAAAGAAATTACCAAAGTGCTGCTTGTTTGCTTAATCACCAGGACTGGGGATGAACAATTTTCTTTTAATGTGCACCAGATGATGTTGCTCTTTCAAGTCACTGAGAGCCATTCTGCTGTGAAATACTTGATCAGGGCTGGATCTCTTTCTCCAGCCATTTGTTCTCACCAGCATGAAGATTTATACTGCAGCATTATGTCATTCCTAAGGAGAGGAATGGATTTAGCCACATGTTTGGGGAAAAAGGTTTCTAAAGTTTACATTGCTTTAAAGAATGCACTAAATTGCTTGAGCCCCAGATTTAGATATTTGGTGTGACTTTTTCATATAGGCAAAAATACAAAAACACAGATACAAAGTAATTCCTATATATGGAGCCCAAATTGCCTTTTATGCCACCACAGCCCCCATTTTAGAGCACACATGTGAGATGGGAGACAATAAATCATTGCATTATATGAATAAAATCCTCTTGGCAGTTCACAGGGCTTTTATGCATGTAAAAATATTTGATCATCTGTGTTCATTTTCATTTTGAATATGGAGTTCTTGCAGAGATGAGAAAATTTCTAAAATAATCAGCTTGCTGTCCTCTCTAGCTCCACTCAAGCAGACTACTGTGTTGCCTGATTAATGTTGAACTTTCATAGTTCTTTAAGGCCAAGAGACATCTTGTAGAATGAGAGTTACTTTTCAACCATCTGAGCTTGAAGAAATTAAAAGAACTTGTTTTATGTAAGACATTCAGATTTGCCATCTCTTCATCTCAGAAAGCAAGGCATAATTCCATCTTCCCAAAAGTTTTCAAATTGATTCATTAGAAGGACAGGGTTTAATTAATTTAAAATGTATTTCATATTTGCTTGGCTATTAAATCTGAGATATTCTGAAGACTGTGGGAAAATGCCCACTTAAGACTAAAATTAGCTGGTATCACTCTTTGTTCCATCTGTGTTCTATTTGGCTGCCAGAATGGGGAAAGAAAATAGAGGTAGAAGGTTAGGAGTGGAAGCACTTATAAAAAGCAGTAATTATTGACCTTGGTGGTGTGTCAACAGCATGTTCAGCTGCTCCTGAGAAGAACCAAATGTTCAAGGAGGATTCCAATCCCCTCCTGTGCTGTTCACACCTCAGCAGGGAAATCACAGGGTGAGCACTGGCAGAGTTGTCCCAGCACTCCTTTGGATGTTATCTGGTTGTGCTGCTGCCCAGAGGCTTCTGGGCCTCTTTTGCAGACAGTGCTACACTAAAGGCATCTCCAATGCAAATGGCCTGGCATGGCTTGTCCTTCACTCTTCTGGAGAGTGGCTGTGTGACCTTACAAAGCACGCTCTGTTCAGCACTGGCTCTGTGGTTGAAGGCCAGGTGACTCTGGCTTCTCCAGAGCAGCCCTGTGACCACACACACTGCCCATGATCCTTCAGCACAAAGAGCTCCTCAAAAACCCAATGTTTATAAAATCCCTCGTATTTCTTCACATTGTAATTCATTAGTTTAACCACCTTAATGCCATTAAACTAATGTAAGTTTATAAGTTTAAGGGTTTTTAAACTAATGCTAGTTTATAAGTTAAAGCTTAGAAGTATGTAAGTTTGAATATTTATAATTAACGTAAGTGTAAAAGGCATCTGAAGGTGTCAGAGGATGGACCAGATTGGCCCATTACAGATCATGGAATCATGGAATTTTCTGGGTTGGAAGGGACCCACAGGGATCATTGATCCAGCTCCTGTCCGTGCCCAGACACCCCAACAATCCCCCCTGTGCATCCCTGGCAGAGCTGTCCGAAGGCTCCTGGAGCTCTGCCAGCCTCGGGGCCGTGCCCATTCCCTGGGGAGCCTGGGCAGTGCCTGAACCCTCTGGGGGAAGAACCTTTTCCTGCTCTGCAGCCTGAGCAAAAAAGGTTTCCCTTGGAAACTGGCCCTGGGGAGGAACTGGTGGGCTGCTGGTAGGAGAACTGTGGCTGGTACCTCAATTCTGGGGAGAGATTTGTCAGGAAAAGGTTTTTCCTCAAACCCAAAAGATCATGGAGGTGGATTGCCACAAGGAATGTGCTTTTATAAGGAGAAGGGGGAGTTTAGGGTGGGTTTTAGCTGTGAAGCTGGAGAGGTTCACTGGCTCAGAAAAGGAGCAAGGCAATCTGAAGCTTTCTGAAGTTAAACTTTTCTTGTGCTTTGCTAATTCCTACACATTCCTCATCCCACCATTTAACACAGCAAGTGGCTTCCTTCCAACATTGACTTTCCAGGTCTTGACAAACATCGTCATATTTAGAGTGTTCATTCTCTACATTTTACATTAATATACCTCATATTCTCTTTTTCTTTGAGAACAGAGCAGGACAGAATCCTGCCTTCCCTTTCTTGGCTTGGGACCACAAAAGTGCTGTGAAAGCTGATCAGAGGATTGCTCGTTTTTTTCCAATTCACATCAACTAGCACAATTGGAGAAAACAGGTTAGAGATTTAACATTCTCAGGGAAATTAATATGTTCAGCCTCTCTAGAAAGTGTATTTTATTGTTTGCTTTCATTTTAGATTAATATAAAAGCATCTTAAAGACATTATTCATATGCATTTTTAGTGCATCTGAAATTTATATTTCTCCATTACATGCATTCTGTTTCATTTTTTAACCTCAAGAGTCTCTGCTATAAAGGTGGAGATAATTTCCAATGCTGGTAATTTCACTGGGTTTGATTATCTATTGCATTATATCATAAAAATTTCTATGATCTCAGCTGCCTATTAACAATGGACCTGGGTGAGTGAGGAAAAGCTCTCAGGTGATATCATTGTCAAGTTAGATTCCAGCTGTACTGATATAAAATAGAACATATTCATTGTGGGAAATGTCAAACAAATAGCTGTGGAATGGAAAATATTTTCTTACTATTTCTGATATTTATAAAGAAATATGACCAAATATTTGAAAAGCCATAGTTCTTTATGACTTTTTTCCTGAGGTGATATGTTATAACACCAGGCCTATGTGGTGCTTCCTGCAGCAACTTACAGCCTGATGTCTTAAATTATAGACCAAATTATATGTCAAGTGAAATTCAAACAATACCATATCTTTTTCTTTTAAAAATCCACTACCTGGAGCTGGAGAGATTTACAGATTTAACCTCCTGAAAGATTTTGAAAACATTTAAAAATCACTAAACCTGTATGCACATTACCATACTCCAAGCATTAAGAGTTGTTTACATCAGAATTTTAAATGTGCACCAGCATTTTTTTTTTTTTTTTTTTTTTTGGGGGAGGGTGAAATTAAGNNTTTTGAGGTGAAGGTGAAATTAAGGTGCTCAGATATTTATCTTTTTGCTTCCTTGTGTAATTTCACTGCATCTGTAATTCCCCACCAGGATGAAGCATTGCAATCAGATTGAGATGACAGAGGGGGAAATATATATATACAAGGGAAAAACTCAGGCAGGAAGAGGGAGATCAGATGGGGAGAGCAACGTGTTTTCCATCATTCTGGTATTTCAGGATATTTTGTTTCCCAATCCAACCATTGAATGCTCCTCATAAGTATTGTAACTTCTGCCTTTGCCCCAGGGTACTATTTTGCAGTCTAACTATACTTTCAAAAAGATGTATTTCTCCCTGTGAGCTTTTTCCCTGTGAAACATTTCCTGGTGCAGTAAAAAACCTTTTTGAAAGCTGTCTTCAGAGAAGCTAATCAGAACACCTCTTTTCCTGTTCATCCTTGTCAAAATAATGCTCGGCAATGAATTTCCTTAAGAATCTCTAAGCAATTACAGTAACAATTTGAGTAAGAAAGCACTTTTATAAAATGCTGACAGATATGAAAAATGCCTTAAAAAGGTAATTTTGAAGTGTCTTATTTCAAAAAAACTTTCATTCCTAAATATGTGTTCTGTTTAAATTAATAATTCTTTTATATTCACGACATAAGTATAGTATTATTCCATTGCAGCACAAAAAAAATGGGAATTTTGATATAGAAAACTAGATTTAGGCAGTAAAAGTGGCAGTATTTTTTTGAAACAATTAAAAATCCCTAATCTTTTGAGGTTATGATGGTATTGATATTTTGATATAGAATTTATAATGGAAGGATTTTCCTCACTGCTTGTATTTAAAGCAGACTGGTGCATATGTCAAGGGGGAAGAGTATTTTAAGAAAAAAAAATCAAATTTTCCTACAAAATGGCAAATTTTTACTTTGACCAATTTTTTGCTACAATAGTCTTTAAAAATGATATTATTGTTTATGTAGTGCTTTTAATTTCATTCAACATTTTCACTTTATGGGTAGGATAATTTAGTGATCAAGGCTTTTGAGTGTGACCTTAATGCAGCTCTTGAATGAGCTAGGGTCTGTCATTGGAAAAGTCTGATAAACAGAACCCAGATTTTATAATCAACAACCCTATTTACTGAATCACTGATGAGTAGAAGTAATTCAAAAGGTGTCTGCACTATAAATTGCTTTCCAGGTACAAATTTGGATGTATAAAATACAAATATGGGGAAATACACTGCATTTTCATTTAGAGAACCAGTCCCTGGCTTTCAGAGTGATCTGGTTTTAAGAGGACTAAGTTTGTTCAGCTCTCAGGGAAGTTGGAGAGAGCCGATGTGAAGGGCAGTGCCCACATTTGATGATGAAAACACAGGGTCCAGGAGCCGTCTGTGTGTTCAGTTTAGAATGTCAGCCTTAATCAGCATTGCTGCTGGCAGAGCCCAGGACTTGCTCAGAGATCCTGGGGAATAGGAAGGGAAAAGGAAAACCCGCCTGGGTTTTGCCCATCTCATCTAGGTGTGTGGTTTTGGCCTCTCCTCGGGGCAGGCTGCAGGTGCCACAGCAAATCTCCAGTTCAGCAGCTCCCCTGGCAGGGACAGACCCCACTTCCCTCTGGACTGGGGCCGTGGTGATGGGTGCCTGGCAGTGCAGGAGGAGGAGTCCACAGCTCTGCGAGAATCCCTTTGCTGCCAAATCAAGTTTCTTGGCTTGCATTAACATTTCCATAGTAAAAAGTTGATCTGCAGGAAAAGAAAGCCCTTCTTAGGGCTTTATTAAAATATAAAGTAGAAAAAATAGAAAAATGGAAAAAATAGAAAAAAAATGGATGGGGAAGAAGGGAAAAAGAATCTTGAACTTGTGTGTGTGTTTGTGTGTGTGTATTTATTGAAACAGCTTTCTTTGTGTCTCATTCCTGAGGTAATGTTGTACAAATTTTTTCTATAGACATCATTTATGAAATATATGTTCCAAATCAGATGGATTCTGGGAAAGTGGTACAGGATCTGCTGGTTTCCAGAACAAAAGTATCTCTCTGTTTATGTCATAGGTCCCTGAGTGCTTCAGCCAAGTAACACTCCAGTGAGGTCATGGGCTCTCTGTGCTGATGGTGGAAAAATTCTGATTGGAAAGAAAAAAAACCCTCAATCCATGCAGGTCCCTACAGATTTCCAAAAAAAGATCCTGGAGTCAGGCACACAGAGTCAGAAGAACACAAAAGAATTTTCTAGCAGTCTCTTGCAGGGAAGGTCGGCGGGAAGGGAGCTCCAGCCTTCTGCTGCCCAGGCTGGCGGGACAGCCCCTGGACCTCGCTGCCTCTGGAAGAGTTTCTGTCTGGACAGCTTTGGAAGTCAGAGCTCTGCACACAATATTAAAAGTCAGGCTGTATAAGCGGGCATGAGACAGGCTTGACTGTTGTTGTTTGGTTTGGTTTTTTTTAACAGCAGATCATAGAAGCTAAAAATGTCAGGGAAAAGAATTTCAGTGAATAAAAATAACAAGCGATCAAGAAGAGAAGCAGTTGGACAAGCAAAATATAGTGGAAGGAAATGAACACAGGCCTGGAAAATATCTGTATGGTCAACCCAGTTTCCAGGGCTCATGGGGAGTTGAGATTAAAATGTCTAAAACAGAAACAGAATTTTCAGTTTATGACACAGAAAATCACAGGCCGGAGCAATCAGACCGTAACATCTCCTTTGTAAGTTAAATTCACAGCATAGCTCCAGAGCATTCCAGGAGAGGCTGTAGATTTCTATAACAGATTTTTAATAGCTCTTTTGACAATGCATGAGGGATTGGAGGAATAGGGTTGCAACCTTCTTTTAAATTCCTGTTTTGAGAGATTCTTAGCGAGCCAGGAATAGAGTCTGAGAAGATTTAACTCTTCAAGACCACAGATGTTAAGGGTGATAAATCAAGGATGATATCACCAAGCAGCAGGATACACAGCCTGTATGATGATAAAATCTACCATGACATTCACCCAAATGGAGTTTGTGGGCATTAGAGAGACTTTTGGAACCATGGACAGTGTCAAACCCAAGGATTCACACCTGCTGAAGGTGCATATGGAGGGAGGTGTTCATCTTTGATGTTCAACTGATCAATGATAAAGTTTGAAGTGTTCATCAACACCTGGCTAAAAATGTTTAGATGTCTAATATTATATGTAATTCTGAGCCTGAAGCAGGACCAAAAAGTTAAATGTATCAGCCTATACAACTGTATATCATCACTTGAAAGGGAAGGTAAAGATCTTCATATACCTGAAAGGATTTTTAACAGCTTTGTGCTTATACCTGGGACTATCTCTGAAAAATCTGAATTTTTAAGGGATGAAAAGTTTGCCTGATTAGATCTTTTGAGATATCTCAAAATTAGACACAAAAAAATTAAAACAATCATGACTTTTATGTGTCCCTATAACCCATCTTGGGCAAACACTGATAATTAAATTTTAATGATTCCTATATTCAGTGATGCAGCCACTGCTTACCTGGTATTGTCATGAGACAAATATGTTTATTTTTCTGTTGACATAATCAGGATTTATTTGAGCTCCTGTCTCTAAAGATATGATTAAGAGATGAACACTGGGAGTCCTCAAAGAGATTGTTCATAAAAATAAAGGCAGGTGATGATTGGGCAACTATTTTAAAAATCCAGATGAGTGATTACTTTAACTGGGGGCAAAGTAAGTAGGGCTTGTGTTTTTACATCTACTATGCCCTGCACTGAAGGGATTTCCTTTATTTTCCTTGAAAGCCTCTGTGTTTTCTAGTGAATTGAACAATAAATGGATTTGTGTGTTTTTCCTGCGTCTGAATTAAATAGGGTCACATGTAGGATAAACTGCTGATACCTATTTATCCTCATAATGCCTTTAAAGTACATGTAAAAAGTAAAACTCCTCTCTGTGTACTGACACCACACTTGGGGTAATATATTCACATCTTAACTTGGAGCCAGATCTGATGTTTTAAATGATTAGATGTTAAATCTGGTACTTACACTTGGACTGTGCAAAAGTCAAAGATAACAATTTGTCAGCTCATTCATATTTTGCTTCTGAAGCCAGTTAACTAATCAGTCTAACAGTGAAAGAAGTAAGATAAATGGAGGCCATTCTGGTATGTAGAAAAGTGTACATGAAGATAAATTTTTCACATTTTGCTTCATTTCATCTGCAGTTATCAGGGTCATAATTGCTTCTGCAAACTCAAGGTGCTCTTCATGTTGCTTCCATGGTCTGAAGGGTTCAAGCTCTTTTGGTAGACCACTGGCCTGCAGTCCTGGATTTTTTTTTGCATTCTTTTTTCTGTATGCTAATTCAGGAAAAAAGCCTCTGCATTTTTATTACAGGGAACTTGCCAGATAAACTCACTGTGTAAGACAGCAGTTTCTTCTAGAAACAAGCTTGCATATAGGAAATCCTGAGCAAATTGCACCTTGATGCAATTGCTAGTAGAGTTCCCATTAGTTTATATTTAAAATATGCCATTATCTAAGCTGAAATAGCTTGCAGTAACTTCTTTTTCTGCCATGGATTCTCCTGATTTAAGGAGTAATGAGGTCATCCCCTTTGCCTCAACATAAACCTGCAAGAGGCCCATGAGAGTCATCAGGTGTTTCTCACTGCATCTCATGACCAAATTATATGAAAAACCCTAAAAGCTATAGGCTAATGTGTTAAAAATCTAATTACTTTGAAAAGGCAGTAAGGAGTTCTGTCTGAAATACAATCTTGACTGTTTTTACTACATGTGCTGACTGACTGCATTTGCTGCATTCCCCAGGTGGGCAAGAACGGCAATGGCACCTGGCCTGTGACCCAGCAGGACCAAGGCACTGGTGAGGTCACACCTCAAGGGCTGTGTCCAGTTCTGAGCCCTTCAATTCAGGACAAGAGACCTGGAGGGACTGGAGCGTGTCCAGGGCNTCAGTGCTCTGGGCTCGGGACAAGGTGGGAATGGGGTACAGCTGGGACTGGATGGGCTGGGAGACTTTTCCAGTGTCAGTGATTCTGGGATTCTGTGATCATGTTGTGTTTCTTTACTGTGAACTCTTTGAAGCTTAAAGGAAAATGCCAGCATTTCTGAAAGTGTCTCTCCCTCTGTTAACACTGAACAATTTTCTGACTAAATTAATTATAATGGCACAGTTAGCCACATATGTGGCCTCATTAGTGTTTGTCTGATTCTGGTGATTTTTATGATGGATAAACATCCAAACAGATAAGTAGACCCAGAGTAGCTGCATTAAAATTGCTGTAAAAGGTACCCAAGTTTTTTCAGCTAGATTTCTGCAGTGGTAGACTGAGAGATTCTTAAATAGGCATGTTCCTTTTGGCACCCTCTGCACTTTAGAAAGAACTTTATTATACAAACCCCTCAGCTTTGTGCCAAAGGAATACAGGAATGGAAATGGTTTTCTTTCTTTTGTGGTTTGTCAGTAATTTCATGAAGTTTTATGGCATTACATTTCCAAGCACTCCAGCTGCTGCAGGAAATAAATAGCTCAACAATAAGCTCAGAGAGGTAAATGCATGCATGATGTTCTTAAAACACTAATGTAAACTGGGCTTAGCTCAGAATTTCCAAACCCACATAATTTTTTGAGTTTTAAGGCTCTGTGGGCTTTTTTTAAAACGCCAGAAGTTGAAATCAATATATCCTGCTGGCAAAAATGGATAGCCAAAAATTGATGGGACATCAAATACCTCTATAGTCACAGAGTGAATTTAATTAATCATTTTTTCTAAACATAAGATTTTTTTCTTAACTACAAATTTAATTAAATTATCAAGAGTTTAATTTCTTCTTTTATACAGTAAATTTGAGTAACTTGCAAGCTTGGGGGGTTTTTTCCCTCAAGAAATTCAACTTGGATTCTACCATCTTGTCCTTTCTACTCCTGTAATTGCAATATTCAGTCAAATCAGAAAAGTATTCTTCTGGAAAATTTGACAGGATAAGAAAGGAAGGTTTCCTAGAAAATATTTTGTGATTTGAATTTCTTGCTCCTGGATATTCCTGTGTTCCTGTGCTCCCATCAGTTTATCTCTACTGTTGTCTAATGGAAGCTCATCATTGACAGAATGTTCCTGGATTCCTTTCCTTCCAACTTTTTTTTCAAAATTTTGCCACAGGAATTTTTGCTTGTTCATACTGAAAGAAAAAGAGTAGCTTTTCATCTCCATAGCTGATTTTCTTGCTCCTTTTCCTTGCCTTGATGGCAGATAGGAATAAACACTTTTCTAACATTCATTCTGAAATTAATACACATTTCTGCTGAAGATATGAGAAGACTAAAAATAATGCCTGTGCAACAGCGATCAGAATAATCTTTATAGTTGATTTGACCCTATGAATTATATCAAACTGATCTTCTGCCTTGTGCATGTTAATATTCAGAGAGAATATATGGCATGCCTTGAAAACAGTTTGTTTTTTGGACTGGCATCTTAGTCTACCAAAAATCATCTGAAAGTTCCTGATGGAGTCATGTTCCTTTAGGATGCAGCTATTGCTGCACCCCAAATTTCAGCAGCTGATCCAGTTGTCATTCATTTCCCAGGTTTGATAAACAAAATAGTGTGTGAATGCAGAGAAACTGTACTGCCTTTTCAGTCTCACACTGCTCTCTCCTTGCAGAACATTGTTCCATTAATTACAGTTTCTAAGTGTGTATCACTTCCAGGAAAATGGAGGGGGGAAAAATTAAATAAGAGAATTTACTCTTCTTGAAGTTGAGATACACAGGCAAATATGGTCTGCTTTTCATTTCCCAAGGAATATGGTCCTTTTCAAATAAGTTACATTTTTCTTTTGTGTCCTTTACCCTACCCCAAGTGGCTTGCAGTATTTATCAACTTTAATCAACATGAGTGACAGGAAACCTGATAATAGAGAATAGCTGTCTCCACTGGTGGGCCAAAATCTATTGAAATGTCAGTAGTGGATACACTGTATTTACATTTCTTTGGGACTCTTGCTTTTAAAAGATTTTCATCTTTTACACTGGAGGGATGAAAGTAAAGGTTATTTAACTCTACATCAGAAATTGTATCTGATGACAGTGTGACAAAATATTCCTGCTTTCAGAAGGGCAGGATGCCTGCCTCTCATCTCTGGGGCTGTTCCAGTGGTGTAGCAGGTTCAGAGCTGTCGCAGCTAGTCCATTAGCTAGACAAGATAAATCTGGTCATAACAAATCTAATTCAGCTAACCTGGCTCGTTCTAGAAACAAATCCCTAGGGGAACAATGGAACTCATACAAGGACCTCAGCCAGTCATAGCCAGTCCAGAGAGCAGACATATCACTGGTCAAGGAGCTGGGCAGGGCTAAGACCCAGACCATCAGTGTCTAGATCCAGGAGTTTTGAACTCCCTATATAAGATAGCTCATAACAATAAAACCAGCTGTTTGTTTTATGATCAAGAGGACTTGAGTCATGATTTCTATCTCCAACCTACAACTGTCATGTAATACAGAGCTACTGTTTGTCCTCTAATACTGAAAGCTGTTCATCATCCAATTAATAAGAGTCCTGGAGCTTTCTTTGTAAAATATTTTTTGGAGTTTGGCCACTGTATTAATTCTTTGCAGAAATTTTTGCTGTGTTAAATATAAACAATTAAAATTAGTGGTCACTTCCTCCTGGGATGTTGTGGGACACAGTGCTCTAGGTACTCAAAGGCTGAGCCTGGGTAAAGCTTCTGGAAAAGGCTGAGTCCTCTGTGCTGGATTGGGGGCTTTGGTCAGATGTCCTCAAGAGCAAAAACCTGTTACAGCCATGCTGATCCCTGTGCTTTCAGTCTGTGAGGCCTGAAGGTTTGGAGAACTTTGGCTGAGTGTTGTCTATAGGGACCAGTGAATTCCTTGGGGGAACCAAAGGTTCCTCCCTTTCCTGTCCTGTTCTGAGTGTGGGGCTGCTAAACTGGGGCTGTTAGGGCTCAAAACTCTCTTTCTCTTCCCCCCCCACCCCTTCCCTGCCTCAATGTGCTATTGAATAAAATCTGTTCTATTGACTTTGCCAAATGGTCTTGTTTGCTCCTTACTTCGGGCAGAGGCATCTTCTAATAATCACATCCTAATAGGAGCTTGTATTAATTGTGGCAGTCACAGTCTCCTCTGGACATCCCCTCTTCCTGGGCTTCCTGGGCTCCTGGTGCTCTGCCTCTGGGTGCACCTGGGTTTAGGCTAGACATCACCTGGGTTTAGGTTGGACATCACCTGATTTTAGACTCAACATCACATGGTGTCACTGCTCAGAACAGGAAAGCTGAACTCTGAGCTGAAAGACTTGTATTCATCCTAGGAAAGATTTAAGGAGAGCACCCAGTGAGTTTTCAAATTAAGACAGCTCTGTTTTCTGCTGTTTTCCACCTCTGCACTTCATTTGTGTTCTCCTCTGTGTTTCCTTAGCATTAATTCTCCTTTCTGGTATGAAGAAGCTTTAGATTCTCAGCTGGAACTGTGCAGGCCTCAGAAAGCTTTGGAAAAAGAAAAGTCTGTATAAAAAAACTAGTACCAAGAGAGAGCTGGAAGTAGCTTGTTTCTCAGTGAGAGAGGTTTGCTGGTCCCTGTAGGTCCCTTTTGATTGCTCCATTATCCTACAAAGCTACTGACTTCCTCCTGGAAATGTTTCTGTTACCCTTTCAGAAACTATTTTCAATTCAGCCTCAAAATACACTCAGTTTTCCTTTTGACTATCATTGTTAAGGGTATGGTAAAGGAAATATTTAAAATTTATTTTGGAAAAAAAATCTGTTAAAATATTTTTTAAAAATTAATGAAAAGTTATATGTTCATGTTAATAATACCTCTAAAAATATGAGAAATTACAACTCTATTTCTCAAGGAAAAGGTTCATTTCCTTGGCTTTTCTTTGAGCTTGTAACATTGTAAATTTTTATTAATGAAGAAAAATCACAAAATATTTGGCATGGCAATAGTCAAGCTGTAGAGATCCCATTATGGAAAGCTTATATAAGTGAACATGGAACAACAAGAAACACCTAAAACTCCTCCATAGTGTTAGTTTTCCTCCCTTTTCTCTGCTATGCCTCAGATTCAGAAGGATGTGCTGTGCCCAGGAGCCAGGTTCCCAAGGCTGACACATTCCCAGTCCATCTGGGAGCAGGTGACACAAATTTTTGGTGCTGCTGGGGCCATCCTGCAGGCAGGATGAGGAGGCTGGGGATAGCTGTGGGGTCCTGAGGGGCTGCAGGGGTGGGTCCCAGTCAATGACAGCTTCCAGGAGGGCTCAAACTGGAGGGGAAATGAAGGTGGGGAATGCTTTAACCAAAAGTGTTCTCTGGGTTTGTTGGGAAAAAAGGGCTCTCTGCCTTTTAAGTATCAGAAATGCATCTCTCACTTCCTTATGCCCCAGAATTCCCTGACTTTCTTTAAGATAAATTGCATCCAGCAGCCCCTCAGCAGTTGTGAGGCAACTTCCACATCCAGGATCTGCTCTGCCTCGAAAAATGCACAGGAGAGACACTGGGCCCTTGATCAGGAATGAGAGATGATTTGTCAGGGAAAGGAGAGAAATCTGGTGTGCAGCAGAGTAGGGAAGCTGTGACCCTCTCAGCTGCTCTGCTCAGTGCAGTTTGGAGTCTCCAGTGAAGGGGAATCACTGCCCTGGTTGTATGAACCAGCAACCAGAAGATTCGGTACCTCCAGAGCAGCTGCACAGGCTCAGCTCCATTCCATTTAATCTTTATCAGTGCTTGTGTTTTCCACCATACCTCCCAACACATTCAGATAAAAACACTTCAGTACATAAACAGCTAATCCTAAAGTCTGCTGAAAGCGTTTTGAACTGGAGCATCCAGGTTTGCTGGGATTATTGTATTTCTACACGTGCCACTCACACCTCTGAGAGGTCCCACCACCGAAACGGACCAGCAATCCAAAATACCCTCTTGGGGGACCTTCACACAGGAAAATGCAAAAGGAGAGTTCTGCTGTAATTACAAAAATTGGAACCAGGCAGCAGGCTCTTGCTAATACCTCCATAAATGTGCAGCCTGTGCTGCTTCTGAATTGCATTTTGCTGATAACCCAGGGATTAGACACACGTAAATACAGTAAATGGGGAGTGCTGCCAAGCTGCTACAGTGAATTATCTGACTGGAGTTGCCCATACTTTCTCACTGAGCAGTCAGAGCTACTCCTGTTTGCAATCCTGATTTATTTCTTGGTTTAATCCTTCACCCTGAATAAAACCACCCAGTAGAAGTTTGTGTGGCATAGCTATCAATTAGCCTTTATTTAATTGTAACAGAGAGTAGGATATCTGGAATTATTTGCAAGTAATGGACCTGCTGAGCACCTACATGTTAGGAGCTAAATGGAGCAGCCACTCCCTTGTTCCTGCAGAGGAATTTGGGGTTGTTCCAGATATCAGTCCACAGAGGAAAGTGTGATGACTTCCCAGGCCTCCTGACAGCATCCTCCTGTTAGTGATAGTGAAGGGCACTGGAAGAACACGGAACTGTTGGAGCAAATCCAGACGAAGCCTCAGATACACTGAGGGAACTGGAGCACCTCCCCTGTGGAGCCAGGCTGGGAGAGCTGGGGCTGCTCAGCGTGGAGAGGAGAAGGTTGTGTGGAGACCCCAGAGCTCCTTCCAGGTCTCAGGGGCTTCAGGGAAACCAGAGAGGGACAATTCTTCAGGAACTGTAGTGACAGGACACAGGGAATGGCTCCCAGTGTCAGAGGACAGGGATGGATGGGATATGGGGAAGGAATTGTTCCCTGGGAGGGTGGGCAGGCCCTGGCACAGGGTGCCCAGAGCAGCTGTGGCTGCCCCTGGATCCCTGGCAGTGTCCAAGGGCAGGTTGGACACTGGGGCTTGGAGCAGCCTGGGACAGAGGAAGGTGTCCCTGCCCATGGCAGGGGTGGGACTGGATGGGCTTTAAGGTCCCTTCCAACCCAAACTATTCTGTGATTCCTTGACACAACTGGGCTGGTTCTGTGTCAGCCAAGTGCCATCACACTGTTACCCTCCAGGAATAAAAAGTTGGGGGCCACTCATCTTCCTCTAAGAATAAACTTTGGTAACAAAAATAATCCTCATTCGAGAAATCCTTCTGTCTTGCTTATCTGACATGCAGGTGCCCAGGAAAGCTCAGAAATAAGCCAGTATGGACTGATTGGAAGTTTCTGTGCCAACTGGAATTTTCTGTGCCAAGCTGTGTGGCCTATACATGATTCACTCCTAAAAACAGTCTGGGCAGCCTGAATGTTTCATGTTATGAGCTGCACAAGGTTCTCTTACAAGGAATCCAACCTCAAAAAATGATGAAAAAGTGATGCTAACTGGTGCTTGGGATTGTCCATGCATTCAACGCTGAATAGAAGAAATAAGGCTTCAAAATCATCTTTTCAATATGCAGTCCTGATATTCTTGTGGGTATTTGCTCACACAGAAAAACACCTTGCATTCAGTGCTAACTCCCACATTAGAAGGCTGAAATCAGAACATTATATAGAAAAGAAAATACCTTCTGAACTGAATGCAAAATTAATGTTAGTTTAGAACATGTATTTTGATATAGTTACATAATATGGTTTGGATATTTGGAAGTACCAGAGAGTTTCTCAAACCATTCTGAAATATGTCACAGCCAGTCGTGACAGCACCTTTCCACTGGCTCCCTACCTGTCACCTGGGGCAGAATGTTTTATTTGAGCAGGAGCAGGCCAGGGGATATTGATGATGGGAAAATGAGAATGTATGGAACCATCAGGAGCCAGAACAGTAAGAACAAATGCATTCCAAGGCTGGAGACTGCAGAGACTGTGATTCTGTGTGACACATTAACCATGTCTGCAGAGCCCTGCAAGTGCTCAGTGAAAAGTAATCCCCAGAACTGTGAATCCCTTCCCTGGAGAGTGGCAAGGGAGGTGAAATGATTTGCCCAGACCAAAAGGATCCCATGATGGAACTGGCTTAGGATGCCAGGAAACTTCTGGCTTTTGCCTTTCTTCTGGAGAATGTGGCAATGCATATTCAGCTGATGAGAAAGAGAGAAATGTGGTGCTTATTTCAAAGTAGATTTTAGAAGGATTTGATCTACAAATAAGGGAAGCATTCCATTACAGAAAGGCACATGAATTTCCAGGGAATTATTTTTGGTTGAAGGAACAAATATTGCAAATTTTAAAACAGCTCAGGAAGGAGTTAAAAGGATTGTCAGTAAGTGCAGCATTAGGGCCATTTTTGTTTACTTTATAAATTACTGACCCAAATTTGCCAATGACATAGAAATGGGAAAGGACGATAAAGTAAATAGGCAGGAACAGAGCAAATAAATTCAAAATGATCAGGATAGATTCAGTTTAGAGGCTGGATAAGTAGCTTATTCAGCTCAGTTGTACAGAAGTGTGAAGTAATAAGATTAAGAACTAAAAATAATCAAAGAGGATAGAGACAGAAAGAAAATACAACAACTAGCACAATCCCAGAAGAGTAGAATGAGTACTTTCCCCTGTTTGTAGGGGAGAAGATGCAAGTTGCTATGGGCAGAGCAGAGGGGACTTTGCCCCAAACTGGTTTTGACTGACAAATTTTATGAATCATTCCTTAACCAGATTTGTGGTAATTTTCCATTTTGCCTTAGGGAACTAAAAAAAAAAAACAAACAACTAATTAAACCTGAGGAGATGATGCTTACCCATTTATCGTTTTTAATAGAAACTTTATTTTGCCCCCATATTATTAGAAAACTGAACACATACCAGTAGATTCCATTAAAGAATAACACAAGCCTTAGATATCTTTTCTCACAACTGATCTTCTACCAAATAATTAAAGACACCATTAGCAGCCACCTTCTGCTCAAAATTGGGCTACTACTTTTTTCTTTAAGAGGTATTTTTATTGTGTTGGAGGAATTATACTGGGTATTCTCTGTCTGAAGTAGCAAAACAACTCTATAATTGCATTCGTCCAGAGTAATGATAACAAGATTTAAAACACAGTTGTTACCCAGGAAAACTTAGTGTGAAAAGACTATTCTGTGTCTTCAGCTGTCAACAAAAAGTATATTGAATTTTGCAGAGCAAATTCAAATAAAAGTATTGAGATTAAAAGTGATAAAACAGCAACAGTGAGATCAGAATCCCTCCAAAAATTAGATTTAATCCTCCTCAGGACCATAAAAACCTCATTATCTTGACATGACTAGATCAATCATTGCAAGACAATTATCTTAAGAATTTAAAGTTGCTTTGATCCAGGAATTTAATACTCTCTTTTTTTCCTCTGCCTTGGTCCTAAAATAGGCAGTGCATGGTCCAGGCATTGCTGAGCAGGAACTGAGACAGACACATTGACACTCTCCCGGTGACAAATAAGCCATAAAATTTATCTGTAAACATCAATAAAGGCTCCCTTTGAGCAACAAAAGCTTCCATTAGATTGACTGTGAAATAGAACAGCACTAACTCTTGTCATTATATGGTTTATTGGCTGTGCTATGAACTTACTTAATGTTGCTTTGTCACTTTAACTCCAAACTTGTTCCTGCAGCACAAATACCGGGTTGCATTTCCCCTGTGGCTGCTCTGGAGAGCTCCATGCCTTACCCTTGAAGTTTGGGGTCATTCCATATCTCCAGAGATGGCTGGTGCTCACTGAGAGACATATAGCCAAGAAATGAGGCGAGAATGGTCCCAAAATACTCAGGACTACAGCCAAAAAGAGGGAATCCTGATCTTTTCAGCCTCACTTATGTCAGCAGCACCTGGACCTTAGGCAGATTAGGAATATGATCAGTATTCCAAGTGAAAACATGCACTGCTGACTGCATAGTTTTTTCAACCTTCTCTCAGCCTTGTCATTCCCATTTTTAATTGGGAATTTCATGTGCCTTTATTGTTTCTGCTGGAATATTTGAAGAGTATTTTGTCCATGATTCATTACTGTGCAACAGTTTTGTGGGCATTCTTGTTCCTCTGGAGTACCATTGACCTGGGCTTGGACTGAGAACTTGCTCCCTGCCTACAGATTTAATTCTAGGGCAAATCAGTGTAGTTCTGTGTCAAAGAATGTGACAAGCATGGGCTTTTATTTCAGATCACAAAAGGCTCTTGGTGAAATCTGAAAGAGCAAGTGCTTTAAATTCTTTTCAAATTAAAAAAAAAAAAGTAATTTGTATTTTGCATCCTCTGAAAGGTGCACTAAATCCAAATTTACCTTTTAAAAATCTTTTGTTTGTCAGTTTTAGAAACAATTTCCTACTGAATGCATTTCCAGTAGGAATCAACTCTTAAAGAGGATGCCATGGCATGGAACCAGCACAAGGAATTATAAACATTTCTTCCAGTGCAGAAGCTGATTGTGATTCTGTAGGCTTGCAGAGCTGGGATGGTTCAGCCTGGAGAGGAGAAGCTTTGGGGGGAGCTCAGTGTGGCCTTGCAGGGCCTGAGGGAGCTGCAGGAAACATGGAGAGAGACAATTGCCAAGGGCTGGAGGGACAGGACACAGGGAATGGCTCCCAGTGCCAGAGGGCAGGGTTACATGGGATATTGGGAAGGAATTGTTCCCTGGGAGGGTGGGCAGGCCCTGGCACAGGGTGCCCAGAGCAGCTGTGGCTGCCCCTGGATCCCTGGCAGTGTCCAAGGGCAGGTTGGACACTGGGGCTTGGAGCAGCCTGGGACAGTGGGAGGTGTCCCTTTCCATGGCAGAGGTGGGACTGGATAAGCCTTATGCTTCCAACCCAAATCATTCTATGATTCTGGGACATTAATGGCTTCATGTACCCATGAAGGGCAGCTTGGATCAGGCAGCCTTACACAAATAGTAAGTTAAACATTCCATACTGGTTTAATTCCCACACAGTTTTTCAAGTTTTATTAACCCAGACAACTTGTAATAATTATGATAAACAGACGTTGTCATCAAAAATCAGCAGAAATTTGATAAGATTAAGTACAATGCAATACATCTTCCTTGCTCACAGAGCCTGGATAATAAATTACTTTGAGGCACCAGAATGAGGCATTGTATAATTGAGCAAAACAGATCAATTTTTAAGGATGCTTATTTAAATGCAATCCAGACTTTTTGAGAATAGTAAACTTGATTAAAATCCCTCTTTAAGCGCAAATCACAAACAACAATATCTAATACTCACAGGCCATAACCATCCTATTAATAATACAATTTATTGTTCAGATATAATTGTAAGGTCTTAACAATGTGGCAGCTGTAATCTTCTTTAAAAATTAGAAACAGTGAACTCCAGAGTGTTCTAATATGGCTCAAACCCACACCACGACTCAGTGACTTGCATTTGGTTACTGGGATATTTTGCACCAGATTAAATGATTGGCCTTTGGCTGTTTGTCACACATAATTTTCCCCATCTTTAATGGTGTGCTCCATAAATACTCTCTGCTATTGTGTGGATATTAAAATCAGATCCAGACATGACTGAACAGGAATTTAGCCATCTCAGTCCTGAATACTTTTAAAATTGGTTCAATCTTCATGTGCTGACCATACTTGGTTATTTAATTTAATTTCTTTAATTTTCTGGATAGGTGGAGCTGTGCTTTTGCATAGCAACAGCGCTTTGGATTTGAAATGTCTAGACAGGCTATCTCACGCCGTAAGCAAAACTGAATTAAAACCCCTGGTTCTTCCAACTTAATTTTCACTAAGTGATTCAAATGGGAATTTTTGGGAATGAGATGCCATAGTCCCATAGAACAGCCCTTCCCTGACAGCACGGACAGCTGCCACTTCCTTTAAGGTTGTGAGTGGGGCTGTGGGGCTCCCTCTCCTCTGGCACCGTCACGCCTTTCTCAGCACTGTCTGGGAATTAGTTCTCACCTCTAATGGTGCATTTAGGCTGCATTTCAGAGCTTGTTTGCTTGTGTTGGAGCACACAGGAACTTCAGGCCTCTTGAGAAGGGGCTGAATCCATCCTGGGTTCTCCAATGCTCCACAGGCATCTCCATCCATAGCAAAAGACAGCAATGCCTTGTGTTCATAACTGACATAAATTGCTCTGCACAGGGTTCACTGTTTTCTAAAGACCATGACAGACTTTGGGAAGGCAAAATTTCACTCAAAGCACATCTAAAAGTTGTGCAGTGTTCTTTTTGAATTTTACTTTTCAGTCTCAGAATTAGACAAGAGAAGAGCAACTTCCCAAAGAGAAAGAGTGAAAGTTCTTTACTTTCAGTTGCAGTTTTGCAGTCAGCATCTGTGAGCTGGTTTCTTTCATCACTGCATCAAACTCCAACAACAACAAAGTTTCTGCTTGGAGCAGAAGCAGGACTTTCCACCAAAATCCCTTAATGCTATAAAAGCAGACTGAAGAATGAGACATCTGATCTTTGAAACAGCCTTAAACTTTGGTGAGACATGAGCATTGTAAGTGTGATATTTATGACTTTAATAACATCCATTACTGCAATGTTAATAGCCATTTTTAGAAGCGATAAACTACTTATTAGTAGCTGTATGACTGCAATTAAAAAAAAATTGAGCTCTGACTTAGGCATGTTAATGCCCCTCAGGCATTAATGTTAGATTCCTGCACATGTAAACCAGCATCAGGAGCTGAGGTGTTGTCACTCTACATTCACTCAGTCTCCTCTGAAAGTCTTGCAAACAGTGTCTGTCATTTATTACAGTCCTGGCAGCACAAAACAGGGCTCTGTCTTTGTTTCAAATGAGTCTGTGCTGCTGGAGCCTGTTTCACTGAGAGTCAGATCTGGGAATAGGAACTGAGGGGACCCAGCTGTGGTCTGTGCCAGGCTGGGAGAAGCCAGTCCTCTCTGCTGTTCCCACTGCCCAGGGCTGTCCCCTCTGCTCAGGGCTGTCCCCTCTGCCAAATGCTGTCCCCAGTGCCCAGGGCTGTCCCCACTGCTCTGGGCTGTCACCTCTGCCCAGGGCTGTCCCCTCTCCCCAGGGCTGTCCCCACTGCCCAGGGCTGTCTCCTCTGCTGTGGGGTGGCTGCAGGTGGGCTCACCCTGCACTGAGCCCAGCCTGAGCAAAAATAGGAACTCAGCTGCTGGCTGTTGCAGGGACAGCAGAGTGAAAAAGCTTGAGTTGCATCCCCCTTTTCCTCTCTGTCTCTGTGCCCTCCTTTTGCCACATACCCTGTCTCACTCTGTGCAGCATTGACAATAATGAACATCATCTATTAGCTAACCCAAGGGAAGTTAACATGAACCCAAACTGGGCATGGAACACTGCTAAGGAACAAGAGGCTGTATTTTCAGCCACTCCGCATTAAGTCCTCTGCTTCAGCTTCTGCTTCCACAGCCCATGTACTTCCTACATTAAAACTGATTCCTGGCAAGAAACATCAGCCAGCTCAGTTATAAATAGGTAAAAAAACTCTGTCTGCATCATGGTGTTGCTTCATCCCCAGTAATCTTGTTGAGCTAGGGATGCATGTCTCTGAAAATGCGTGGAATGGCCATCTGACTCTTGTCCTGGAGAAACATCAATCAGAGACTGTTATCCCTGTCCCACCGCAGCATTCCTTGGAAGCCTGCCACATGAGGATATCCACTTGTCTGTGCTGCTCTAAGTGTGAAATCTCTGTGTCTGCATGTGCACATGCCAAATCCAGTATTTTGTGTGGTTTCCAATGCTTTTCCTGGTGCGTGTGCACCCTGATGGAGAGACAGCTGCAGGCACTTGAGGGTTAGGGTGGTGATTAGTGAAGGGTTCTGCTTTCCCCAGAGGGTTCAGGCACTGCCCAGGCTCCCCAGGGAATGGGCACGGCCCCGAGGCTACCAGAGCTCCAGGAGCCTTTGGACAGCTCTGCCAGGGATGCACAGGGGGGATTGTTGGGGGATCTGGGCAGGGACAGGAGCTGGATCAATGATCCTGGTGCTCCCTTACAATTCAGCATCCTCTGATTTGAAAATGCTGCAAAAAGTCATTTTGCTGTAAGTGTTTGCTGAATCAATTAATCATTTTGTTTTACAGTAGCACCAAAAATGTGTCTGGTGGCAACATCCAATAAATCCTGATATTTTCAGTCTAGATATGAAAAGAGAGGAGCAGAATAAAATGTCACCTATATTTCAGTGGTTTTGTATTACTTGTATTGGAGACAAACTTAGAGGAATGGAATAAACGAATTTCATGAAGCTGACTCCACATACCAAGAAATTATGCAAAGGTAAAATAAATGAGAGGAGCTGGAGCTGAAGGCAAGTCTGATTTTGAAATTAGAACAGGCAGAAAATTCAAGTATAAAAGTGCAAAATTGTGAAGATTTCTGGGAAAAGAACTGTAATTTTGACTTGAATAAGGCAGAAAGGAGATGTCCAACATCTCAGGTGACCTGGGTCAGACAATGAGCAGTTCAGTAAGAATTGTTTTGCTGTGAAACCAAGATAAATATGAGTTTACTGGAAAAACTAGAGAAAAGAAAATTCCAGCATTCAATGTATGAGATCTCTGATGACAGATTTTGGTGAAAATTTCATTAAAAGAAATTAATTTCATGCAGATCAGAGGATTGCTTTCTAATTTAGGAAGTCACAGCATTGCATACAGGAGTGGATAGTCCACTGCTCTGAGCCTGTAAGCTGCTATTAACAGAACAAGTAATTAGAATATTTAGATTAGTGTGAGACAGGGATTACAATCAGTTGAAGGTTTATCAATTTTTTTATGAACTTGAGACTGACTTCAGTTTCCAGTGTTTCTCTCATGTAAGGCTCAAGGTGGAAATCAAACTAAGCTGTTGTAACACAAAGTAATAATTTACAATGGAAGTTTGCACCCAGTCATGGAAACACAAAGAATAGCAAAGCCAGAAAACTCTTGATTATATATTTGCAGGTAATTTCTAGTGTACATGTGATTTCTGTAATCCTTTAGGCTAAATCTGGCTAAACCTGACTGTCCCAACTTGTGTGAAACTCAACACTTGCAAAGACAGGTTTGGTCTTTGCTATCTGGGATGTTCCATTTGTGATTTTAGCCTGTTGTCCCTAAAATGTTCTTGATGCCCCTCACTTTATGCAAAACACCAATATTGAAGTATAATCCAAGCAAAATTCTTCTAGTTTATTTCTAAAATAGATAACATTTCTATTTGATTTTCACAATTTTAATGATGAATGCTCAGCTCAGGATCTTGAGCTTAAAATACTTAAGGAAAAATAAATATATTTGTGCCTTGTTTGATGAATCACAATTTGAGGGAAATGTCACATAAAAAGCTACACTTAGGTAATATGCCTCATTAGGCTTGTTCTAAAAAGAGATATGAATATTCAAAATTAATGTGGCAAATCCATATAAGGAAAGAATGACTTGTCAGACTTATTATAGATTTTTAGGCCATCCTTCGAATTAGAAATTTAATGTAATGTAATATCTTGCACATATATATATATGGCTTGTATTTCATTCCATTTGTACTTTCCATTGAAGGGTGTCATTAATTCAGCTCAAAAAAAATCTTTGTGGGTCATATATATAATGTATGTGGGATAGGTGAGATATAAACTGAGTATTCCTGGGTCTAAAAATTTTAAGTTTAGCTACAATGTTGGTATGGGAATGATGTGCTTTAGCTATTTCCTGGGATGATGAGGTGAGCTCTAAAGAGGGTATTTTTCTTGTGCACACTATATTAAATAACAAGTTATGCAAAGTAAGTGCTTAGTTTTATTACTTTGAAGCAGTGTGAGTTAACTACATATATTTTATTATGAAAGCACAGTTATGGTTAGCAGAGTTATGTGCTCTGTTCTCACAGGATAAGGGTTCATGAGTAGTAAATCAAATATAACCATCTGTAAGTGCTGTCTTTTATAGATTTGCCCTCCAAACACAGGTTGGATGAGTGTGACACAATAAAATGTATCAGTTCTCCCCCAACTGCTGGCCTGGGCCCTGTCTTTATGAGATACTTTTCTGGCTGGGCAACGAATGGAATGGAGATACCTCTGGAAATAAAACATGCAGGAGGTTGCTCAACCACATACTTCTGTTTATTCTCAATAAATATGTCATGAGACATAGTCTTCTTTAGATCTCTTCTTTAGAGCAATAAAACAAGACTAAAACTCAGACTAGAACATAGGGGAGAACTGCACAGCCTCAAAATCCTTCCTGGATTTCACATCACACTTTACAAGAGCTGAGGATTTCTTGTCAAAGTATTGACAACTGGCAGGCTTGCTGTGGGAGATTAATTTCTAACACCTAATCTGTTTATAAAAGAAAAAGGTACTGCCTCGTTAAATCATACGGAACGTATATGAGAGCAAACCTGAGGGGAGGAAAAAGGCCAGTGGCTTGGAGATGTGATATCCACAGAAAGTTGACTATTTACAAGCAGGCTGGCCAGAGAAAGAGCCAAGCTAAACAACCCCTGGCATTGCTGGGTAGCCTGGGGCTCTGCTGGCAGCTGCTCTCCTCCAAGCAGAGCAGGGTTAGGGCAGCCCTTGGCACCCTCTGCTCCTTGTTAGACTAGAGATTTTGCTGGGCTTGTCCCCACTTCTTTTTGGACTGGAATTTATCGATACATTGCCCTTTACATTTTCTATAGCAAGTTAAGCAGATAAAAACCCTCCTGAAATCCTGATGTTTCGAGGAGGTGCCTTGCTTTGGTATTTTGAGGGTGATATGAGACCTGTCAGAAATCTGCCCTTGACAGACAAGAAATGCTGGCAAGAAGCACCTAAATAAACAATGCAGATAAGAACCAGATCATGGCATTAGTAAAGTGGCAAAATACTCACTAGAAGCCTCACTTCAGGTTTTTCAGGCTGATCCCAGGCAGAACAGAGGAGAGATGAGAATGGACACTCAAGTTTTTGGAGTCATAGAATCTTAGAATTTGGAAAAGACATGTAAGATCAGCAAGCCCAGACATTCATTTGGGCTGCAAAACTTGCTGAGAGGCAGCTCCTGACTTGGCTGGTTTGGGGTCAGACCTGGAGCAGATTATGATTTTAGGTTAGACACTGATTTCATTCTTATCACCTTACTTCCACCTTGACAGGATGAGAGGAAATGACCTCAAGTTGTGACAGGGGGGTTTTCACCTGAAAGGTTGTCAGGCATTGGAACAGGCTGCCCAGGGCAGTGCTGGAGTCACCACTCCTGGAAGAGATTTGACTGAACTTCGGAGCTTCCCTATTTTTCTTGTAATTTATGGAATGCATCAATATGAAATATTTATATTGGCCACGCATAAAATCCTGCTGTTTGCTCTCCATAAAACACCACTGTCGTGTTGAAAATACTGAAAATATTCACTTTTATTGATCTGCCCAGACCTGTGAAGTTTGAGGAATGTTCTCTCTTACAGGGGTGATTCTGTACCATGTGCCCATGCAAGTACCAGTGGCATTGGTACCAAGTGGCATCGGTACCAAATGGCATCCAAGTATTGCTTTGAATAATTCATTATCCTTATTTCCTTGGATTTCTTAAGTAATGGAAAATTGCACAGAAACACTACACACACAACCCTTGATCCCACTTCTGCTCACTGCAGTGTCCTCCACCAAAAGTGTAAAAATACAATTCCTGAGTATTCCCTTAGCACACAGACAGATAACTAATAGTCTTTATATCTATCAACATCCCAAATTATGAATTTCACATCACGAAATCTTCTGTACAATAATTTTGCAGAGTAGATGATTATCATTGAAAATTAAAAATAAATCTACACAGGTGCTACTTGGAAGTGAGCAGGAGAGAAATCAGCTCCTCCTCTCTCATTTGCTGAAACTGAGTTTAATGCCCTCTCATTATCAGTATTTTAGAAACTCACTTTTACTTGATATGCTCCACACCATGAGCAAACCTTTGCTCAGGCTCCTCCAGTAGTGAGGCAATTAACCAAATCTCATTTCATTTGTATGAATTGTGTATGGTGTCAAAATGTCTCTTTACTCATTTTTAAGGTCATTGTTGGTAATCTTGAAGACTTATTAGTATTGATAAAATAGGCCATCGTTGCTGTTAATTACTTTTTTGCTTTAGTGAGTGGCAAAAATGGTCTGTGTGAAGTGGACTGATAAGAACATTGGCACAAGACATTAATTATAATTGTAATTGGCAATTATTCACTTTTGCAGGTTATATTTCTTCAAATGCAGTGACTACTTGAAATGGGACTTTGTCTTGATGACTGTGGCCTGTTCTTGTCCATGAGCCACCCCCAAAATTTTGGAATCTCTATATATACCACTGGGTTCTAATTAGCTGCATACTTTTCATGGGAAGTCATTAAAACTCAGCTCTATACAGAATTGTTGCCAGCCACATTATTTTTTAATGAAGCAATTGGTAGTGAATCCTTGAACCCCTATTCCATAAGAGATTTGCCTTCTATTGGATATACAAATGCTCCAAGTATTGTAGGAAAAAATAGAAAGCCACTGATTTATCCTTCAAAGGATCCTGATCTCTCATGCATTTATCTTATCTGAATACTAGTGAGCAAATCAAATCAGATTGAAGGGGGAATGTTTTTCTCTTATCCCTTAGATTTGGTGAAACCTGGACTTATCTGCTGAGTATCAGCTACATTTGTGCTTCAAATTCCAAACATCTGTTTCTGAGCAGTGCTATCATTTTTTATTAACCTCCATCACAGCCCAGCAGGGATTCTGGGTCAAAATTCTAAAAACCTTCAACACACGACATGTTGAAGAATGGCAGAGTTATATGGGCACCTCTGAGTAGGAAGGGGAAACACAGGTACAGCAAGAATGGCTTAGTGCAAAATTCATTTCTATTCCCTTTTATTTCCTGGCAGGCTCTTTCATTTGTAGTGGAAACTTGTCCTCCTGACATCTTAATGAGGAATTGTGGCTGCATCATCATGGTACCATGGACATTCCAGGTATTTTTATGGAGAAATAGTAATTCAAGTGAACGTGAAAAATGAACAGTCTCTTAAACTGCAGCATCCCATTGGGTTAAATAGTACCTGTAAAAAACAGCTTAATTTCTGAGATTATGTAATATTTACTTCTAAAGGAGAAGATGCCCAAAACATAAACCAAAGCAGACACTGTTGTTTACCTGAATTAGCTGGGTTTGAAATACAAGCAGCACTGAAGTGAAAGTAAAGTTTGTAAGTTTATCCTCAATGGCAGTAACAGATGAAATAAATGTTCTCTTTGTTTAACTACATATTGCTTTGCTCAAAAATTGCATCTTATCTTGCCACAGATTAATTATTTTGCAATTATTAATTAAAATTATCAATATCATAATTTTAATTAAAATATTATTATTTTAAATTTTGCTTTTAGGAGGGAAATTTTCTTCTTTTTTTTAATGTTAGAATACTGAACATGTATATGAGCTCTTCCTTCTTACTATTCTATAGAATTATATTAAAACCCATGATGGCACTTTGAGATATGGTTTAGTGGGCAAAGTGGTAATCAGTCAAAAGTTTGACTTGATGGATTTGGAGATCTTTTCCAAACTTAATGATTCTATGGTATTATGCAACAGTAGCTGCTTGATTGCTTGTAGTGTTCAGGGTGCACTTTGCATGTTTTCTGCTGTTTACAATGCCAATAATTTTAAGCTCAGTGTATAGCAGCTGTTGAAATAGCGTTTCTTAATGGCTTCGCAGCATGATGCCAGCCTGTTTCCAGTGGGTTTCCAGTCCAGGAAAAACAGAAGTATCTTTTCCAAACTTCAGGTGATTACTGACTTTTGTGATCAGATCCATATTTAGGTAAATAATGTAAATTCTCAGGGTGCCCAGAGAAGCTGTGGCTGCCCCTGGATCCCTGGCAGTGTCCAAGGGCAGGTTGGACACTGGGGCTTGGAGCAGCCTGGGACAGTAGAAGGTGTCCCTTTCCATGGCAGAGGTGGCACTGGATGGGCTTTAAGGTCCCTTCCAACCCAAATAATTCTGAGATTCTAAAATCCAAATTTAGCTGGGAAAAACAAAACAAAACAAATCCTCTGGTTTTGGTTTGGGTTTTTTTTTCAACCCTTCTACTCTTTGGGGGTGTTTCCTTCATTGAACAATGTGTGCCAGACCAGAAAATCTCCAACTGCTGTCCCTTGGTAACTCATGGCTATTTAACTTATTGAATGCTATTGGCCAGTTCTCTTGTTTCAAGGTATTAAATCAAAGTAAGACTGTGAGGCATTCGTGTTCTTTTGCATCCTGCACCAGTAAACAAAAAGACAGGAAGGTATTTCATACCACACACTTGTGTGATGTTGATGTGCAAAACACCATCCATTGTGTTGATGCATTTTCTAAACTGCGACTAAAGAATTTTATTATAATAATTTTACAATAAAACCATGCAGTTCTACTATAGACTGAAGAGACTTTTGCACAGCTTTATTTGCTCAATATGGTTCAGCAAACAATCTGAAGATGTAATCAAATGCCATTAGCAGGATTACTGTTCTTTCCTGTCCATCATTGGTAGCAGGACTTGGAAAGATTTGTGGTGGGATCAGAGAGATTTCCAGATGCTTAAACATTGCCTGTTAACCAGTAAAGGACACGCCTAAATTCTTAATTGATTTAAATGATGCCCTATGTCACTGAAAGTGTTTGAACAACGCAGTCGTTAAGGGCTATCACCGGGATCACTGCAGCTCCAGGCAGCTTTATACTGTGCTTTCCAAAATTGCCTAAGTAGTGTTTTATTTCTAAGGAATATCTTGCCAGAGAATAGATCTGAAAAATGGCAATATTTTGGTGCAGTAGAATCACAGAATATCCTGATCAGAAAGGACCCACAGGGATCACTGATTCAGCTCCTGTCCCTGCCCAGACACCACAACAATCCCCCCTGTGCATCCCTGGAGCAGTATCCAAAGGCTCCTGGAGCTCTGGCAGCCTCGGGGCCGTGCCCATTCCCTGGGGAGCCTGGGCTCAGCGCCCTCTGGGGGGAGCAGAATCTTTCCCTGCAGAATCTTTCCCTGCTCTGCAGCCTGAGCCTGCCCTGGCCCAGCTCCAGCCACTCCCTGGGTGCTGCCCCTGGCCCAGAGCAGAGCTCGGAGCTGCCCCAGGACTGCGGGTGAGGCCGCCCCAGCCCAGAGGGACAATCCCTCCCTGGCCCAGCTGGCATTGCTGGGCCTCATCCCCCAGGACAGGGATGTCCCTCTTGGCTCCAGGGCACTGGTGACTCAGATCCACCTGGCCATCCACCATTATCCCTGGGTCCCTTCCCATGACCACTCTCCAGCCTCTCATCCCCAGTGTGTCCGTACATCCATGTTGACCCATCCCAGGTGCAGAATCCAGCACTTGCCCTTGCTGTACATCACACCACTGGTGATTCACAGCCCTCTCATTTGTCAAGGTCTCTCTGTTTGACATGATTTGGTGAAGAGAGCAATTGTGACACCGAATTTTAACAAACCCTTTGCCCCTAAGCATCTCCTCTGCAGTGAGAGCTCTGGGAATCCCTTGCTGTATTAACAGATGTGTTTCCATTGCTTGTGCAGCATCAGCCCAAAAAAGCTGTGTCTGATTCCTATCGGGTATCCAAACTTTCTTATTACTTCATTTGGGAGATGGATGTGCCAGCACTGCCTCTGCTACTGTCAGTGATCTGGGAGAGGATTTGTTGTGCTTACTGGTGCCAGTGGGCTTGAAATCGTTCTTTGTGATGCAGCAGAGAATAAATACAGTGTACAAAATCCCTGTGAGTGCTTATGCAGCAGGTACAAACACCTGGTACCACATCTCCCAGCTATGGTCAAGCTGGACTGAAGTGCTTCTCATACCATATGTCAGTGACTTTATCAGGGCAGGGTCAGAGTAAAGGAGAAGTGAATAAAACACCTGCTTTATTACTTTATATATTGTATAATTTTGTCTACTAGCTTTTCATTTTTTTCCTCCCATTCTATCACAAATGGGTGAGTTTTGAGCAGTGTCACTGCACTGAGCACTTCAAGAAGGTTTTTAGTCCATGAACAGCAGAATAAAGTTATCCTGCACAGGATCTATTAGTTATAGCATGCACCAGCCCTTGAAGTTTATATGTTCAAGTCTTTGCTTGAATTAAGACACACAAAATATTCAACTTTATAATCTTGGATTCTTTGGCTCAGAATCACTTCAGTGATAACGAGTGTCCGTACAATGACTTTCACTGTGTGTTAGCCACAGGGCATAGCTATCCCACAGGATCCACCTGAAGGCCCAATTTTTTCCTTTTCCTGCCTGTTTACATAAATATCTGATGAGAAGTCAGACATTTGAGTTGTTATATATGGTTGAAAGTTTTTAGAATGTTTTTGCTTGTTTAGATCCTCAGTGTCATTTAAAAGTAGTCAAATAGTTTTTGCAGTGTTTAACCAGGGGTGTTTCTGGTAAACCTATCACACACAATACTTCAGCCTTCAGGTACAGGAAAAATTGGTGTTTAAAGGGTCATTTCTTACTTCTACCTGCTGTTATCAAAGCAATCCCTTCCTTTAAAGCAGACACATCAGATGATGTGTCCACACCATTCTTTCATCTCCCAGTGGAATGTGCCAGTCCTGCTGCAGTGAAGGGACCCCCACAGTACACTTCCAGCACAGAAATTGCACGGAGGTTGATGTGTCTGCCTTTAGGGAGCCCAGAGAACAGCTCCCTAAAAGCCACAGCACATCTTCCAGGCTGGAGAAGGTGCCACAGTTGGTTTATTACATAACTGTGGCTGCAGAGGCAGTGCTTCTTGACATTTTTATGCCATATGAGACCTGAAGTCTGTGGAACAAGTTGCACAGTGTGTTAATTCTTGTTATATCAGGTTAGAAGAGGAACAACCTGAAAGCGCTTTTTGCTGTCATCATACATAGGAATAACTGCAAAAATAACTTGTTCCTGGAACTGGGGAAACATCCTGGGGGAACTGGAGCCTACGGTGCCCGTCCAAACCAGCAAGGGCAAAGCATCTCAGCGTGGCAGTGTCCAGTGAGCATGTGCAGCTTGAAAGGGTTGCACAAGTGGCATTTTTAATTAGAGAGGCCCCAGCCAGAGTTACAACGACAGCATGGGCATAGCTGAAGAATCCCTGGTTCCCTGGTGTACATTGCTGCAGCCCTCTCACAGCACTGGTATCAGAGCAGATTCTCATCTGTATGCTCAGGACATGGTGCTCAAACTGGAGCTCAAACAGCACATCATTTCACAGCTGCACACAATTTTATTCCTTTTATTTCAGGGGAGTTAATGCCCTTGAGGATGTAGGTAAAGGGTTTGACTACACACCATTACTATTGACACCATCCCTGGCAAATGCCCCTCATTCCCTTGCTTGTCCTCTGCCCCTCCAAGCAAGCACACTGATGACTATTTTTTCAGCAACATTATCTGGTTTGCAAATTGAAGTCAAAGCTCTGAAAGGTTTGGGGATAGCAAAAAATGGCTTCAGACTGTTCAGTAGGGGGACAATAAAACAATACCAAAGCAGCCTTTGTATTGGCTCATCCGTGGTACATTTGCTTTTTAATGTCTCTTCAAAACAATGGCATTATTTATGAAAAGAGAGAAAAATCTGATCCCCAGTGCCATAAAACTTTGCTCCATTGTATAAAAAAAAGTCATAAAGACAATTGGACGTTTTAAAATAAGCTATGAAAGGGGGAGTTTTTACATTTTAATATAAAAATCATATAAAATGCCTTTTATTTGGCTCAATACCATCCACAGTAAATTTCATTATTGTTATCCCGCATCTAATTTGTCATGTCTAATCAGGCACCTTTATTTTATATTTTTTACATGCTCAATAACTCTTCAAATTGCTCTTACCAGATGAAAGATGTCATGGCCTTTAAGACACTTTCCTTCTGTGGAGAAGAACAACTTCTTGAGCAAGTTTCCCAAAATTGTGAAAGCCTCCTGATAGAAGTAATTTTAAAGAATGACAGTATAGGTGGAATATTCCTGTATTTTTCAATTTCTTTTTAGCCATGTGTTATGTAATGTCTTTTTATTATATTAGAATCTTTCATTTTTGAGACTAACTGCACATGAAATGCTGGGCTTCTCAAGCTCCTTCTGCCATTTGGAGTCAAAGTGAAGCAATTTTTCCAGCATCATTTCTCCTTTGTTATCTTGTCTTTCCATCAGCTTCTCTATTTGCTCAATTATAGGCCTGCTACAATTTTTACTGCTACTATTATGTGTGGATTATTAAATCATTTGCTATTCTCAAAAACATATTTGTGCATAATTTGTGTCTAATTTTAAAAGGCTCACCTCAGTGTTATCACACTGGTAATCAACGAAGTAATTGCATAAAATAATCCAGAATAAGGTGCAGAGTAATTCAGATTTAGGGATGTAATCTATTTGTGGTTATAGAAGACATTATTTGTTTGTGTGGTTGGTTATTCTACTCTCTGAGATTACCTTGAGAGTTTCAATATGGAAATCAAAGAGCTCAGGACATAATATGAGACAGTGCTGTAAAATTCCTGTCATTTTTTCCATTGGGTAATTTAATTGAGATGTTTTAATAAATTGTGCAGTGGCCAAGTGAGGAGGGTTTGAGCTGTGCCCTCAGTGCAGTCTGTCACTGAGTCTAGGGGTGGTGACAAATGGGGGAGTGCTCCAAATGTGTCCCCAAGCAGAGTGACATGGATGTGTGCGGATTCAGCAGACGCTTCCCGCCACAGCAGCCTCCAGGTGTCCAAAGGAACCTCTGGAGGCTGGAATTTCCTCAACTTCACCCTTTCTCTGCCATCTGTTGCAGTGCAGAGAGTTCTTGGACAAGTGTGTGCTGTAATCTGTCAGGTGCTGCAGCTCTGCCAAAGGCTTGTGCAAACATCAGGGGATGTCATTAGCACAGGAGGATTAATTGTATTGGCAGGGACACCTACAGCACTGTGGAGTGTTTTGTTCTCCCAATAAAGATGTGGAATGAGTGGAATTATCTGTTTGTAGGCAGAAAACCAATGAGGTCCAAATTTCTTAAAGAACTAGGAAGTTATGAGAGAGATTTGAATCAAGTGGATGCACAGATTGAGTGGTTCCAGTTGTGCTCAGCAGGTAAAAGACAGGAAGTTTGCAGTGTAGGAACCACTGTAAAATTGGGGATAAGGTGGTTCTGGATTTACATGATTCATTGCAATATTTATTGCAAACAGTAGGTATTATTCTTTCATTAATTAACTAATTTCCACTTTTCTCTCTCTCTCTCTCTTTTTTTTTTTTTTTTTTTTTTTTTTTTTCCGTTCAGTTCAGCTCTCAGGCACAGGGTGGGATTGTCAGAGTGACTGTGTCAAGTCCAGGGTTCAGAGTTGATCCTTCCCAACTTGGAATGTTCTGTGATTGTCTGATTCTGACTGTTCCAACCCAAGCCATTCCATGACTCTATGGTTTTTTGACTGACCCCCATGTCTGTTATTGCAGTGTATTTTCCAGAGATTTCCCTGACATTTATACACTTTCCACACCATTTTCACCCATAGAAAGTAAAAGTTCATACACATCCAAGAATAGAATTTGACCATGTTTTACAGTCTTTACATATTAAATAATTATACCCTGTAAAAACACAGGGAAAAAAATGACAGTGTCTGATTCTAAAACTGAACTGTAAGAATTTCTTTAGCATTTGCCTAACTTAAAAATGATACAATTTCAACATGTAAGGGCCCAGTTATTTCACAATCAGTGATCATCTGAGCAGTTGGGGCACATTGCTCTGCAGAGATATGCTTTGTTCCCCACGTATAAAGGACATAGTAGCTGGTCTTCACCCTTACTGGATGACTTAAGTAAAATTTACTTAAGGTGTTAAGCCACTAAACACTGGTTGATGTGAGCTCATTCATTTTATTTGTGATGATATAACAAGTGTAAACATCCTCTACAGCTGAAGATATATTACCTTGAATTATATTAAACAGCTTGGTATAAAACAATACATTATATCTTCCCATCTCTTATGGACAATGTTTATATTCCAGTAAAATTTGTGCTTTAATTTTCATGTGTTACAAGGTATTGGCTTCAGAGCTGCAATGCTCCTGCTCTTGGTTGCTCCTCAGGCAAACAGGTTTTTTAATTTGAGGTGCAGGAATGAAATCTGAGCATCAGGTTACCACTTCATGGGGTCACAGAATGGCCTGGGTGGGAAGGGACCTCAAAGCTCATTCAGTGCCACCCCTGCCATGGCCAGGGACACACCTTCCACTGTCCCAGGCTGCTCCAAGCCCCAATGTCCAACCTGGCCTTGGACACTGCCAGGGATCCAGGGACAGCCACAGCTTCTCTGGGCACCCTGTGCCAGGGGCTGCCCACCCTCCCAGGGAACAATGAAGGATCAGAAATAGCTGCTTATATGTGCTGGGTTAAAACATAAATGCAGCTTTCCTGCTTATAAACCTGCAGGTGTTGCAAACTTGCATTGCATAATCCTGAATCCATAACTCAAGGGTGAAATTCTGTCCTTTATGCCATTGATTTCTGTGGGCTTGCAGTTTCTCCAAAGATGAATAATGTTGGAACAAAATGGTAGTGTTAAGCAGTATAGTATCATCACTAAGAGGGTTTGCTTATAAAGGTCAAATAAGAATATGTCACCCCTCTTTGATTAATAGCTCGTGGTGTTAGTAGATATTGATTGCATTTAATAGCCTGTGAGTACGAGGCAGTTTAACTTATCTTCAACATCTTCACAAGAAATAAGGTTCCTGTGAAAGCAGATCCCAACAGGGGCTGTTACAATGGATCCAGTCTGAGCAAGGGGAGATAGCAGAAGAGATTTACCTGTTTCATACAAACCAAACTGGTACAGGCATCAGTTGCCCCTCATCTGCTCTGCCCAGCCTCTGGTATCGATTCCAGCACTGAGACTGTCCAGTATTTTTCGTTTTTGCCACTCAATTTCCAAACAGGGTGTGGTCTTCAGCTTTTGGCATCTCAAGGTACAATATTTTCTTCAAGTATTGTAGGACAAAATAACCAACATACACCACCTTATCAGACACTTTTTCAAAGTCTTCTGGGAAATTTTCCACTCATTTATGTTTTATTTATGGCAATTACAATTTACCATTCTGGAGCTGATGTATGAGAATGATCTGCACTGCTCAGATTTTGTCTTATTCATTAAACTGCAACAGCTTCAAATTTAGGATTTCCTTAGTACAAAGCTTGCAGATGTTAGGAGATCTTGTGTCACATAATCGAGTAGGGAGACCCCAGATCTTTGCTTCCAGAAGGCAAAGCTGTGCTGAGAAAACAGTGGTGAAGGATTTCCTCCCTGTTTTAACCACCTCTCTTTGCAATTCCATGCTGAGAAATGCATTACTCAAGGGGAAATCTATTTTTGTCCAGGTTGTGGGAAAGTCAGGCACTTTCACCACTCACTTTTCTTTGCAGAAAATAATCTAAAATCTGCTATTCTGTCAATATGGAGAGATCTGCTGTGTCTAAAGGGGTGAATACTGACTTATAAGCTAATAATTGTCTTTTAGTGAAGATATGCATTTTCCAGAATTTATTTCTGTGAAGAATCAAACATGATCACTACAATTTTTGAAAGAAAAACTCTCACATTGTTTCTGGTTTATAATCTCTTAGTATTTCACAGCTACAGTACAGGTGTATTGGGCATTACTGTTTTGAAGATGTTTTCAAGATAAACCAAGGTTCTTGGGGAGGAAACTGGGGGTTTTCTGAATGGAAAGAGCAAATATGAACAGGGAAACTCCCCAGACATGGCACATGGCACATGTGTCACTTCTGTATCTGCATGTCATTATGTGACAGCACTGGTTTAAAAGTATTGAGTACATTAAAATTCAGCTTTAATGCCAGTAATTCCATACTCATGGTCAGAATCAGCTTGTTTAATTGGTTTGAGTTCACCCATCCCCCAAAAACTTTCACATGAGTAGATGTAGTAAGATTTTCACAGTGTTTTCTCAGCCTGGCTGGTTCAATTTGAGAGATTATTTTAAAGTTTACTACTGATGTTTCAGAGATATCAATGCCTGTATGAAGATGTAATTTTCCTGATGTTTTAATATAATATTTGGGAAAAGAAATCACACTTTGCATCCTGCCTCAGTAATAAATGTCATATCTCATTTAGAGTTCCGTGCATGGACAAAATTGTGCCCTGTAAACTGATTTCATAGCAGTAAGTTTGGTGCTTGATCACAATGAAAACTTTCCAGTGCTTTATTTTACCACACCAACAGCTGAACTCCTACTCAGTTTTGTCAAATACATCAACCAGGGTTTGCCCACAAGCAAAAAGCCCTCCAATAAAAGTGAGGCAGAATCTGGATGCATTTTGGAGTTTTATAAATGGAATACAAACATGTCACACCCAAGCTAAGCAAAGGGATGCACATCATCCCTCTGTCCCAATGCAGCCCAGGATTTTTTATTTAAATCAACAATAGGGCATTGGTCTGAAAACCAGCAACTTTTGGAAAGCAGATTAATTGCATCAAAAAAATGGCACAAGTTTGAAAGTGCAGCCACATCCTCATGCCTTCAGAAAAAGTACAAGCTCATGAATTTTTTTGTGCGTTGTGTCTTCTAAATATTTCTTGGCTCCGGCTGAGAAAGAGAGTGACTCGCAGCGATAATCTGATAAGACATTGAATTTCTATTAATTACTGCAACTGTTTTGTGTGTTTGTCTCATGAATTAAGCATTTTTGCTTAGATTCTGATTTATTTTCCACCTTTCATTACTAATGTACTATCAAATCATTGTCAAAAAAAAGCAAGGCTGACAAACATTTAACATCAAGGAGGTATATTTATTTATTTATGATTTTTTGGAGCACAAAGGTAATAAGAGTACTGACAAATTTCATGTTTCATTGACAAGTTACTTTGGATTTCAGAATATACAAGTATTTAAAACAACAATTAACTCCTAACAGTTTTTGGCCTGCCAAAGTCAAATGAATCATGCATAAGTACTAATAAGGTTTCCAGTCTGTCAGTTCTGCTTTCTCTGCTGCTCCCATGACTAAACTCTGGATTGATTGAATTTTTTTTAATTTTTAGGTATTTCCTTTGATGTGATGGATCACAGCCACAGGTACCAATATCTGTTCATAGGCTGTGCTCAGGGAGATGCACTGAACAACTTGGGCTGGTGGGAGCTACTCCAGCCCAGGGCAGTGCTTGGGACAAGAGGAATTTTGGAAGTCCCTTCCAACCCAGGCCACTCCAGGATTCTGTAACCCATTCCATAATAAAGCCTTGGAGTGATATTTAGCCAAGGATTCCGTACTAGGCAATGGCACAGATTGGATTTCCAGGGCCATTTCATGAGCAGGAGATGATGGTGATGATTTTCTAATCCAAACCAGTTTCCTTGTTGAGTAGTATCTCATAATCACACACACACACACACACACACACACACACAAAAGGGCCAGAAAAACGTGGAACATGGTAGTGTCAGAGAGATCTGAGTTTCATTCCATTNAAAAAAAAAAAAAAAAAAAAAAAAAGGTGCAAATGTCACCAGAATGATGAGAATGATGAATTCTTTGATTAATAGAGACCAGATGAATTCCATTGGGAATTTCTTTTTGTGCATGTAAGTCATTGAATAATTCAGAAGTTACTCAGGAAAGATCACTCCATTTAACAAGCCCTGGAGTAATCCAAAAGAGTAGCAGAGATTATCCTGAAGGATAATTAGACATTTTACACTATAAAATTAACATTCCAAAGCATAGACGAGGGCAGTAGTTAGCAAAGCAACTGGAATTTGTTGGAGTCATGGGAGACCTGCTATCTTATGTGGATCTCTTATATGCAAAATCTAGAAGTTTTATTGTTATAGATAGTAATCTTCAGAATTGTATTGTTATTAATGTGAAATGTAAAATGTAAAATGTGAATTCTCCTCTGACAGTGGGTGGTGGGTGGCCTCTGTTTCCTGCTGAGATTGTCCAAATATGAGTGGAACTTGTATATATAGACTTTGGAATATTAAATATCAGGATTTGCATAGCTCTGGTCCAACACAGCAGGAAAATTTGATATTTTAACTCCTCATTTGCACTGTGGCTAACAACAGAAAATAATGGGAAACATTTTGGGGAGTTCCCAACAAGGAAAAATACTGAGCTCAAAAGAATTGTGTGTTAAAAGAATTAAATAAATAATTAATTTATTAATTAAAAGAAATTAATAAATTTATTAATTTAATTATGCCTCCTCTCTCTCCATATTCAAATGAAGATACTGCACAAAACTTTATTTATTTTCCACATGTGTAGTGGCAGGGTCATATCCAGACCCAGTTTCTCCAGAGGAAACAAGGAATTATTGCACAGGATAAGCAATTTTTTCCTACTAAAGATTATTTACATTGCAAATAGTCACAGATGATGTTTAAAAATAGCAAGTGTGGTGTGAGGCATTTTTGATTCCAATCTGAAAGTGGGAAGGTTCACAGGGGGAACAATTCTGATTTGCTCTCCACAGATGAGGGCCCCAGTTCCCGGGAGGTGCCAGGGGGCTGTGAGGAGATGCTGCTGTGGGAGTTGTTTCAGCTGCCTTTTGTCCATAGCTGGGATGTATTTCAGAAGAAAACCCTGTGGTTTAAAAAAAAAAAAAAAAAAAATAGATGATGATAAATATTTATTTTATCTCAAAGAACAAATACAAATGTTCAACTTCTTAATAACAATGATAAACTTCTAAACCTGCAAAGCTGATACAAGTTTAGGGATGGGAGACTTAGCTTCAGCCTGAGTAGTTTGGTTTTCTCTTGTTATCTACTTTAGCAGGGCATTTACTCTGAATTCAGCCAAAAAAGCAGTTTGGGGGAAGAGATGTCTCATCTGCAGACAGGTGCTGACACATCAACTGCAAATGTGTACAGAAATACACTTAACAGTGTATTTGTGATGGGAATTTGTTCCATTTAGTTTGTCTTCATATTATAATACTGTGATAAGTATAAATTCTCACATTAGGATTGTGGAAGACCCGTTACTACCCGTTTCCAAACTTTCTTCCAGACAACTTTGTTTCTTTGCTACTTTATTCTAACCTTTCAACAGCACTGTATTTTCCCAATTTGTAAATTCTAATTTTGTCTCCTTCTGATGTCACCTCCTGAAAAAACGTTCTGTTACTGTGAGGCACAAGGTTACCAGTAGCTTTGATGTGTATATTCCAAGCCCTCTTGTCTGAAGACAGTCTGCCAGCAGAGTTTAAGGATGACAGTGTTTCATTACAAGGCCTTTGAAGTTCCTGAGGTACCACAAATGGCCGTTATTGAGAATTTGCCTTGATTATTATTTTTCCTGCCAGACTTTTAAGCCATACAATATCAGCTTTCTTTCAACTTTGCTGCTTAGTTCCATTTATGGTAAAGCTTAATAGAGTGACCATATGGAGCAGCTGAAAGCCTGCCAAGTGTTTAAATGACAAGGTTATAAATAAAGAGACAGCACGGGGGTTTTTCCCCCCCTTAATGTATAGTCCTGTTGGTTTGAGCCAAAGCAGACAATAAATCAGAATATATAACTTGTTTTGCCATTCAGCTCATAGGCTTTTTATATGAGGAGGGTATCTTAGTGCAGTAGAGGGAAATACTTGCAGTTTGGGGAGGGACTATTCCATGGAGGACACCTGTGAGAGCCAAAGCAAAAGTTAGACTGAGTTTTGTTTAACAGCAAGTTCCTACCAAAACTCAGTGGCTGAGGGACATCCCATCTTCCTCAGCTTTGGAGCTGAGCCTCAGGCTGTCCTCAGCCGTGACCTGCTCTTGTGGGTGGAGAAGAGCTGCCTTCTCTTTGCCTTTTTCTGCTGCAAGTGGGAAGGATGCTCTGTGTGCCTGGAAATAGAGATTTCATGGCACGTCTCTCCCAAGCAGCAATCTTTGCTTGCTCTGGTCTGTGTTCTCTTGCAGCTCTTGTTGTTCTCCCAGAGCACATGAGGAGACAGGGCTCATTCCTGTCACTGCCTGGACACTCAAGCACTTTGGGCTGGTAGGACTTAAATTGTTTGTGTGAGTTTCAGAGAGAGGAAAGCGGAGCAAGTACCTTGCATGTGGAGGGAAAGTGATGCTGCTTATGAAAGCTGTTTTTCTTCTCCAGTAATTACAGCAGAAGAGATTTAAACCTTAGAAAGCAAAAGCTTCACCTGCTCGGGTCTGTGTGTGCCATCTGCACCTTTGCTCTCTTAATGCACTGTGATTTTTTTTTTTGTTATCCGGATTTTATGGTTCTGTTTAATAGGAAACTTGTGGATGTAAAGGCCTGGTATTGTATCAGAAGGATGAATTAGAAATATATAAAGTTTTTTTCTGATTTTTTTTTTTCCAGAAAGAATTGTTTTTTCTCAGCCACCCACTGTTGGAGGAGAGCTGTCCTACCCCAGAAACACAGCTAAGGCAGAACCAGCACTCCTAAAAGTAATAATTTGGATTATTTGCAAACAGATGGCCAGAAACACAAACACTTTCCCTTACAATCATCATTTATCCCTTTGGCTGCCAATATTTCACTGCACACGTCTTTGCTGCTCTATGTTAATAACATCAACTGAAAGGACTTGGAATGTCAGCCCTTACCTGCTGCACTGCACAAGTGAGCTGCCAGCTGGGCTGTTTGAGGGAAGCTTTGTGCTTCAAGCAGTAGCTCTGGGCTCTGGAGACTTGTGTTCCTACCAGGGTTTTGCCTTAGATTTCCTGTATGACCTTGAACAAATAACACTCCCACAACCTCAGCTGCCCATCTGTTAACACAGGCATGGTAATTATGATGGGAATGAATTTCACTGTGTAACAGTTCTAAAGGTTGAAGACCCTTCATCAGAAGTGTAGTTGAAGCTGTGGCCCTGGAGACAGATTCCATCTGAGAATGGAATCTCACATGGTGGTGGAGGACAAGGTGCTTTCTGTGGTATGATTGCTGAACTGCTAAAGAGTGGCAGGAATGCAGGAATCTTAAAGCTGGGCTCAAACCATTCTGTTATTTTATTTTTATTTTTCAGAAGTCCCACACTGGCCATCTCTGTCCCATCTCTTGACATGACCATTGTACTGCTGCTTCCCCTGGAGAGCCAGCACAAGTTTTCTCCAGTAAGTTCATCCCAGCTATTATATCACCATGTTTTCCTCTGGCCTTTCTTTGCTTCTGGGTGACTCTGAAAATTGCCTATTTCTATAGCTGCAGCTCTTTACATCACAAAATGAACTTTTTTTAGCTGTTTAGTGCATCTGAGTACTTTGGGGGATGTGCAGCCTTTGTTAGATGAGCTGCTGCCTCATGGGAACCAGAAGGACAATGGGGACAGAGCAAAGGAGCCAGGGCTCAGAGCTGACAGGTGAATGCTCCATACACACAGAGCAAACACACCTGTAATTGTTACTCACCCTGCACACCCAGCTGTTAACATGCCTGAACTGAACAGTCACTGGCCAGATTGTTCTCTTCAGTGAGAGCCAGGCTCTTCTGTCTTTCCACTCATCCCAGGGGGAACATGCCTTGCACAGATTAGTGCTGTACTGCCCAAGTGTTCACCCTCATCACCTCCTGCACGCACTGGCCAGTGCATCCTGACTCACTGGGCTGTGTGTAACTGCCATGCAGTGAAACCATCCTAATTTCAAGTATTTTCTTTCCAGTTTCCTATGAACAGCTTTCACTAAAAACATTATTTTTGTTTTCTAAGGAGAGATTTGGCAATATTGCAACATTTTTGTCTGTGTTTATCACTGAGGTATCACCATGGATGTCACAGGTCTGGCAGCCCAGAGCAGAAGGAAGGTGGTCAGCAGGCCCCTTGCCCAAAATTTCTTTAAAAATGCATTATATTGGAGAAGGATGAGGAAGGGAGATGGACAGTGCAGAGGTTCTGGAAATGTTCTGAGTCCACAGGTGAAATCATAGCTTAGATGATATGAATTAGTTAAATTTAGTTTGTCTCTAACCATTCTACAATACTCTGGTAGGTGTAAATTATTTCATTGGGATTGTGGAAGACCCATTGCTATCCATTCCCAAACTCTTCCAGAGCACTAGAGATGTTCAAGGAGATGATGTGACACCCTCCATCAAAATGCATTGTATGGAGGATGGAGACTCTCTTATTGTTCTCAAAAAATGCTTTTGTGTGGTTGGTGCTGTGCTGCCATTTTATCTCTCTTTTATATGTGTACAGGAATAAAAAGTTTTCCTTAGCCAAGTGTTTTCCTGCTGGATTTTAAACAGAGTGGAGTTCAACTGGGTTTTGGTTCACAAGTCAGTTAGCACTTCAGGGGGAAACTGTCTGCATATGTTTGCATCTCCTGAGTTTTGCTCAGAGTTTCAGATTTGAACAAAGCTGAGAGCCCAAAGGAGAACCCAGCTTGAACTGCCAGCACAGTCTCACTTGGGGTTGGAACTATGCAAAATCTCTATATTTAGTTTGGTTTCAAATAGCTACACTAAGTCCTTATGCAGATCCCAGGAGGTGTTTTAAAGATTGCTCAGTACTTACCCCAAGTTCCCCTGAAATATTTGGCAATTTCAAAGTTTTCTATACTGCCTGCCAAAATTTTAGGTCTATAAGAAAACTTGATATAAGCCTTTCTCTCTCCCCCTGCCCTCTCCAAATCTTCCACTCAAGTAACCCCTAAAGGGCTAAGAGAGAGTGTGAATTGTGTCTTTTTTGTAGAGACAGATGTGGAGTAAAACCCTGAGAGACTGCAGCCACAGTTCGTCCTTCCACTCCTACACCACTTCTCATTGATTCCAACAATATTTTCTTTAGTAATAACTGCCTCTGACCTTGACACTTCGTCCTTTGGAAGCTTTTGTCTAGGTCTCTTTACAGAAAAATAGCACAGAATAGACTGTGATGTGAATAACCATGGAATGTTTTCCTTGAGCCAGGCTTACCACATACAGAGCTCCAGCAAGGCACATACATTACTAAAAATAATAGCCCCAAACTATTCCAGTGTCGTTTGTTCATTATTAAGTCTATTACCTCTGTAATGAGGCTGCAATGCTCAGGCCTTTCTGGTTCTGTGCAGAGCAGTTTATTAATGGTGCCTTTGTTTCAGAGTGATGGCACAGGGAGCTGAGCCCAGGACTTGGAGCTGCTCAGCAGCGATGAAACAGCTACTTGGTGCTGTTTAATATCTTAAATGACTCCATGCCCATAAATCAGCCAGCCATAAATTATGTTTAATGCTGAAAAATAACCACCAAGCAAACAGATCTTTAACCTGTAAATGTTAATTCTGTTTGTTAATACTTAGTGGCTCCAGCAGTGCTCAGAGGCTGCACAGGCTATTATTCTTTTTGACTCCACTCCAACCCTTTTGCAGAAAAGCCTCTCCTAGATCTCCCTAAAACTGGGAGCTGCTTCAGGGCACCCACCATCAAACAAAACTGTGGAAATGGCACAGTTCCAAATTCAGCTCCTACCTGCCCTGGCCATGTCACTGCGCTGCAGCTGCCCTGATGAGTGGGGCCACATCCCACAACAACCGTGAGCTGGGAGCTGAATTCCAGCCATCCCTTGGCCCAGCTGCTCACTGCAGGGTGGCTTTGCAAGTGTTTGGCCCTGGGACAGGGCAGCCACACTGGCAGAGCCACTGGAGCCAGCTCAGATGACTCTGGGCACTGTCACCTGCCTGTGATGCTGAGCATAGCCAGGGCTCTGTGCCACTGTGGGGATGAGGGCCACACACACTCCTGGGTGCCTGAAGGGGAAAGCAGGAGACAATCCAGGCTGCAAGGAGAACGTTTATTCCCTTCCTTCCCTGTTTCATTTATCTCAGCTCTGTATCTCTCCCCCTCCCCTGTGCACTCTACCCCTTCAGCGACCGCCCCCTTGTTTTTGTTTTTTTTTTTCCATTTTTTTTGGCTTTGCGTGTGGGGTGCCTTAATTTTCCTTTGTATCAACCACATGATTTTATTCCCACAGATGGATGTTGGAGAGGACTCTTGGCTGTAGGGTGAAGACAAGGCAGGGAGGAGCAGAATATCCCATCAGGGATGCCTTTACTGCCAGCTACACCTAAATTGTGACTGGATCCCGCTCGGCTTTGGTGGTGCACAAATCCTTTTGTGACTCAAATCCTGCACATCTGATGTCCTTTAAATGGTTCATTTTGATTATAATCAGTGAATGGATGATTCAAAAAATTCAAGCAAACATCATTAGGTGTCTATTTACCTTTAAAACTATGCTATTGAAATATTTGTAGCTTAGGATAATAGAATTACTTGGGTTGGAAGGGACATTAAAGATCATCTGCCTCCAACCCTTCTTCCATGGGCAGGGATGCCAATTATATTGTCTGGAATATATTCTGCTTCCAATTCTCTTGAAATCATTCTGTCCTTGAGTAAAACTAATTTTCACTCTGAATTCTGGCTTTCTTTGTTCCTTCTAGGCAATAGAAAAATCAAAGAATTTATAAGGTAATATTATTTTGTACATCAAAAAGCCAGCTGGACCTTAAATCTATTTTACATTTGATTCCATTTTATTATTTTGTCCCTGCATTTCACTACATACAAATTTTTTCAAATTAAGTTGGTTAAAAGATGTAGCAAAGATGTAGAAAAGTCTATAGCAAACTTTGTTATTAAATCTTTTACCTTCATTTGAGCCATTAAAAATGGTTGCTAATGCTGCACATGTGTTTATTCTTACATTGGTAAAGTACCATTTCTGAGGAAAGTACCATTTCTGGAGAAACAGGTTTTTTCCTATTTCTTCCCTAATAATTGGCAACAGGTCCAACCCATGAAGCTGAGGTTTGTCCCTTGTTGAGATGTAAACCATACTACCTACATAATACTTTATTGGGTCAATTATTTTGGGGCAAAAATTGACTATCTATGAACTAAAGGAGGCATTTTCATTTTGAAAATTGAAGTATTTACATTAGAAAAATTTATCAGTACAGCTCCACTTCATTCCATAAGATAAAATGATGTGGAAATAAATATTGGCCTTGATCTAAACTGCTGTCCAGCAACAGGAAAACCATATATATCTTTTTTAAAAATATAACAGTTCAAAAAATATCAGAGAAGAGTGAATAACAGAGAAACTGGGCCAACAATAAAATGGTAATTGGGAACCAAATGTTAACATTCTACTTATCAAACTCTTACAAGCGGAAGAGAACCTGTAGAATGGTAATTAACACCCACTCATCACATTCTTCTGGAAGATTAAAGAACAGGACCTAGTTCCAGTATGTACTTTTGCAAATACAATCTCATCAATTCATCTAATTCCTAAGAGAATGAGGTTTTTACTTCACCTTCCTCTGCCAGGTTTTTTCTTTTTTCATTGGGCTGCTTTTCCCTTTCACCACACATGGATCCCTGTCTCACCTAGAGGTGAAAATTCCTTGGCCTTTCAGTGAACCCAGTTAAGTCTCCACAAAAATAGCTGGGATACCACAGATGCAGGAATTATGAGAGCAGGGTTTATGATGTCTGATAAAGCTGAATTTTAGCTCCTGCAGAAATGTGTTACAAAAATTCAGCCGTGGAAGGAGCAGAGTTTTCCATTTCTGGCCCAAATGCCACGTCTCTCCCACAACTCCATCTCCCCCTCCTCGTGGAAATGTCACACAACTTTTTCTCATTCAAATCACTAAAAATATGTATTTAGTTAGCTTTTCAAAATGCATGTATTACCTAATGACATGATTGCTTGGCTGCCTAATTTACAAGAAATTACTCGCAGATAAATATAGATGAAGGTTTTTTTACATTATATAAAAAGAGAATTATCCATGTGTATATAAAAAGAGAATGTGTATGGTTTTAACTTCAAGAATACAAAAATTTACCTTAAAGCCTTTATTAGATTATTTTTTTAATTTTTAATTTCCAAACATATTCCTTTAAGAGACTTTTGATTTGGTGATTTCTGCTGTGCTCTGAAAAATATAACTGCTTTCATTAACTGGGGAATCAAATTCCTTTAACATCCAGTACCCTTGCATCTGGGAGCATCCATCCCTGCAGACATCCTCTCAGCCATGAACATTTTCTTGGTGTTAGCATGCAAATATTTTCATGCACCATCTTGCTGAGACTTTAGCAGATGCAGGTTTCATTTGTTGAGTATTTTCTAAATATAACCACAATACTCCTTCCATGTGATTCTGAGAGTGAAAACATCTCAGCAAATTGACTTTTCCCTGGAATTGCTGGTTCTTGGCCAGGAGGTGTTGGTTGAACACTGGTAGGAGCAGATGTAACAAGGCAATGAAGGTGATCATTAATGCTATTACATACACTTGCTGGAGCAAAAATGAAACTTTCAATTTCCACGCCATTAGGAGCCTGCAGAAGGATAAAAATGCCGTTTGCAATTCTCGCTCAGATAAATGATTGCTGCTCTCAAACCCTTGAGCAGTTTTAACAAATGATCACTGGCTGGATTCCACTGTTGGATGATGCCTTCAGAAAAACAGCACTATTTAAACACATCATCACAGATTCTTAATGAATCCATTCTCCATATCCCTCCCCTATCCTGGTAGGAAACATGGAGCTGAATATAAGTGGAAAATTGAACTGATACCAAGGTTTTCTAATCTCCCTCTTTGGCTGAATTTATGGATGTGCTCGTGTTGATTTGTTATTGAAATTTCTTTTGGTAAAAAGATATGAGAGAGCTCGAATGACACATGAAATGTAGTCCAAGGTAAATTAAAGTACTTAAGCACAGCAGTTATCTCCTGATTATAACTAAGCACATTAGACAGCTCAGGATCCTTGCAAACACTCAATATATTAAGATGATCAGTCATCAGCACAGCTCTCTTCGTCTTGCTGCTGTTATGAATCATTTTTATAAGAAAATGAGCTCTTGATTCCTATCTAGGTAGGGAGACTCAAAGGAAAAAAGAAAAAACGGTTTGTCAGAGCACTAATGCAAGACACCCCTGGCTGGATTTCCCCTCTGAATTGGTGGGGGCACCACTAATGGGGAATAATGAGGTGTAAAAGTGACCTTGGTGAATGTGAGGGTGTGCCACAGACATCGGAAGAAATAGCACACCAAGAGGGAGTGTCCAGCTTGAAAATTACATAACTGCCAGCTGCACACACACAAAAATAGCTTTTTGTACCTGTCAGGAAGAATGAAAATCTCATTCTCAATCAAATGATGAGACAGCAGTGTGTCTCCTATCCTAAAAAAGTAAAATCACATGCTCATGTCCCTGGGCATTAGAACTCCATTCCAAGTGAGCATCTGGAAAAGACAGCAGAGGAACTTCCCAGGAACACACCAGTCCCTGTCCCTTCCAACACTGCTGCTATTCTTATCTGGTTTCTGAATAGATAAATCTCAGCAAAGGCAAAATAACGTGACTGTTACAAACGTCAGCAGCTGTGGTTTGAAGGGATCTGATGCCACTCCAACAGGTTTCGTACTCAATGAATTTTTCAAAAGACAGGAGAGCAAACTGGAAACTTGTAGTTTGTTGCTGAAGTTTCAAGGTTCACACCATTCTTTGCAAAAAATGGTAGATGCTGGAACATAAAGAAAGATTGAGCCATCAGAGTTGCTTTCTCTACTCCTTGGCTTCATTTTCAGCAGCTGAAGGACAGACTCTCTTCCTGGTTTGGTCACTAAATGTGAAGAACAGCACCAGTGTTTAAAACAATGTTATGTTTAACAACATCATCAGTGTTTAAAATAATGTTATGAACTGGAAAATATAGAATGGGGGAGGAGAGATCTGAAGGGCATAAAATCAAACTCGGAGTCTAAAATGAATACTTACCATTATGTAAATATAGTCTAAAATTAATATAGTCACGTGTGTACATATATAGAAAAACATAATATAAAGTATTGTACTGTGAATACCTTGGAAACTACAGAGAAAAAAGAAATTGTCATTCAGCATATAAAAAACCCTTTTAGATTTATATCTTGGAATGGCAATTCCAGGAAACAAACAAGGCCACACCTCTCAGAAAACATGTGAGGTTAAACAGACACAGGACAGATTGGGGCCTGCCAAGGAGACTGAGTTGGATTTGCTCCATCCAGTGCAATTTTATTGGTATTAATGCACGCCCATGGAACGGTTTTGGAAGCCACGTGGTATGCAGGGTGTGATGGGCTGTGTCAGTGACACATCTCTCAGTGACACACCCCGCAGTGACACACCCCTCAGTGCCACACCCTTCAGTGACACACCCCTCAGTGACACACCCTGCGTTGACACACCCCTCAGTGACACACCCCTCAGTGACACACCCTGCAGTGACACACCCCTCAGGGCCACACCCTGCAGTGACACACCTCTCAGTGACACACCCCTCAGGGCCACACCCCTCAGTGCCACACCCCTCAGTGACACACCCTGCAGTGCCACACCCCTCAGTGACACACCCCTCAGTGCCACACCTCTCAGTGACAGGTCCATCTGTGCTTGCTGTGAGCTCAGGGCTGGGCTCAGGTTGTGGCTCATCATGACACAGCACAGGGCTGGTTGGGATCAATGTTTTCCCTGTTCAGCTCCTTGTCAGCTCTTATGCTTTCTCAGGGCTTAAAGACAGGCTGGGGCATGTGAAGAAAAATGTTTTCTGTTCTTGCACAGCACATTTTTGGAGTCTCAGTAAAACTGACCGGGCTGGAGCAGCAGTTCCCAGAGCACACGATGTCCCTGACAGCCCAGGCTGCCCAAGCACCTGCAGGTCTTTTCAGCATTAACCACACAGGCAGCACCTTCCCTATCCATAAAACACATAAACATCTCAGAGCACAACCAAAATGAAACTGTTCTCCACAAATGAGCACTAAGCTTTGTTCTTGCCTCTGCCTTGCCAGAGATCATGGAATCATGGAGTGGTTTGAGTTGGAATGGATCTCAAAGCCCATCCAGTGCCACCCCTGCCATGGCAGGGACACCTTCCACTGTCCCGGGCTGCTCCAAGCCCCAGTGTCCAACCTGGCCTTGGGCACTGCCAGGGATCCAGGGGCAGCCACAGCTGCTCTGGGCACCCTGTGCCAGGGCCTGCCCACTGTCCTAGGGATAAATTTCTTCATAATATCTAATCCAAACCTACATCTGCCCTCCTTCAGCTGGGATGGAGTTTCCTTATCTTAGGAATTAAGGTGGTGTCCTGCCAAAGCTTGGCATGCAGGAAAAAAAAAAAATTCTCCCCCTCCCTTTCTGTCTCAAAGTATTTGAATAATGCTTCTGTCCTGGGATGGATATTTGTGGTATGTGGCTTTCTGAAAGCTACAACATATTTTGGAATTAGTTGTTTCCATTGTGATTTACTTTTGAGTAATTTATTCTTTGGGTTTGCTGTTGGTTTTGCTTATTAAAATGATATTTGATAGAACTTATGTTCCTTTTATTGAGTTAATTCTTATTTTAGAACAAGGCAGGCCTTTTGGCTGTGAAGTAGAAATACTGTGAACTGTCAGGTACAGAATTTCATTTTTATAAAAACTTTTCCTTCCCTACTGCTAATTCATCACAGATAAATCTAGCTGATAATGCACTTTGATATTGCAAAAATAGACATTGCCTTCCTTCAGCTTCTGAGGAGAAAAGCCTGAATAACAGATCCATCAGAAATCCTCAAAAAGTAAGCCAGGTTTGCAAGACACAGGAGTATGTTTACAAGTCTGTTATCAATAATTTAAGCCTCACTTGTCAGAACAGAAGATGGATATATATAAGCTGCTGTGCATTTTACTTAAGTATTTACTAATCCACTGCCAGCCTGCCAAAGAGATTTAAAAGATATTTCCATTCCTGAAGGAAAGTTGCCTCCAACTTTCAAGGTCCAAAGATTTTTGAGTGTGTCAGTGTTAACTTCTGCTGAATAGCACACTGATAAAGAGCCTGGAGTGTTTATTGTTTCTCAATGGCTGCAATAGGCTGTGTTGTTGTTTTCCTGCTGCCTGGAAGCACCTGGGAGCAGACAAAAGTGAATCTGTGGCAGCAAGATCTCTCCCTGTACTTTTTAATCTGTCTGACGCTGGAGAATGCTCCCAGAGAAAGTTCTCTGCAGGCTGCTTTTGAGCTCTACATCTTTTTTGAGTAGATCCCAACGAAGTCACTTTGTTAAGGAAACTTCCAGGGAGGTGTTGTAGTTGCTCTGTACACATCAATTAGGAGTCAGGGGTGATGTGTCTGTCAGAGCCACAGGAACAGCACAGGCTGCTACTCAGTCAGCTCTGCAGTCTGCATGGCCTTGTAGGAATGAGGGGGGAATTTCAGAAGGTGTGATTTTAGGCATTATTTTCAAGAAATCTGCAAATTAAATTTCTGCTCCCTGATGTGCACTGATGTCTGATCCAAGGAGACTGCGCGGCTGGAAACTACCACAGCTCATTTCTGCAATGCCCAGTGCTACCCCTGCAGATCTCTTTCTGCTTTACAGTCAATGAGAATGGATTGCGACTCTTATTTTTCCCTTCTATTGTTAGAGGAAAGAGAAATCCTTCCCACAACAAGCTCAGTAGATGTTACCATCATCACTAGTGAAAAAAGGCACATTCTTGGTGCATCCTCTCCCTATTCACACCTGATGCAGCATTCCCTCCCTAGAAGGGTGGGCAGGCCCTGGCACAGGGTCCCCAGAGAAGCTGTGGCTGCCCCTGGATCCCTGGCAGTGTCCAAGGGCAGGTTGGACATTGGGGCTTGGAGCGGCCTGGGACAGTGGAAGGTGTCCCTGGCCATGGCAGGGGTAGCACTGGATGGTCTTTAAGATTCCTTTCAACCCAAACCATTCTAGGACTGTGTGATTTATGATTCTCTGTTAATTATGTAAGGAAGGAAAAAGTAGGTGGATCATAAGGCCAGCCTTTGTCTCATGCACTTGAGCCAGTAATGGTTTAGCAGAGGGAGCTCTGAAAGAGCCCTCAGCATTACCTACAAAGGCAATCTCAGCTTCTCTCTGTCTCTGTCCCTTGAAGTGTGCTCCATGTATTTCCAGTCTGTAGAAACCATTCTGGTTTATCATCAAACAGGCAAAGAGCACAGACCACAAACACTCCCTTTTTCTTCTTTTTTTTTTTTTTTTTTTTTT